>OX402064.1:1440843-1993648 GCA_947859365.1 Archips crataeganus
GCTCATCCAGAAACGGGGACAATTTTCGCATGGGTTTTGGTAGCGAGTGGGGTGACTTTTCCTTCGACAAATAACGAAGCTCTGAAGCGAAGACTCGCTCTTGAACATGTTTTACGAGAAAGTGAAGAACCTTATTGATTTCTTCAGACGACAAATTTGGGTTCATATTTTTCGAAGAGGGGGTTTGCAAATTATGCAGGTAACGAAAACAATAAGCGAGAATACGCAATATACGTTGCAGAGACGAGAACCTATTTAAAATGTTATCGACAAAGGACGAATTCGAAGCTGTAAAAAGGCTATAAACTTTTTGTTCATTTGAAGCAGCTTGGTCCAAAAAGGTCTCAGATCGCGGCCAAGATTCTTGAGGATTAGACAGCCAGGTAGGCCCCGCCCACCATAGCGTATTCTGGATTAAGTCAGCGGGTAACAAACCGCGGGAACCGCAATCCGCTGGATTATCCGAACCAGAAACGTGGTGCCAACTTTCCGGGGGAATATTTTCCTGTATGTGTGCAACCCTGTTAGCCACGAAGGTCTTCCACTTCGATGGACACGAACGAATCCAAGTCAGAGCGACACTGGAGTCTGACCAGGCGTGGATCTCATCGAAAGTGTGGAAATCTTTTAACGCTTCCTTAACCGAGACGACCAAGTCTGACAGCAAAACAGCAGCCAACAATTCCAACCTCGGAACGGAACACTTACGAAGTGGGGCCACCTTTGATTTAGCGCAACACAAACGCACGACAATGGAACCGTCACCTTGAACGACACGACAATAAGTGACAGCACAAAAACCCTTCTCCGAAGCGTCACAGTATCCGTGAAGCTGTAACGACACGAAGAACACAATCATTCTACGGGGAATGGACAAAGAACTCGGCTCCGACAGTTGCATTTTGAATCTGTGCCATTCTTGTGCGATGGTGATGTGGACTTCCTCATCCCAGTCGACACCAGATACCCATAGAAGTTGTATTAAATATTTAGCGAAAAATACGACAGGAGATAATAGACCGAGAGGATCGAAAATACGAGCGATGTCCGAGAGGATTGATCGCTTCGTGCAACGACAATCATTCAAAGACGTCTTGAACGTGAAATTATCTTCCTTTGGAAGCCACGACAAGCCGAGAATTTTTAACGACAAATCATGAACGTCTTCGAAGTTACGAAGTTTCTCCGAATAGAGCTCCGAGCCAGGCAAGCTTTCTAAGAATTCGGGGCTATTAGAAGTCCATTTGCGCAAGTGAAGCTGAGCAGACGACAAAATTTCTACCAACTGCTGACGCAAAACTAACGCATCCTCGACCGAATCTGCACCTGAGACCACGTCATCGACATAAGTATCTCTGGCCAGCACAGCAGCACCTTGAGAAGCACAAGACGAGAATTCCTTTGCCAATTTGGATACGCACCAGAGCGCCTGATAGGGAGCGCAGGAAACACCATAAGTCACTGTGAGCAAACAATAATCTTTCACCGGGTCATCAGGTGATGGACGCCACAAAATGCGCTGATAATCGCAGTCCTGCGGGTCGACAAGGAACTGACGGTACATTTGTTTAATGTCTCCAGCGAACACTACTGCATGCCATCGAAAACGAACCAATAGATCAAATATATTTTTTTGCAATTTAGGGCCAGGCAGCAGTGTATCATTCAGAGACTTCCCTGCAAGATCCTGGGCACTTGCGTCAAAAACAGTACGCAAAGGAGTGGTGACAGAGTCAGGGCGCAGAATTCCGTGGTGAGGAATATAATAAAAGTGACCTTCGGACGACAAAGGACGATCAACTTCTATCATATGACCAGATTTGAGATAGTCATCCATGAAATTGACATAAGCTGTCCGAAACTGAGGATTCAATTTGAATTTCCTTTCTAAATTTAAGAGACGCTTGAGAGCAATCTCGCGAGAATTTGAAAACCTGGGTTTTTCCTGAGAGTCAACGAAAGTCAATGGTACTACCATCCTACCCTCGGGATTACGACAGTATGAAGTTTCCATTTGGTTTTCACACGACAATTCTAATTTCGACAAAACAACCTCTTTAGGTGGATCTACACTTTCCAACTCCCAGAAGCGCTTAATATGGTTTTCTAATGAAACACTCGACACAAGAAGGCACTTCTCGGTTTCAGCACTGGAACCGTTACGACAACGAGAACGAGAGCAGGCAACATCTACAGAGCACTCCCCCATCACTACCCAGCCGAATACAGTGCGGATAGCAATAGGCTGACCTGCATTGCCCTTGACAACGCCAGGCTGAAGTGCTGAAGCGAGAAGGTTGACGTTAACCAGCATATCAATAGGTCCAGGTTTGAAAAATGTTGGATCAGCAAGATCTAAATCCTTAATATGTCTCCACGATGAGACATCGATAGGTTCTGACGGCATATCAGAGCAAATCTTTGGAAGCACAAACGCTTCAAACGAAAATTTACATGAGGAGTCACCATTCGAAGGGACTATCTCACAAGCGACAACTCCCAGAGTACCTGTCGATGTATGGCCAATACCATTCACCGACTGTGAACTCCGTTTGATTGGTAGTCCAAGCTTTTGTGCACATTTCAAGGTCACAAAATTACAAGCAGAAGCACTATCTATCAGCATTCGAATAGGTACCAATTTATTAAATTTATTTTTAATTAACACAACAGCAGTCGAGAACAAAACTTGTGTATTTAAATTTGGAACAGTCAAGGTCACCTGAGGTGGTTCAACGGGAGGCTCCGTCTCATTCTGTTTATCAAAATGCAGTAATGTATGGTGTCTGTGGTTACACTTGTTACAATTTACTGTTGATTTACAATTTTTAACAGTATGAGATGGACAACAGCAAAGTATACAAAGTTTTTTCTCTTTTACCCGAGTAAACCTCTCAAAAGGAGACATTTCCAAAAAATTGGAGCAATTTTCCAATTTATGGCCTGAAGCTGCACATACGGCACAATTGCTTACAGGTGGTACGATAAAAGACGGTTTAGACTTTGATACAGGCTTACTGTTTACGATATTTAACCGAACCACTGAGTTTTCTAGCGCTTGACCTCGCTTCTCAATAAACGAAATTAAATTTTCATAACTAGGGATTTCAGCATTGAACTCAAGTTGCAATTCGAAAGCTTCTTTTGTAGCTACATCTAACTTGGACCACAACAAATAATATAACATGAAGTTCTTATCAGGTAACTGATATTTCGACAAAATTTCTAAATTTTCTTTAAATGTTCGACAAACTTTATTCAAATCCGAAGCATTTTTTGATTTCACAGATTCACAGTTCAAAAGTTTCTCATAAAAGATAGTAGCGATAACTCTTTTCTTGTCGTAGTGGGCTTTTAACGTGTTATAAGCAGTTAAGTAATTTTCATCACACAACGGATAATTTTTAATTAAGTCAAAAGCATGTCCACTAACACTCGATAAAAGATAATGAAGCTTTTCCACTGCCGGGATATTTTTGCTATGAATCAGTGAGTCAAATATTTGTATGAAAGATACCCAATGTTCAATTTTTGAATCAAAGGGAACAATATTTATTTTAGGTAACTTAACACTCGTACTAGACGAACTACTAGCACTAGGCAACACAGACTTTTGCTCTTCATGTTGTTTTGTTAAACGTAATTTAATAGATTTAACTATTGCCTCAAATTGCGACGAAACATTTAATTCACTTGACCTTTCCGCACTCGATAGCGAAGAGAGCAATTCAATCTGGAAAGCATGAAACTCATTCTCGATTTTGTTTACATCTTGCAGACAATAACCCTGTAGGTCGGAGTTCTGTATATATTCGATTCTAGCAAACGCATAATCCCGACCAACACGGTTCTTGTCGCCTCCTTCGTAAGCATTATCATTGCCTCCCATGTTTATTCAATAAAATTTAAACTCAATAACAATAAACGCTTCGACCAAATGTAAGGTTATAATTCAATCTGACATTGACAATTTGACAACTATAAATCACATTCACAGAGCATGTTATCACTCCACTACGTATAAATAACCGCAGAGTAAAAATACTGCTGTGACAAATTACGTTCCGAAACCAACTACTTCGACACAAATCTTAGTCTATGAAACTAAACGTTGGTTTAACAAATTGAAAAACGCCCAAGCCAAGTGTGTTCGATTCTTACCCTCAAATGATTTTAATGATTTTATAACGAAATAATTATCACGAAAATTGCAATTTAAATACGAAAATATCCACGATCACTTTACAAATGATGCGGGTCGATGGACCAAAATGTTTGGGGTTTTAAGTGGACTGTAGACGAGAAACGATAATTAATAAATATAATACACGCGGCAATTGATTTGGGATAAAGGCTGAGACTTTTGGTTGGAAGCACTCACCTCGACGTCTGCAGATGGTGGTGCAGATCCTAGCCGCAGTGGCTGGCGCAGGTTTCCTCGATCTTCGGCTCGTCCGAACTTACCTCCGACAAGGTTACCGTTAACCAGCACAACTACTAGGATACAGCTAGGACAGTGCTTCCTCCAGTGGATCAGCCTTCCTCGCACTTTTATACGTAGTTGACGCAAAAATAGATATAATATAACCGAGAAACGATACGACAATTTACTTGCGATATAATTTGCGCGGTAACACGCCGACAAACGACACGACAGTTATTCAAACTTCGAAAAGAGAGAATGACAAGCGATTTACTTTTTTTTTTCAAATTCGATACAAAATGTTGCCAGGCGAAATTATTAAGAAAAACAAGGGTACAATCCTAAACAGTTAGTCAGTTGTATATGTCAACTTCGTGGTTGTGGGTTCAAACCCAGGCTCACACCTCCGTTTTTCGGAATTTTTGTGTGAAATTAAATTTCAAATTTGCCATGAGCTATGCCATGGATAAGGAAAATATTGTGAGGAAACCTGTAATCTGTATACACCTGTCCAGAAATTCAATAGTATATGTGAAGTTCCCAATCCGCACTGGGTCCGCGTGGGAACTACGGCCCAACCCTTCTCGTTCTGAGACTAGGCCTGTGCCCTAAAGTGGGACGTATATAGGTTGGGATGATGATAATGTTATATTGACTGAAGGATAAACAAATTAAGATTAATGTTTTATTTACTATTTGGGAGCCAAAAGTAAAAATGCATCTATTAAATATTTATATTTTATTTGGTTTTACAGTTTAAAGTTCATCATTCTTAAATTTTGGCAAATTATAATGCAGTTATGAATGTCTGAAGCTACAACAGGTGCCTTTCTTGAGACTATTACATAATTTTTCTAAGAGCTTTATAGCGTCTGGCAAAAGTTAATGCCGCTTGGAGAGGTCTGGCAGTACCTATTGAATAATAATTTCTAACAATATTCTCTACAAAACACATAAAAATCAGCTATGAGAAATTAAAAAAAGTGAGTAGTGTTTTCACATACCTCTAGCACCTGGAACAGTCAAGTGTAAAAATATGGGTGCACACAACTTGCTCATAAATATGTCCCATAGCTCATATATTGTCGAATTAAGGTATAGGTATATAACAATGGGAGGATTAAATCAATACTTATATTTTTGCACTTGATCGTACCTGTAGATTGGCCGTAGGCCCAAGGTACCAGGTATGCCTGTCTACGCTTAAAATATATACTAATACTATTATTATTCCATATATTTTACTCATAAAAAAATAAGTAACGTCTGGCAGCACTGGGATCTTGGACTATTAAATCTAATGGCACTTTATTATAGGTGGCTGTAAATTGATAAGTCCACATGCTACAACAACAGCACCATCTAATGAACTAATAAGCTTATTATTAACTACAGAGTGTGGTTTCAGCATTCTGAACAACCGCACTCTTCTAATTGTTAATGCATGGCAGCCCTGGGCTTTATTGATAGTTAGATATTATAATGAATGGCACCCTTCACTCTTGACTCTCTAGCTCTATTGCATTGTGGTTTGTTTATGAATTAATTATTGATGGCATATTGTATAAAAAACTTTTGTATGTTTGTCTCTTCCCTTTTTCTGCACCGCATCTGGACCAATAAACATCTCTTGAAGAAGCTTTGTTTCAATTGCCAAAGTACCACTCCGTTCGGGCTCCTCCAGCCCTTTTAATAGGTTATGCGCCCAGTACTACGCCTCACGGCATTTTTTTTTTGTACGGTGAACGGTCAAGAAAGTGGTTTTGGCAATTGTTTTTATTGCACGCCGTTGTGCACTTCAACTTGTGCATGCGTTTTTCGCTTCGCTGCACTCGTGGCCATTTTTGTTTTGGCGTTGAAGCCGTTGGAGGTTGGGCACGTGGCGTTCAAGAATCAAGAGCTTCAATCTTTAAGAATGGATGAAGGTACGCACAGTAAATTATATTGTTTTGAGAAGCTTGACAATGTGGCCAATTTTTCAAACTGGAAATTTTATATGGAAATGGCTTTGAAGTTGGAAGATTTATGGAATTGCGTTCTGGGGACGGACAATGACGCTGCTAAAAATACAAAAGCATATGCACGTGTTTGCCTTTCTGTTAAATCCCATTGCCTGCAGTATGTTAGGAATGCTACGACGCCTAAGGAAGCGTGGGATAATCTTAAAAAGGCGTTCGAGAACAAAGGCCTTTATCGACGTGTCACGCTGCTCAGGCAGTTACATCAGGTGAATTTCAGTAAGTGCAATAGCATGAGTGCTTATATAGATGCCATAATGACGATTGTGCAGCATTTAGCAGACATCGATAAGGTTATAGAAGATTCTGAAGTGGCAGAGATTCTACTTTTCGGGCTTCCGCCGTCGTATGATGCGTTAGTGTCTAGCCTGGAATCGTCCGTCATTTCAACTGAACTCGTCAGAACGAGACTTCTTCAAGAGGAACATCGTCGCCTGTCATCGAGTGAGGTTATGTCCGATGCCGCGTTGGCAGTGAAGAAGCTTGTCAAGTGTCACTACTGTGATAAGGTTGGTCATGTGAAGGCCAAATGTTACAAGCTTAAGAGGGACAAGAAGAAGGCTGCTTTTACCACAAATACAGAAATGTCGCTGATGGTTTTAACGTGTAAAGACAGAAACTCTAAAGACTGGATTGTGGACTCGGGCGCAACATCGCACATGTGCAATGATGTGAGTTGTTTTAGCCATTATACTGTTCATAAGTCTATTGAGACTGTAGCTGTAGCTAATGGAGAAACCCTTGATTGTCTTGGTAGAGGTAGTGTACGCATTCATACTAAGAATGGCATTGTAAAACTAAATGACGTCATGCATATACCTGGTCTCTCAACCAATTTAATTAGTGTCAGTAAATTATGTGAGAAGGCCTTGTCATTGAAATTTATTAGTAATAAATGCCTTATTCTGAGAAATAATGTTACTGTACTTAGCGCTACAAGAGTCTATGGGGTTTATCGTTTGGACATGGGGGTAGAAGTGGGTACTAATTGTTTTCAACAGGAGGTACATTCGTCAGCTGAGGTTGTGTCAACGGACGTGTGGCATAAACGGCTGGGCCACCTTAGTTATAAAGGTATGTGTACACTTCAAAATTATGTGTCTGGTTTTATTTTGCAGCCTCATCATGATGCAACTCTAAATAGTTGCGTGTCATGTGTTGAGGGGAAGCAACAAGTTGTGAAGTTTCCTAGGGGGAAAGCTACACGGGCCACACAGGTGTTGGAACTCGTGCACTCGGACGTCTGCGGACCACTGCCCGTCTGCAGCTTTGGAGGTGCAAAGTACCTGCTCACCCTGACAGATGACTTTTCTAGGAAGAGCTTTGGATTCTTCATGAAGTCTAAATCTGAGGTAATGTCAAACTTTTTAATTTTTAAAGCTACTGTAGAAAAGCAAACTGGTCATGTTATTAAAAAACTCCGTAGCGACAATGGTGGAGAATATTGTAGTCATGAATTTAGGAACTTTTTACAGAATGAAGGGATTATTCATGAGCGGACTGTACCGTACAGTCCTCAACAGAATGGGGTTAGCGAACGTTTGAATAGATCACTTTTTGAAAAAGCCAGGTGTATGCTTCGGGAAGCTGGTTTGGGTAAGGAATTTTGGGCTGAGGCTGTCTCTACAGCAATTTATTTAAAAAAACAGGTCCCCTACAGTTGCTGTACCCGATAAGACTCCTGAAGAGGCTTGGTCAGGTAAACCCGTTGACCTAAGTCACCTGCGTGTCTTTGGTTGCAGAGCTCTGTCACTAATAGATGCAAGTAAACGTGACAAGTTAGACTGCAAGTCTAAAGAGTGTATCTTTGTTGGCTATTCTGAGACTTCTAAAGGTTTTAGATTGATAGACCCTAAATGTCCTAAAAATGTGATCATTTCAAGAAATGTTGTTTTCTTTGAAAACCAATTTTATGATATGAATAAATTAAGTCTTAATAAAAGTTCTGACATTCTCCCCTATGATATTGTGAATTTTAATTTATGTAAACAGCCTAATGATAATGAGAATATTTTATTAAATGAAGACTTAACTGATAATGATACTTTTTTTAATAATGATATTATTTTAAATAATGATAATGTTTTAAATAATGAGGATATTACATTAGATAATGGTTTAAATGAGTCTGACATCTCTAATGTGAATATAAATATTTTATCTGAAAGTAATCGAAGCAATATTATGATTTCAGATGATAGCACGTGGGATAGCGCTGCTGGTTCTGCTAACAGCAGTGATAGCGAGCGCGGCGACGTCCAAACGTCAGCAACGCCTGACGGCCGGCACGTTCGAGGGGAAGAGGTCGTGCCAGTGCCTGTCTCTGTCGGCGAACGTCCCGTACGTAGCACTCGGCTGATAAAGCCTAGGAGGTATGACGATTTTGATCTGTCAGGAGACTCTTCAATGTTAGTATCTTCGCATAATTTTATTGAGCCAGACTCTTATGAAAAAGCTATGTCTAGTCCATACAAAGATGAATGGCTTGCTGCTATGCAGGCGGAGTACAACTCTCTTATAACCAATAATGTATGGACTCTTGTAGATCGCCCTTCAAATGTAAATGTCATTAAAACTAAATGGGTTTTTAGAATTAAAAATGACTTAGAGGGCAACTCTATTAAATATAAAGCACGATTAGTTGCTCGTGGTTTCTCACAGAAGCATGGCATAGATTATGATGAGACTTTCTCACCTGTAGTACGTCACTCAACTATGCGTTTATTATTTTGTATTGCAAATGAATTAGATTTACATATGGAACATGTTGACGTGACTACTGCATTTTTGCATGGAAATCTTTCAGAAAAGATTTACATGGAACAACCATTAGGATTTATTATAAGTAATAAAGATAAAGTATGCTTATTGAATAAAAGCATTTATGGTTTAAAACAAGCCAGTAGAGTTTGGAATTGTAAAGTACATACTGTGTTAATTGAAAATAACTATGTGCAGAGCAAGTGTGAACCTTGTATTTATACTAAAAAGTCAGGTAAAAGTTTGACAATCATTGCTTTGTACGTTGATGATTTTTATATATTTTGGAATAATAATAATGAAAAAGAAAGTTTGTGTACATTATTAAATTCTGAATTTAATTCGAAGCAGTTGGGTACATTAAAAAATTGTTTAGGAATTCAAGTTGATAGAAATCTGAAAACTGGAGTGTTGACTTTGTCTCAGTCTAATTATATTAGAAAGTTGTTGCAAAAATTTAATATGTCCAGTTGTAAGAGTGTTTCTAGCCCTATGGAGGTTAATTGTAAGCTTGAGAGACCCAATAATGATAATGAATGTTTATCAGAGAGTAATTATCCATATAGAGAGCTTATTGGGTGTCTCATGTACCTTTCCGTTTGCACTAGACCTGACATATCTTATGCTTTGTCAAAATTGAGTCAGTTTAGTACATGTTTTACTAAGAATCATTGGCTAGCAGCGAAGCGAATCCTGCGGTATTTGTCTGGTACAATTTATTATAGTCTTGTTTTTGTTAAAAGTGGTAATTTTAACATAAATGTATTTGCAGATGCAGACTGGGCTAATGATTCTGATAGAAAATCATATAGTGGTTTTGTTGTTAAAATAGGTGACTCGGTAGTTAATTGGGAGTCTCGCAAACAAAGGTGTATCGCGTTGTCTAGTACAGAAGCCGAATACCTAGCTCTAGGTGACGCTTGTAGAGAACTCTGTTTCATTAGAAATTTTATGAATGAAATTTTTGAGAAACAAATGAAGTGTAATCTCCTTAGTGATAACCAGAGTGCTTTAAGACTTCTTGAGATAACTGAATACTGTCACAAGAAAACGAAGCACATCGATTTGAGATATCATTTTATTAAAGATGTAATTAAAAAATGTAGCATTGCAACTAGGTATGTACCCACTGAAAATATGTTAGCAGATGTCTTAACAAAACCTCTTTCAGGTCCTAAACATTGTAGGTTCTTGCACGACTTATGTTTAAGGAATGTAGAGCATACTTAGCATGTAGAGTCTTAAGATGCACTTAGCATGTAAAGAGTCTTAAGGTGCACTTAACATGTAATTTTAATGTTGAGTGTCTTGTTTACTTAGCATGTAAGTATTGCACTGGTCAGTGAAGTGTGAGGGGAAGTGTTAATGCATGGCAGCCCTGGGCTTTATTGATAGTTAGATATTATAATGAATGGCACCCTTCACTCTTGACTCTCTAGCTCTATTGCATTGTGGTTTGTTTATGAATTAATTATTGATGGCATATTGTATAAAAAACTTTTGTATGTTTGTCTCTTCCCTTTTTCTGCACCGCATCTGGACCAATAAACATCTCTCGAAGAAGCTTTGTTTCAATTGCCAAAGTACCACTCCGTTCGGGCTCCTCCAGCCCTTTTAATACTAATAACCCTTTCAATGTGAATTCTAAGGCTAGCTACAACTTTAGTTCTGATCACTTCAGATCTAGTTTGTTTCTTGTCTTTCGAGGCACTAGGTGGTCGCAAAACATTAGCATTTTTTTTACTTTTTCTTAGTAGTGCTTCTAAATGTTTAAAACCTCTGTCTGCTAATATAGTGCACTTTTCTGGTATAATGTCCAAAAAACCACTTTTTTCTAAAATGCACATATCAGATGTGCAACCACCATAACCTTTTGAAATAAAATTGATAAAACCATCAGGGGTTGCTCCAATTAAATATTTGATGGTGTTACAGTGCTTATATTGTGACCATGTAAGTGCTTGATGTGCAGGACTTCTAGTTTTTCCAATTTCCACTTCAAAACAATCAATGATAGTGTGCACACTAGAAATTTCTTCATTTGTTCGGAATGATAATGGCAAATTTGTCTTAATCAGGGAGGTATATCCAGTTGCTGCAGAATGCTTTCAGACAATCTAATGTTTTATAAAACATTCGCCAAACAGTAGACAATGAAACTTGAGAAATGTCAGCAATCCTTGAAAATGTCTCATTGTTTTTGATTTTGTACAGTGTAATGATGATATGCAAAGAAGGGATTTTACAATATTTTTCTAGATAGTCAATCATCCAATAGTACTGCTTACAGACTCCTATATAGCTTAAAGGTTTTTTCTCTATCAGACTTAACCAATAGTTTCTGCCAAAAAGAACCTTGGGTTTTTGTCTTGAGGCTAACTCTGATTCGCTGGAAGTTTCAGACCCTATAAACTCAGTGGTGCTACCATCAACAGAGGGATATTCTGATCCTGACAATGGCATCACAAGAGAATCTTTATCATGCTTACTGTATCTTTTTGTCGACACTGAACAGTCTACTGTTGTTGGTTGAGCCTGGACATACTTTTCATGCGTCTCCGGTATGCACATGATGATTTTTGTATTATTTTCGTAGTTGGATGGTACAGGCACTGCACTTTCTGTTGTTTGTTCATTATGTAACAAAACCATATTTTTGAAATGATCAGAGACTCTGGGCTTAAGTCTCCCTCTGACATTTTCAAATTTCCATGTGTAATAATTCTGTAAATCGTCTTCAAGCTAAAAAAAGGAACAAAAATACATTAAAATATATGTACAATTAAAAGATTTAAAAATGTTTATTACTTACATAATTTACATGGTAAAGAACGTCTTACGTAGGTACTTACATTTAAATGATCTTCACATATATAGATTGCACTTTTCGGAACCTTTTTATTTAGGACCGAACACCATTCCAGTCTACATGCACGAGGAATATGAAAAAAGTGTTTATCTTTTTCCATTAACGCCGTATTTTTGCAACTTGAGACGAAACAAATTATCAAGGGATCTTGATGGTACTTTCTTCCGGTCGTCATTATAAAGAAAGATTTAAAAAACTCAAAACTCTAAGCAGTAACGCGGAAAATAACAAATTCGTGAATTGGCAACGGATTGTTTTGATAACGATGCGAATTGACATGTTGACATGACATGACAGTTCTGTTTTGACATTTAAGTTTACTTTTTAAATTTTATATTAGGCTAAGACTGCGTCATTAGTATGCCTATCTTTGTATATACGGGCTTTTTAATGACAGCGTTTTACACAAATAATAAAACGCTAATTAAATAACTTACCATATTCGAAACCTAAATTTATATTGAGAGTGGCAACACTGTCCTCCTGAACGGTCGGTTACTATACCTGTCCCTTTCTAGCACGCCTATCTCCCTCACACCTATCCCTTCCACTTCAGGCAGTCGTTAGCGAGGTTTTAGCATTTTAATATTTTCATTGTCTCAATTTTTACTATGTTTGTATATGTTTACATACCTACCAGGCAGGTTTGAAAACTTTAGGTTTCGAATATGGTAAGTTATTTAATTAGCGTTTTATTATTTGTGTAAAACGCTGTCATTAAACAACTGTACCGATATTCGAAACCTAAATTTATATTGAGACGTGTTTGTTATCGCCTGGTGGAAGGGACGCCAATGTGACTATATATATATATATATATATATATGTTTTAAAAAGCCTGTTATTTAAAGTTACAATTTGTTGTGTAGAGGGAGCCAAGAGTATTAAGGCTATATAGAAAGCTATAGAGATAGCACTTATGTTTTGCTTAATAATAAAGATAAATTTACAAGGTGGACTTTATTCAGTGCCCAAAGAGTGAGCTTTCAGTGAAAGTGCAAAGAGTGCCACAGTGCCAAGAGGTAATCAGTTACTATGATGTAAACAAATGCGAAATCCAGCCAGCGGAGTTCCACGTCTGTTCCAGAGAAGGATTATAAATGCAAATAAAGAGATTAGAAATTACCAATCTGTTGTGTTAGTAGAAATAAGAAATAAACACTCGAAATGATTTAGTTGTTTTTATTTATAAGTTCCATCATTTATGAGTTACCCTCAATCATACATAAGTAAACTAATCTTGTAACAAATATAGTTTTAAACAGGTTCAGCATATTTTGTGATGCAATATAGCTCAATAATACGTTGATTGATTGATTGATTCAACAATAACAATAATTCGACAGCTTTTGTATGGTACCTTGTAGTTAGGTTAGTTATGCAATCACACTTACTAATACAATTCTTGATACCTTGTTTATTATTACAAATATTACAATCTATAATGTGTGATAATTTACTTTAGTTTGTTTTTCCTTTAAAAACATTGTACAAGGATCATAAACAAAAATATATTTAACCTCCCTGACACCATAATGCAGATCTATGCCATAATTTAAGGCCATCTCTTTGTATTTTTATTTTACTCTAAATATATTAACATTTATAACAAACAAGGGCATTTGAGGGGTTAATACACTGGTTGGAATAAATTTTGTGCCAAATCTTTACCTGGTATACCTGTCACTTCTTTTCTGTAGAATTTTGAGAAAGTGTTACTTGATCTCCAGTTTCCCCGTTTAAGAATATCTTCCAAGGGAAAATTATTCATCCAGTTTTTAGAGGCCACAGCTGACCTCATACTGCCAGCCGGAGCAGCAATGCCAGCATCCTGTAATAAAGATTTTACCCAATTTGCAATAACCGTTCGTGATGCCTTTTTAGGAGGGCCATTTATTGTTAGAAAGAGGTTGTTACAATTGCAAACGCTCCTCCTGTCTTTTGACATTTTAATAAGGGTTTTTACCCAAAAAACTGGGTCTATCGACTTATCCATTGTGTTAGAAATTAGCTTCCAACCAGACTGCCTATAGTTCTGACAGTCAGTTTTTGAACCAAAGAGGGGCCAAAATATAATTTCATTATCTGAATTTTTGAATGATGTTGAATCAATGGAGAGGAGGGTCAAATCATGCACTCTCCGCCCCGAGCAGAGTAAGAGAATGCATGCCGTCCTTCGAGAGCAATCATATAGGGTAGTATTGCTAATAAAGTTCTGCCTGAGCCAATCAGAAAGTATGTCAACATCCCAAATGGGGAGTCTGGATGTTTTGGGATTTTTATTTGCTATTGCTTTTAAGACTCTAATAACTAGGGGGTGTGCACTAAGGTTATCCTGACTGATTGGGTTGCACAGTGTCGCAACCACAGACTTATGGAGTAGTATAGTGTTATAGGCTAATTTGTGTTTAGGATAGAGGTCTGACAAGAACCTAGCTAGATCTGATCCAGATGGAGTATGACAACTCACCATATTTTGAGAGGTCCAGGTGCACCAACGCTGCCAAGCAGCATTGTACGACTTCTTTGTGGAGTCTCGCCAGCTTGAACCAAGCAACTCGAGTTGTTCTGGTGTCCATTTTGTTAATGTTTTGTTCCACCCCCACATTTCCATATCTCGAAGTGGAGGTCTCGCACTTTCGCTGGGGGTTTGTTGGTGTTTGTGTCGATTAACACTTTGGATACATTGTATATTGTGAAGGGAGCTGCTATTGCTCGATTCTTCAGGTCGGGTCTCCAGAATGCTTTCTCCCAGCGAGGGGCTACAAACAGGTATATGCCGCTTGCATTGTTTAGATGCGATAGGACTTTGGGTATTAAGAATGGTGGTGGAAATATCCAGGCTAGGTTGTATATCCATTGCTGGGAGAATGCATCCACGAACTTTGCATTCTTGTCTGTCGCATCCAGTGTCGCATATTGTTTCACAACATGGGCTCTGCGCGAGGCAAAGAGGTCTATTTGGGGGGTTCCCCATCTGTCGAAAACTGTCTTGGTCAAGCTCGGGAGGAGATGCCATTCTGGGTGAGTTGAGCCTCGCGAGAGGTGATCTGCTTCTATGTTGTACTTGCCCGGTATGTGGTGTAGGTTGAGCTGTATTTTGTATGATTGCAGGATATGAAATACCTGATATGTTAGGCTCATCAAGGGCTCTGATTTCGTCCCCCCCTCGTTCCGTAGATATGAAAGAACCGTCCTGTTGTCGGATTGTATGGAGACTGTGGTATCCGCCAGGAGTTGACCGTGACCTTCTAACACTTTTAGAATGGCTGTCATTTCTTTCAGGTTAGAATGAAGGTTTAATTCTTGAGGTTTCCACAGGCCACTTAGGCGATAGTTGTCTAATTGTGCACCCCAGCCCTTGCCCGACGCGTCTGTCGACAGATAATGTTTGACACTTTGCATGTGAAGAGGAGAGTGAACTTGACAATGACAGTTCCACCATTTTAGGTCTTTTATTGTGTCCGTCGGCAAGGTTTGTATTTTTAGGGGATGTTCGTTTAAAATCTGGTTGGCAAACCTTAATAGCTTTCGGAAGTTCAGTCGTCCATATGGAACTACGAGGCTTGCAAAGTTCAGTACTCCTATTAGGCTTTGCAGTTCTTTCAAAGATAAAGCTCTCACCCTGAGAGCATTGTAAACTTTTTCTTGTATGGTCACGAGTTTCCGGTGTGGCAAACATTTGACATTGTTTAGAGGATCCCACACTATCCCTAAGTATTCCATTTGGGTTTGGGGTTCTAACACGGACTTTTTGTAGTTCAACTGCCATCCCAGAGATTCTAGTAGATGTATTACATAGTCTGTTTGCATTTTCAAGATGTTCCGATTCTGATTTGCCAGAAGGAAGTCGTCCAAATATACTAGTGCCCTTATTCCTTTGCTTCGAATGAGCTGGGCCACCCAGTTGGTAAATGTCGCAAACAGTTTCGGCGCGGTGGCAATGCCGAACGGTAAACAGGTCATTTGTAATAGTTCGTTCTGGAACATTAGTCTTAAAAACCTTCGATGGCCTGTAGCGACCGGTACATGAAAGTACGCGTTGGACAAATCTATTTTTGTCAACCAGTCGTTGGGTTGGAGAAATGATGGAATCTTTTGTTGATTTATTAATCGGAATTTGCTTATATGAATGAACTTGTTGAGGTGCCGTAAGTTGAATACGGGCCGGAAAGTACCATCGTCCTTTTTCCTGAGAAATAGGCTTGACAGAAAGCTTGGGGAAGGCTGTGCCCTCTCCAGAACTCTCATAGTTTTGAGAGAATTTATTTGAACCTCCATTTCTTTGGAGTAAGGTACTGTTACTAGACAGTGTTGTTTTAATTGTGGCATGATTAGTGGGGGCTTTGAGGCGAATGGTATGCGGTACCCTTCCTTTATGATCTTTAATATGTGATGGGGTGCTTGTAAGGATTTCCATACTGAAAAGTGATTCTGCAGGCACCCTGCTTGGAAATTCGAGTCAGAACTTTCCCTTGGAGCGTCCTCTGTTGGACAAACCTCCTCTAATTTGCTTATTATTATTGTATCTGGGCGCTTTGGCGCGAAATGTGGGACCCTGCGCGGGTCGTATAGGTCCAGACATGGTTGCCTGGTTGAAAGATGGTACTCCTTGCGCAGGAGGGAACATGTAAGGGTAATAAGGCAGTCCATGCGTTGGTGCCATTGGTCTTACATTGTATGGTAAGGTACTAGGCGTACTACTGTCACTATAGCCATACGCTGGCGTTCTTGAAAGTTTAGCCTGGTTAGAACTATGGGTACCAGTCGTGGCTTTACTGGTGGTTGATTTTAAAGGCCAAAAGATTTTGCTCATGCCCCCGTGCTTTTCTATAATTGATGAGAAGGCCTGTCTGTGGGTTGAACAGATATTCGCAAGTTGGGGGTATTTTACGAAGGCTAGCTTTGACGAATTTGTCCTTAACTGAGCGTAAGATACCGTCCCGTCGCTGCTGTATTAAGTCAGCGCGGTGACCACATGTCATTTGTAATAGATCATTTGAAATAGATTGAAATTCTTCAGAGAAAGTTTCTTTAATTTTATTTTCTATAGTATTTAGATCTACCTCTTCGGTAGTTTTTAACCAGGCTAAGAGGGCTCGGATACCCTTTTCTACAGATTCCTGTTGTTTCATTAAACCCTGAGTAATAGCGGCGAAACCTTTTTCGGTGGTTCCTAGGTGATTAAATTTGTCATAAGATTTTATTTCGTCATTACATTCGAGATTAGTAAACCCGGGGGTAGAGCAAAATCTCTTTTGTGTTTCTGAATAACGGACATCAGACCAGTCCGGGGATTCAAAATGTTGAACCGATTTTAATTTATTCAGGCGAGAGGCCTCCGATTTAAGTATAGCTGGTTCTTTTAGGGTAGTATGGACGTTTAACGAAAAATCTTCCTGCGTGGAAGGGGCAGTATCGTCATTAAATAGTTCGCCACTAGTGTCTAAACAAATCTCGTCCTCACCCGTGTCCGTATGAGCATTATGATTATGAAGGGCCTCCCCTTGTGGCACGGGTTCATAGTAAGGTACACTATTAGTGCGCGTTAATTGTTGTAAGACATTTTGAATTTGACTAACCTGCTGTACTAAGTTCTCAAGTACCTCATTATTTTGGGTCGTGGCTGCCCTTTTTTCGCTAGGTGCTAGGTTCGATGGTGAAGCGCTACGCTTCCGTGATGGTTGCCCCGACCCTATAGCAGTATGCACCAGGGAGGCGGTGCCGCCGTTCCCGTGAGCCGATATGGGCTCTAGTATTACGTATTGTATATCGTCGTCCATTGCTAGCTAATATGAGGGACAAGAAAATAAAAGTAAATATACACGTATTTCGAACGGCAAAAGCCGTTAGAAACTGTTTTTCCCTGATAGGGAGAAGCTAAACTGTTTTATGATTTCAAAAAAAAACTTACCAGCAGTTTAGCTCGTACGACCGTCCAGTTGGAAAAACAGCACGCCAAATGAAAATATTAAAATGCTAAAACCTCGCTAACGACTGCCTGAAGTGGAAGGGATAGGTGTGAGGGAGATAGGCGTGCTAGAAAGGGACAGGTATAGTAACCGACCGTTCAGGAGGACAGTGTTGCCACTCTCAATATAAATTTAGGTTTCGAATATCGGTACAGTTGTTTAATGACCATTTCTTTAATAAATTATTAACGACGAATTTAACTAAAATAAAGGAAAACCGAGAAACACGGGTAGTCTAATTTTTAACCAGCTATTATAAACGCGAAAAAACAAAAAAGTTTATTTTTTTGAAATGTTGTCAATTACGGAGAAGCTTTGGATGGACATAATATTACTGAAGCCAAAGAGGCTTTAGTATTTTTGATCAATTCCAACAATAGTAGTTGGAAGTTACCGGTTGGTTATTTTTTCATTAACGGCTGTACTGGAGAGCAAAAGGCGAATTTAGTAAAACAATGCCTAAACTTACTTATAGTAGATTGTGGCGTTAATGTAGTATCTCTAACATTTGATGGATGTCCGGCCAATTTCGCTATGACAAAAAGTTTAGGTTGCTGTATCGACCAATCAGATAACGTCAAGCCATTTTTTACTGCTGAAAATCAAGAAGTAGCTATTTTCCCAGACCCTGCGCATATGTTGAAGCTCGTGCGTAATGCATTAGGCGAAAAAAAAGTATTAATCAATTCCCAAGGTGGAATAATTTCTTGGAAATTTATTGAAGAACTACTGAAGTATGTGGAGCGATGAGGATTGATCAATAAAAATCCATGTTGTAGATTCGTATGTATTGCGTAAGATGCGTTAATAGAATGAACAGTCTTACATTAAAGGTCGCTTAATTTATTGTCTTAAACTTATTGCTGAGTCGAGCAATATGTGTTATGTCGCGGTAAACTGCTAAGTTACGGTGAAACTATAAAATAGGTCATACCCTACACCTCCCCCGAAAGTCCTGTACACCACCGGGGTAGTGGAAAAAAAAATGTGACACATATTACTTGAGGTCAGTAACTACTTAACTAAACACATTTTTTTTTTATATATACTTATTCATTAAAATTATATATTACTAGGACTTTAATTATTCACGATACAATTTTGTGTTATTCTTATGAATTATGTACTGTTTATTATTTTTCTTAATCGATACATTTGGTGGATCTACATTAATTACTTCATATGGACCAGTATAAATTTGATCCAATTTATTTCCAATTTGATTTTTCAATAGCACCATATCTCCTATTTTGTATTCGATGGGATTACATTTCTGGTCGTAATATAATTTCCTTTTTATTCTTACTGTCTAATAAATTATTTCGAGCATCATTATGAGCTTTTTGAAGCCTAAACTTAAGTTCTAAGGGATAACTATCGTAATTATAAAGAGGTTCAACAATGTTTTTCAAATTAGAAGGTAAATTGCACTGTTTACCGAATATTAATTCATATGGACTGTATTTTGTCTCAGAGTGTACTGTAGTATTGAACGAAAAGCACCAAAATGGTAACCATGTGCTCCAGTCTGTTTTGTTGTTATCACACTGGATGCGGAGATAAGCCCCTAAACTTTTGTGCGTATTTTCTAATCCTCCTAAAGTTTCATGATGATACGGAGTAGAATTAATCTTATTAATATTTAACAAACTTCTGACATTACTGATGACATAAATTCTTTTCCTTGGCCAGTAATAATTTCTGTCGGAATCCCATATCTTAAAATAAAATTATTTACAAGTTAAGTATGAAGTATCTTTTTCTATTTATTTTTTTATTTTCTTCAACTTCATTTTTTTATTACTTTTACGGTCATCCCGTGAAACCATATATTTCAAACTAAATACAAACTGAAACATAGATGCACAGAAAAAACCCCAGAAAAAAGACCAATGCTGGGAATCGAACCCAGGTCCTCAGCGTTCCGTGCTGCGTGCTTACCCCTACACCATCACTGGTCCAGAAGTTAGCGACGAATCTTTTCCCATACATCGTACACTTCAGTCTGTTATAATCACATTTAGGCAGTGATAAAGCGCATCTATGTTATGCCCTCTACCGAGAGACTTCAACACTCCTTCGGAGCTACCCGCTCACCTGGACCAAGAGATGGCGCTACTAGGCCAACTTTTACAAGTTAAGTATGAAGTCTTGGTCCAGGTGAGCGGGTAGCTCCGAAGGAGTGTTGAAGTCTCTCGGTAGAGGGCATAACATAGATGCGCTTTATCACTGCCTAAATGTGATTATAACAGACTGAAGTGTACGATGTATGGGAAAAGATTCGTCGCTAACTTCTAGACCAGTGATGGTGTAGGGGTAAGCGCGCAGCACGGAACGCTGAGGACCTGGGTTCGATTCCCAGCATTGGTCTTTTTTCTGGGGTTTTTTCTGTGCATCTATGTTTCAGTTTGTATTTAGTTTGAAATATAAAATTATTTACAAATAATCTCGCTACTGATTCTGTTTCTTTTGTTTCTAGCGGATACGCTTCAACATATTTGCTTAAGTCACATTGAAGTGTTAGAATATATTTATAATTATAATTATCTACATCTAGTGGGCCCATTATACCTAAACTTACTCTCTCGAAAGAGGTATTGGGTGTCGATGTTATCAACATTGGTTCGCGAACACCTTTATTAGTATGCTTTTGGATTTGGCAACTTTTGCATTTGTTAATGTAGCGACTACTAGCGCCATCTAGTCGTCACATAAGGAACTAATTTCTACAATCCTACATCACGCTATCGAAGTTTCTCAACTCGGCTGCATAAATACAACTTCCAACTTTCATCAATAGGACTTCGGTCCCCAGGCATAACATCTGCCTGGAGAGAGATCTCTCTATGCAGCCTACCCCCAAATTGGTGACCCACGACATTGGAAAAAAAATCGCAACCTTCAAACACACAAGACGATGACGCAGTCTCACAGCAAGCCATCTCACCGCACTGTGCACCATTAGCATGTATCTATTATCTGCCTGGTGTCTACAGTTCGCAAATCCTCCTCCCACTACTTCCACTTGCCAATCAATCAACCAACGCTCGCCAACAAGGCTCCGAGCAATCACGCGACAGGCATCCAGAAGTAGCAGAGGAACAACAATGCTCGCCGACGAGGCTCTGAGCGACTGGCCCTTGCAAGCGCCCACATGACGCACAGACTGCACTCCACTGCAATTCGTATCGACCTCTGGTCTAAAAGGGGGGCTGATGTAGCGACTACTAGCGCCATCTAGTCGTCACATAAGGAACTAATTTCTACAATCCTACATCACGCTATCGAAGTTTCTCAACTCGGCTGCATAAATACAACTTCCAACTTTCATCAATTGGACTTCGGTCCCCAGGCATAACATCTGCCTGGAGAGAGATCTCTCTATTGTAATTACCCCCAAATATTCCCTGACGTCGTTACTCATTCCTGGCCAAAAGTAATATTTTTTTATATTATTCAACATTCTATTAACCCCCGCGTGTCCGCTGGTAGGCAACAAGTGGAAATCATTTAAGATAACCGTTTTCATATGTTTATCATGTACTCTTGTGACATCTTTAGTTATGAGTAATCTCGGGACATTGCTCTTTAATAGTTTAACTTCCTTTAATAATTCTTCAACCTGATACTTATTTCTCTTACATTTAATTATTACGCGTTCGTTAATATTCAGCTGTTTACAAAATAGTTGCAATTCTCTCGCTAACACGCTTACGGTAGTTAGCGATCGCGACATTACATATATAGCTGACTTATCAGGCACAAAAATACACTGTTTATTATCACTGGTGATTTGTTGTAACTTTTCAATATTTTTTAAACAATTTCTAGTAGGCCGTATAACAAATTCGACGCTGTCTTTCGGTTTTTTGAGTATCTCCACGACTGTAGGTTGATCAGGCCTAGTAGTTTTGGAGTTCTCAGGTTTTGCGTCTGCGTCTTGGTCACTTAATTGGTTATGTAATTTACGAGTTTGAGCTCTCGTCATGACCGATACAACGTTTTCTCTCATATCTTTTAAATTTTGACAAGTGACAGGTATACGACTCAATGCGTCTGCAGCTGCATTGCTTCGCCCTGGTAAGTAATCAATTTCGAAATCATATTCTTCCAAATATAATCTAAACTTCGTTAGTCTACTCGAAGGATCGGCCATTCCAAAGAGGTATTTTAATGGTTTATGATCTGTAAATATTTTAAACCTTTTACCGTATAGATAAGGTCTAAAATGTCTGACGGCCCAAACGATGGCTAATAACTCGAGTTCTATCACAGGGTATCGCGTTTCAGCTGGTTTCAAGTTGCGGCTAGCGTACGCGACAACCTTGCCATTACTGTTAGACAGAACGGCGCCTAAACCTAACTTTGAAGCATCAGTATGTAATGTAAACGTATTCTTGTCAGATAAATCGGGATAATCTAATACTGGCGGACTGATGAGTGCTCGTTTTAATTGTTGGAATGCGTTTTCACAATGAGATGTCCAGTTAAAAGTAGCATTTTTCTTACTAAGGGCGTTTAAAGGATAAGCTATAGTGGCAAAATTATTTATAAAACGTCTGTAGTAGTTAGCAAATGCTACGAATCGTTTAACGTCATCTATGTGGGATAGGCTGGTCGACGAAGTAAAAGCACTTTTAAACTTTAAGAGATATATTATTAAAATAAAAGCAAAAATGGCAAACGAAATGGTACTGCAGTTACAACGCACGTCTTACGTCTAACTTAAAACTCTAAGATCTTCCTACTCCCTCGCACTCATTCACTCCATCATCATGCTTTCTCTTTCAGCTTTCATACGTCACTCTTACATTCCGTTTCATGCAATCCTACAGTCGGCCCTCCTGAATTACAGTCTGCCCTCAGACTTACATAGAGTTGCATGAGTTACACTATGATCTACTTACTCTACTTAATCTTAAGTTTACATATCTGAAGTGAAAGTACAAAACAGTTAATAAACATGTACCTGAGAAACTGATATACTATGGTGCAACAGTACTACTTAAACTAAAACATAGGTACACATCTACAAACTCTGAACATCTGAAGCTTGGATATGCTAAACAGTGTTACAACTTAAATCTAAAATAAAATTTGAAAACATAACATAAACATTCTCATAAAGCCATAACTGGTGATAGAGATAGATGAGACAAGTATGATAAAAATAAACAATTACCTGTTCACACATTGTGTGGCCATCGTTTCATATAGTCGCAGGAGGTGGTGGTGTTCCTAGAAACTTCGGTAGAGTCATCAACCTTCTGGACTTGGTACCTATCTCTTCCAGTAGCTCTCACGACTTTGTAGGGACCTAGATATTTAGGTTTCAGCTTCATTCCAACCCCAAATTGGGTTCTCTTGATGGCAACTATGTCCCCCTCCTTGTACTTAGTGCTCTCCTTTCTTTTCTTATTGAAAGTGTGCCTATTTTCCTCTTGGATTTTCAATATTTGCTCCTTGGCACTCTTTCTATTTTCTTCTCTTGTTAGCATGAAAAGGTCTCTATTTTCCTGTTCCAATAATTCATAAATTTCAGTGTCTTCCTTTGCTTTCATTTTTGTACCGATCAGTAACTCAAATGGAGACGTATTTATGCTTCGTTGATATGTACTGTTGATACACCGTTGTACTTGACTGACATGTCTATACCATTGCGTTGGATTTTCTATACACAGCTTAGTTAGCATAGAGCTCAAAATACGGTGGATTATCTCGACTTGTCCATTAGCTCTAGGTACTCCAGTTGCGATCTTTATGTGCTCTATGTTTTCCTCTGTACAATAATCTTGAAACTGGGTACTGGTGAAGGCAGTTCCACGATCCGTAATTATTCTGACTGGGTTACCAAAGCATTGTTGATGAATTTTTAACTTCTCTATGGTCTCTTTGCTTGTGGTACTCTTCACTGGAAACAGCCACACAACTTAGTGAAAGCATCCACCATCGTAAGTATGTGGTTGTATAACTTCTTTGTCTCAGTCATGGGACCTATGTGATCTAAATGCATCGTAAATAATGGTACCTCGTCTTTCTCAATAGTGTGCAGAAATCCTTCTTGTTTTCCACTTTTTCTTTCAGTGAGCAAGCAGGGAATGCATGTCATAATGTGTTCTTCAATTTTACTATGCAAGTTTTTTATGTAATAATCTTTACTAATCAGCTCTATCATCTTTTTCTTGGCAAAATGTCCTCTGTCATGTGCTCGCTTTATTATCTCTTTTTCCATTGCAGTGGGTACAACAAGATATTTCTGGTCGCCTTTGTAGAGCAATCCATGCTCTACATAGTAATCTTTATAGGGAATATTCTTCTGTAGCAGCTCTATGATGGCTTTCAGGCCTTCATCATTTCCTTGGGCAATTTTCAGTTGTTCATGAACAGGTGTGGTATTCAAAATTGCCACATAAGGGTTTCGGCTGAGTGCGTCTACGTGTTGCATCTTGCTGCCTTGTCTATGTTCAACTTCAAAGTCATATTCTTGTAGAAGTAAGATCCATCTAGCGACTCTAGTACTCATTGCCAATTCCTTTTTGTTGAGCGTCATCTGAAAGGCTTTACAGTCAGTTACAATTTTAAAGCGTTTTCCATACAAGTAACACCTAAACTTTTTAACACCTTCGACTATAGCTAGGGCTTCTAGCTCATAACTAGTATATTTGCTCTCTGCGGGACTAGTTTTACGACTCATGTAATACACAGGATGAAGCTGCCCATCATCGGTGCTTCTCTGTAAAAGAATCGCAGAATAGGCTACTGCAGATGCATCGCTGTGCATTTCTGTTTGTAAATTTGGATTATAAATCTTTAATACCGGCTGACAAGCTAATCTTTGTTTCAATTCATGGAAAGAAGCTTTACATTTATCATCAAACACATACATAGAATTTATCTTTAACAGATCAGTAAGTGGTTTTGCAATGAGTGCAAAATCTTTTATATACTTTCTAAAGTAGGATGTTAACCCTATGAAACTATGTACTTGCTTGAGGTCAACTGGTTCGGGAAATCTTACCACTGCGTCTGTCTTCTCGGGAGATGGTCGGATCTCACCATCCATAATGACATGGCCCAGATATTCCACTCGCCTTTGGACTAACTGCGACTTTTTCCAATTAATTTGGAGTCCATATTGAGATGCCACTCTCAGCACATCATCCAATCGGGAAACAGCTTGTTCTTCATTTGCTGAGGGAATAATCAAATCATCAATGAAAATAATAACCACTCCTTTAGCTATTAGCTCTCTGTAAATAATAGTAATGAACCTTGTGAACACTTTTGGACATATTGAGAGACCAAAAGGAGCTCTCAAAAATTCATATTGTCCTGTTGGAGTAACAAAAGCAGTGTACTTTATTGATTCTTCATCGACAGGTAAATGGAAATACCCATTTTTGAGATCTAATGTGCTAAACACTTTAGCTCCAACCAACTTATCTATGTGATCTTCGATCACGGGCAAAGGATACTCATCTTTGATAATCTTTTGGTTGAGCCTTCTGTAGTCCACACATACCCTAATACCTCCGTCTTTCTTCTTCACTAGTACCAACGGGCTAGCATAATCAGAGTAGCTTACCCTGACAATTCCTTCTTCGAGCCACTTAGTCACCTGCTGGTTCACTTCGTCTTGTTCACCCGGTGCCAACCTCCTCGGTCGCTGAGCCACAGGAATATCGTCTTTAACTACGATTTTCATCTTGATAGGTGCCTCCTTCGTCTTACAAGGTACATACAACTCCACCAAGTCGTTAACCCTTTGTTGAACATCTGCACTCACCTCCGTACCTACAACAAAAGAATCAAACACACATGTCTCATGTATTTCATATACCCAGTTACTAGCTGGTTTTAACCTAACAATGTTATTTTCCATGATCATAATACAATGCTGCAATAAGTCTTGGCCAATAATCATAGAATACGGCATAGCACTTGCAGGTATTACATAGAACAAAACGTCGTTATACCATTGTTCATCTATAATAATGTTCAACTTAAGTCGTCCATAACATTTCACTTTGCTTGCGCCGAGACCCGATAGTGAAATTTCACTTTTGTCCAACTCCGGCGCACATAATTGTTCGTAGCACTCAATTGACACTAAGTTTACGTCGCTGCCTGAGTCTATTAACGCTAAAACGTCTTTTTCACACACTGTTACTTGTTTTGTCGGCCTACTTGACGAATTTAGCCGGTTGTTTACGCCAATCTTGTTGTTCGAGTCGGATATGACAGTTGACGTTGACAAGCATTGATTTGTCATTTCGCTCGATACGTCATCCTGGGTAGTGTTGTAACTCGATCCGTAAAAGTTTCGTTTCGTCCCGCCACTAGCGCCACCTGTCTCGCTTGGATGTCTCTTCGCAATGTTGCCGCCATTCGCCGGTGCATTCACATCACTACGTCCGCGTGAAGTTGGTGCTGTCGATGACTTGCAGTTCGGTGCAATGTGTCCGAATTCATTGCATTTAAAGCACTTCAATCCTTTGCTTTTGTGAGGACATTCCACCGATGCATGATTTTCTTCCCCACAGTTGAAACAGCGTGAAAATCGCCGATTCGTCTTATCGCCGTGTTTCGCCTTATTTTCTTCTTTGCGCGTTTGTGAATTTGAAATATTTAACCGCAACTGTTCATATATCTTCAATTTTTCTTTGAGTTCTTGATAACTTGTAACGCCGTATAGCATAACTTTGTTGCCTTCGTTATCTTTTATGCCTTCTACTATATATTTTATAGCCACATAGTCGGGTATCCTGCCTCTTTTACCTAGCTCCTTCATAATAAGCATGTAATCGAGACTTGATTCATTATGCTTTTTGTGTCTTGAGCTCATCATCTCATGTACCGTCTTGGCATCGATCGTATCCGGAAATTCTTTAAGGATAGCGGTCTTGAATTCTTTCCACGTCTTGAATATTCGTTCTGCGCGTAACCATAGCTTCACCGTACCCGTCAGAGATCGTCGTGCCATAAGTAGTTGCTGCAACGGAGTCCATCCACAGAGTTCCGCGTTATCCTCTACGTCTTGTACCCATCTTGCGGCAGGATACGTCTTCTCCTGACCCGTAAAATTGGGGATAAGGCCTTCCGTGAGATGTAACATCGCTCCGCCCGTACCACTTAGCGATATTCCAGAACTTTCGTCTTCAAAGTCTGCTTGTCTGCTGGTGCGTCTGGAGTCTTTCGGCATTGTTAATCGTAATGATGTTATTATATCGTCTCAGTAGTGTCTTGATCGTCTTAAATCGTCTTGAATAGTCTTGAACTTGATTTTTTCCCAGCCGTTGAGGGTAACCGTGCAACGTAACGGTAAATTTTAACCGCCGGATCTTTACGTTTTTACTCCAATCGACTATTATCCCGGAACGAGCCCCCAAAAATTTGTGGGATAGGCTGGTCGACGAAGTAAAAGCACTTTTAAACTTTAAGAGATATATTATTAAAATAAAAGCAAAAATGGCAAACGAAATGGTACTGCAGTTACAACGCACGTCTTACGTCTAACTTAAAACTCTAAGATCTTCCTACTCCCTCGCACTCATTCACTCCATCATCATGCTTTCTCTTTCAGCTTTCATACGTCACTCTTACATTCCGTTTCATGCAATCCTACATCTATATTAGCCGGTCTTGGGTACGATTGTAAGGATACAATTTTTGTTGGATCGGGAAGAATGCCTTCTGATGTTATTTTATGGCCTAAATACATGATTTCTTTTCTTTAAAATTCGCATTTTATTGGATTTAATTTTAAATTAGTTTCTCGTAATCTTTCCAAAATAGATAATAAATTCTTATTATGAGTTTCAAGGCAGTTTCCTACTACTATACAGTCATCTAAGTAAATAAAACATTTTTGATAGTTAAGGCCGGACATGGCTATTGTCATTAACCTACTGAAAGCACTAGGAGAAGTTTTAAGTCCCATTGGACATCGTTTCATCTGATACATTTTATCAGTAGTGAAACTTGTTAATTTTCGTGACTTTTTGTCTGATGAAAGTTGGTAATACGATTGCGATAAATCTAATTTTGAAAAATATATATTGCCTGACAAAGAATCTAAAATTTCTGATATATTAGGTAACGGAAATTTATCGTCTTGAATTTTGTTATTTAATTGACGATAATCAATAACGAGTCTCCATTTTTTCTTTCCTGTTTTATCGCATTTCTTAGGCACGAGTAAGACAGGGCTGGACCACTCTGACGTGGTTTCCTCTATTATGTCGTTATTGTAATGTATTTTCTACACGGGGTAGCGGGGTGGTGCTGCGGGTGGGCAATTAAACCAAGTAGTAGGTGCAACAAGATGTATATTATTATGTATACTTAACAATTTCTTCCCCGGCTATCCCGCCCTCTCCACACACTTACATACATAGACCATATAGGCTTAAGCTTAAATCCTAACTCACTACTACAATTCACAGGGTCGTGAATGCAATTGGCCAGTGATCCGATATACCAAATGTATCTAAACTAATATAGGGGCACTCCTGTACCTGGGCTGTGAAACGGCCAAACCTGGCTGCGGGCCACTGTAGGCCACACTCGGACGGCGTCTCGTGCCCGACGTCCCAGCGTCGCCGACAGCCGCCACACTGCGCAGACCAACCTGCTTCACAACCACCAAGCCTCCTTGAAACGCTTCTACACGAAGCCACAACAGCCACACACACAAGGCCGGGTCTTAACACCTCCTGTGGACGGATCATGGATTAGAAATAACTCCAGAGTGGTTCCTTAAGGACAGGAGGAACCGGCTTGCTCAGTTCGGTGAACGGACACCATAGAAACTTGAAAACTACATAAGCACGCACCGTGGAGGAAATGCGGACTTGCTTGGTCGCCTGGGTCGCGCTGTCAACTCCAACGAAGGTGCAACACCTCGGACACCACAGCAATCTACAACCAAAGATCAAGGATTAGCGTTGTCGACCCAAAGGAAAGGCAGGGCTCCAGTGGCTTAGCCACATACCAAGTGTTCAGGATGATTCCGCGTGCGACGCTCCACGTCACCCACTTCTACTACACCACCGTGCTGAAACAAAATGAAAAATAAGTATACTAGGACGCTAACAGCGCATTCCACGCTCTTACCAGGTCAATCCAGAGAAACTCACCCAAAACAAGGATTAATTCCTACTTGGAACACGACAAACACTGCGAGCATCAACAAAATGGCCGTACACCCCAAAGCCGGCCTCCTTCACGTAGAGCTGTCACTATTGCCATATACGGTTTTTTTTTTTTTTTTAATGAAGCACTTCACTAGAGTCAAAATCCAAATTTTAATTTCCAAAACCAGCACCCACGTCTAAAATAATTATTTAATCCGCATCCCTGCAACGATTTACGCAAACAAAGTTTGATTTGAAAGTCTCTAGATAATTGGAAAAAACGCCGAAGTATGAGAAAAACGGAAGAAACATCGACTCAAACGGCCGTGCTGTCACCTGTCAAAATAACAACCTTACATTATCTAACATATTTTGAATTTGATTTTGTATTAGCAAAGAATTGTATAAACTATTAGTGGAAACTATTTTGGCTTATGTTTTAACTTTACGAACTGAATTTATGTACTATTTATGCTGTATGTTTCCCATGGCAATAAAATAAAAATAAAATAAATCACCAAATATCGCAGAATAATACAAAATACAAATACAAAATACAAAATAATTTATTTGACAAAAAACAACATTTAAAATAACATAGATATCCATCAGACACCAAACTAGGCTAAGCCTGTATTTTGGTCATCTGCGAGTGCGGTTAACAAAACAATGAAATGATTTTATCTTAAAAACTATGAATATTTATTTGTTATAGTACACTAAAAACGAGCAATTACATGTGCGTGTATGTGTGTGTTTGTTTGTATGTGTGTGTGTGTGTGTGTGTGTGTGTGTGTGTGTGTGTGTGTGTGTGTGTGTGTGTGTGTGTGTGTGTGTGTGTGTGTGTGTGTGTGTGAGTGAGTGTGCATTACTTTTGATTACAGGTTGGGATTTATTAGCAGTGTAGGAAGGCCTCCAACAAGATTTTGTTGTTGGTTGGATGTCAAAGGCACCGGGCCGATCATTCGGCTGAAGTGATGACGATAACGGGATTTATTATATCTTTGTGGCCTTAATAATGTCTTCAGTTTCACAGTAACTCAATGTATTTAACCACCTTTTCACCATTCTTACCATAATGGGTGGGGGTTTTGTTGTTTTTTTTTTCAATACACAGAACCACAGTCAGTGGGGGACTATTCCGGAGGGCTTCGGAGGTGGAGTTCCTTGATGAGTCAATTCTGGAATTGGATGAAGAACTCGCAACTGGCAATCCACACATCCATGAAACACCTAAAATTGTAATTTTATCAAATTTAGGAGAGGGAAAAAAGGCCACTGAAACATTAGGCATGAAAGTGCCCAAAGAAATCTCTGAACGTTGGGGGAAGATTATTCAGGACGGGCGAAGATTATTTCAGGATTTTTATATTTTAGTTTGAAAAGATGACTTCCTGCCAAGTTTCTTGCGGCGCATTAATCTTGGCAATGATGGTCCTTACGAAAGCGCTGGTAGTTTTTAAAAAAGTGACATGTGAAAGAGCCCTTTGCGGCCTATTTGCAGAATAAAAGATTTGATTTTTTGATTTTGGGCTAGCCAAGGAGATTAAAGAGGGCTTAATAAATAAAACCGTAATCCCAGAAAATTTCCAGCTTGCAAAAGCGCCTAATTAAATGCTGCGGTGTCAGCAATCCTTTCTGATTCAACCAGAAACAGAGATAAAAGACTAGAGAAGTCACAAAATCAATTGGGTCTGCTATTGTAAGGCTGGTGAATCTGACAACGGACCTTATTGATAGTGATATCGAAAAAATCAAATTAATAACTCAACTTTCAGAAATAAACCAAATTCTCTTGGACCTTCATTATGAAGAGACACAAAACAGAAGACGCCTTATTATCCCTGTGTTAGATAAGAAGTTTACACATATAACTAAAGATATGAAACGAGACACAACTTTATTTGGAGAAAATCTGAACGAAAATATAAAAAAATCCAAAAGTATTGAAAAATCTGGTCAGCAAATAAAGAAACGTGCGCACAGCGCAGGGCAACTTCAATAAGGAAAACCAGGGAAACGTGCAAGGGCCTTCTCGTCAGTATCAGCCAGGACCAAGACGTGTTCAACAGAATTACGCGCGTCCACAGCCTTCAGTTAGCTACAACAAAGAGCGGCCAATGCCGCCGGCCCAAGCGACGAGGAGGCAACGAGCAGCGGGGCCGCCCGCGCCCCAGCGTAGCCGTATGGCGGCACAACATCGGAGTTACGATCAGTAAGCACGACGATAAAGGTACGAGGGGCGTTCAATATAAAGTGAGAATGAGATGCAAACTCTTTTAATATTACGAAATTAAATACTGGCCGGTAAAGCTAATCTATCTAGCTGATTGCTATGAAAAAAAAAACTAACTGTCTTTTGTTTAAAAAAATATACGGTAATTTCTTTGCAATGCTATTGAGTACGTTAGCGAAAATGGAGAAAATTGAACTGCGCGCCGTTATCAAATACTTGTATTTGAAAAATTTTTCTACGGACCAAGTCAATTTGGATTTGCGGGACACTTTAGGGTCTAATGCTCCTCCGTATCCGACAGTCGCACGTTGGTGCGCCGAATTTAGACATGGAAGAACATCGACCATGGACGACCCCCGCTCCGGACGCCCTACTACAGCAGTAACTGAAGAAATTGTGAAAAAAGTCGAAAACTCAGTTTTGGCGGATCTTCGTGTCACAGTTCGTTTTATTGCTGAAAATGTAAAGATTTCAACGGGGAGCGTGCATAATATGTTACATGAACGCTTGGGTATGAAAAAGGTATCTGCGGGTTGGGTACCAAGAATGCTTACTGACACGCAAAAACAAACTAGACTAGAGATTTGTCAAGAAGCTTTGAACCTGATGCAGCAAGACCGGGAACTTTTTTTGGCGCGATTTATAACAATGGACGAAACATGGCTCCATCATTACGACCCTGAAACGAAACTGCAGTCTATGACATGGAAAAGGCCATCATCTCCAACTCCGAAGAAATTCAAGGTGAGCCCATTGCCGGTAAGGTCATGGGCTCTGTTTTTTGGGATGGTAAAGGGGTATTAATGATTGAGTATCTCGAGCATGGAGCCACTATTACGGGCACTTTATACGCCAAACAAATAGCAACATTGTGCAATGAGATCCGCGAAAAACGGCGAGGTAAACTCTCGAAAGTTGTGCTGTTCCACCAGGACAATGCCCCGGTACACAAGTCCGCCGTTGCAATGGCTGCAATTCGTGATGCTGGGTTCGATATCCTTAAGCATCCTCCGTATTCACCAGATCTCGCTCCCAGTGATTTCTACCTATTTCCGAGATTGAAACAATACCTGAGAGGCCAGAAATTTGAAGACGACGAGGCGGTAGTCGCTGCAGTACAAGATTTTTTAAGTACTCAAGATGAGACCTTTTTTAAAAATGGAATTTTAAGTTTAGAAAAAAGATATACTAAGTGTATTATGCTAAAAGGTGACTATTGTCGCCGTGTTATCTTATGTGTGCCTGGGTCGATCATAGTTTATGGTTGCGACAGAATAAAACTAAATTGTTTCTATGGATAGAGCTTGATTTAGATAGTATGCTATGACTCACATGAGTATCTCCGGGTGTATCTCGCTGTTCTCTGGAACGGCTCAATCTCTATCCAGTATGATCTGCTTCGCCATCTGTAGAGTTACTGTACAGATGACACCACAGCTTGTGGTGCCTCTGTTGCTGAGCCACACCGCCAGCTGACAGCCAGGGTGACTCCAATAATGCTGAAAGATAGTGTCCACTCTAAGTATGCACATGGATAATGGGTTTACGTCTTGGTATAGGGAGTAAAGAGTAGGGAATGTCAGTAAGAACTAGCTATAGTCTGTCCACCTAGTAGCTAAGTAAGAATAATCGTGCGGTGCCCATCACGGCCAACAACTCTGGCTTAACGTGATGTCATTATGAGTATTCATTGCAGCCAACCACTCTGGCTCAACTTGAAGCCTCACGAATACTTGCTACGGCCAACAACTCTGGCCTAACATGATGTCATACGAGTACTCATTACGGCCAACAACTCTGGCCCCACGTGAAATCTCACGAGTACTTACTTCGGCCAACAACTCTGGCCTGCCATGTCATAGGAGCGCTTACGGCTCCTATGCTCAGTCATATATTTAGGTCCCATTATCGAAAGTCCACGTAGTAGTTCCTACAATATGTATTCTAAAGGGCTTACGTCAATTGTAACATCGTCGTATTGTCGTTTTGTCATGTTATCGTCATATGTTAGTAATTGTCAACACGTAGGGCAATTAGTATAGTATACTTAGCTTTTGTATGATGTCCCAGTCTCTTAGAGCACACCAAAAACTTTACTGCTTGTGGTCGGCAGAGAAAAATATTTGAACTAACTCACTTTGACGTTTCGTTCTTTGGCGGGGTTCTCACAGCAGGGTAACGTCACTGTAATATTGCCATGGGAAAATTCGCGTGACGTAGCGACACTCCCGGCGGCCCAAATTAGAACAGGGTGACTAGGTTCTGCGTCCACTCCCGGATCTTCTCCAGGGCCCGTGTGGCTGCAGCACGTTTAGGCTTTTCAACATTATCACCATTAAGCGATTCGTTATGAGTGTCAAGTGTCCGTCCTTGCTGATCGTCATCAGCTATGTCCGTTTCAGGTTCTCTTACCTGACACAATTCCCTGTCATTACTGTATTTTATAGTTTCCATATCTAAGGCTTCATCATTTGAGTCGTCATCATGGTTCATGACGTTTTGTCTCAAGTCAGATAATATACTGTCATTTGCGGGCTCAGTGTCCTCAGAAAATAACTCATTGTACTCTTCCTCGGCTTCGAGAGGATACAGTTGTCCTACTGATCGCGTGTATTCTATATTACCTATTTTGACTTTAGCAGTTCTGCCAGATTCCGATAGTTCTATCAGTCGTCCGACTTTCCAGCTGTGACGGTTTGAAGAACCCCCTTTAATTTGAACTACTTGCCCAATTTTAGGTTTTGATTTGGACTTTACTCTAGGTTCCTTTGGAGAACTTTTGTATCGCTCACGTAAACTTGGCAGATAGCGATTGACAAACATCGACTTAAATTCTTCCAATATCCGAAGACCTCTCTTCCAACTATCTATCAGATCAGTTTTCGTGATAGTTCCTTGTATAGTGAGATCGTCACAATCTACGTCCGGGTTTAAACATTTAGACATCGTCAAAAAGTCAGATGGTTTTAGGATGTGATCTTGCTCGGCATCGACACATGTGAGCGGTCTTGTATTCAACACAGCTTCTATTTCCTTGATGATCGTGAGTAGCTGGCTATCGATTAGCAGATTCTTCTGGAGGGTTTTTTTCATGCAGTGCTTAACCAGCGCTACCAAACGCTCATAAAACCCTCCATACCATGGCGCCAGCTGTGGAATAAATCTCCACCGTATATTATTTTGGATGCAGAACGGTCTGGTTAAAACCTCAGCTGTAAGTTTGAACTGTTGAGCATTGTCTGAAGTTATTACTGCCGGGATGCCTCTTGTGGAGATCATTCTTCTTAGAGCGAGAAGTGTTTCTTCGGCGGTCATATTATGGACGACTTCGAGGTGTATGGCTCTGACTGCTAAGCACGTGTAAAGGCATATCCATCTCTTCTGAATACCGTTTTCTGTGTTAACTAACACAGGCCCAAGATAATCTAAACCTGTGTATGTAAAAGGTGAACTGTAATTCACTCGTTCCGGAGGCAAGGCCGGAGTAGGTGGTAATGGGAACGGACCACCTCCGTGTTTAACGCACTGTGGGCACTTCTTCAGGATTCTCTCTACTACAGCTCGTCCTTTTGGTATCCAATATCGTTGTCTTAATATACTCAAAGTGTGAGACCCTCCAACGTGATAGTTGCTCTCATGAACATCTTTGATGATTTTGTTTGTAAAGTCACTATGTCTTGGCAAAAGGATAGGATGTTTCATATCATATGACCAGTCTGTATTTTTAAACCGTCCTTCCGATCTTAATATCCCGTCGACGTCAAGGAATAGTCCTAGGTTACGACTGAGATGAGTTACCTTACCGTTATACTCGTCTGGAAAGTGTTGTTTTTGCAGAAGTTTTATTTCTTCAATTACTGCGTAATCATGTTGAGAGTGATTCTGCCTTGCTGGAATACATTTTTCTTTAATTTCCTTATTATTAGAGTCTTCATTCACTTGTTCTTCTGTCCTTGACAGACCCTCCCGGGCTAACAAGGAAAGTTCCTTAACTCTCTCTGTCGGCCATGTGGTTTCTTTTTGTAAGAGGAAATCTGGTCCTTGGAGCCAATATGATTTCTCTGATTTTGATTTCCCGGTTCGGGTACCTATATCTGCCGGATTTAATTCTGTTGGGACATACCGTATAACCAGTTTTTTATTTTCTTTTATCTCGCTTACTCGTCGGGTTACAAACGGTGTCAACAATTTGTCAGAGTTGATCCAGTCAATGACTATCTGACTATCAGTCCATAGAAAATGTTGGCTAACTTTTATGTGTAGAGAATCCTCGGCGTATTTCAGCAGACGGTTTCCTATAACAGTTCCTAGTAATTCTAAGCGTGGAATTTTTAAATGTTCTCTGTCTTTAAACGGAACAAGCCTAGATTTCCCAATTATGAATCCCTTTCCATTGTTATTAACCAAATAGACAACAGCTGCGTAAGCTTTTGTGGATGCGTCTGTGAAGCAGTGTAATTGGTTCATTTGTTCTGATTGTACTCTTGCTAAGTGTCTTGGTAGACAGATGTCGGAGATGTCGTCAAAGCTAGTATTTATTTCTTTCCACTTAGAGGTCAGTTCTGAGGGAAGTATCGTATCCCATTTAATGTTCTTTTCTTTCCACAGGTCTTGTAAGAAGAGTTTTCCTGGCAGCAGAGTTGGTACAGCAAATCCGCAAGGGTCGTATACTTGAGCTATGTTTCTCAAAACTTCTCTCTTCGTGTTAGCTTCCTTAAGGGTTTTAAGTCGTAATCTGAGTGTATCGTCTACCAGATGCCAATCTAAACCAAGAAGTTTAACAATGCTCTTGTCGTCTCTATCGGGAATTTGGTTTATAAATTCGTTGTTGTTGGAACTCCAGCTTCTAAGATTCATTGAGATCTCACGAAATGCCTCTCTAGATGTTTTATGCAGATTCAGAGCTTCTTCAACGTTGTTAGTTCCTGTTACTAGATTGTCTACATAAATATCATCTACAAGTCCTTTTAATTTGTCTGTTTTGGATAAATGATGTTTAATGGTGGCATTTAGAAGGAATGGGCTCGAGATTATGCCAAAGGGGACTCTGCAGAAGCGTAAGTACATCAGATTGTCCTGTGTGACTGGTTTGTCTATATCCTTGATCCATAAAAACCGGGTTACATCTCTATCTCTATTCTGGATACCGATCTGTAAGAACGCCTTCTCTACGTCTGCAGTCAAACCTATTTTGTGGGTCCTAAACCTAATAAGTATGCTGGTAAGATCCTCTACAAGTGACGGTCCACAGTATAAACAGTCGTTTAAGCTTTTATAATCTTTGCCCTTTGCTGAGGCGTCATAAACTATCCTCATAGGTTTATCAGGTTGTTGCACCCCGTGATGCGGTATATAATGAATGGTCTTTCCCTTCTCCAGGTTGATTTCACGATCAGGTATTATTTCGATTATTCCGTTTTCCAGCTGATATTTGAGAGTTTGGTCGTACGATTGTAGAAATTTAGGGCTTGATCGCTTGATGAGGTTTGTTAATCGACCGAAAGCCATCCCAAAATTTGAAGGTAAATTTGGAGGGTACTCTTTCCAAGGCCACTGTATGGAGTATCTTCCATCCACAAACTGGGTTGTTTCATTGAAGTTTCTGATAGCTTCTTCTTCGCGGGTTAGCTTCGGTGAATCTGTAATACCTATTGACTCTAATTCCCACAGAACTTTCATATCTGACTTGTCTAATGGTAAGTCTGGTTTACTGAATTTGGTTATTGAGTTTGATTGGAGATACGTTATAACATCAAGCTCCGGTTTATCAGTCTCTGAAGTAATCTGGCCTGTTATTATCCAACCGAGTCTGGAGTTCACTAGATGCAGGTTCTCCTGGATTGTAATCTTCTTAGTCCCTATAAACGAGAAGTAGTAATCATTTCCGATAAGTATGTCAATCCTTTCACCTAATGAGCCGTCATCAGCTAAGATAATATTGTGTTGCAGGCCATCGATCTTCGTATGGTCGTACGGTACTACTTGGTGACAGATGAGTGGCACCATATTGGCATACACTGTCATCTTGTCGTCGGTTCTAGATGAAAGATGTAATTTAACGAGGCTGCTGTCATATTCCATAGGGTGATCAGCCCCGAAGGTGTAAACAGACAAACAACATTCTTCTTCGATGTCGAGTTTGAGTATTTTAGCCATTCTTTCAGTGATGTAGCTTCTCTGGCTGCCAGAGTCTAGCAATACACGGCATGATTCGCTATGAGGTTCATCTTTCTCTTTTCTGGCTTCCACTATCGCCGTTTGAAGAAGCGTTCGATTCGGCGTGTTAATATGCATTGCGCGTGTGGGTGTCCTCCCTATAGGTATCCCTTTTGGACACAAAGCACGATTATGTCGCCCTTCACAGTGCTTGCATGGACGAATAGTAGTACAATCTTTGATTAAATGACCCTTCTGCATGCATGCAAAGCAATGCCCCTTTAACATTGCCTTTCTTTCTTGGATTGTTTTATATTTACTGCATTCTTCGGAGTAGTGACTTTCTTTGCAAAATTTACAAGAGTATTTTATCCTTTTTGTTGGGAATTTAGGTCTCATGCCGCTCTGGCTGTCTAGCCTGCGCTTATTGCCATTTTGAAAGGATTGGTTGTTATAAACTCGAGTTGCGTTTCTTCTGTTAGAATCTTGAAATCCTTTGTGAACATGACCTCCGTTGCGTTGACTCAAAGCTCGTCTGTGACGTTGTATCCTGTCACGTGGGCGCGCCTCCGATCGGTTCTCGTGTCTTATATGCAAAGACTCTACGGTGTACTTGTTTGGCCTCGTTGGATTTCTGTCCTGTATCAGCCGACTAGCTTCTTCTCTAGCAGATATAGTTTTCTCCAGTTCTGTTCTAATTTCTTCTATAGAATCCGATTTAATCTTGGTCTTTAGTTCATATACCAATTCCTCTGGAAACTTTTCTAATATAAGGAATCTAAGGTGATTGTGACTGGTATTCTCTCCTAGGGAGCTTAAAACTCGAAGGTGACGCTCGACCTCGCTCAGTACTCGTCGACATTCTTCATTGGAGGTACCCGCGGGTGATATCTTCGTCAGTGCAGAGTAGTGTGCATCGATGACCTGGTTTTCCTTGCCATATCTTTCTCTTAGCGCCTGCACAGCAATTTGATAATTTTTATTAGTACTCTCCAAGCCTTCAATGACCTTCGTCGCAGGTCCTTGAAGAGATGCCTTGAGGTATAGTAGCTTATCTACATCTGGTAAACTTCTTTCATGTATGTTGGATTTATACTGATCCCAAAATTCTTGCCACTTAAGTATGTCCCCATCAAAGGTAGGTAAGCTCAGTTTAGGTAGCTTGCTGTTGGATAACTTCTGACTATTATTATTTACTGTTGAGTTTCCCTCCTTTAATTTCAATGACAACTCTATTTGAACTTCTTCTGCTTGCAGTTGGATAGTGGTGAACCGAGAAATATCATCAGCAGACGGATCACTGCTTAGTCTAAAATAGTTGTTTAACTCCGAACCGAATTTAGAAATGAAGCTCTCTAATTTCTGACAAATGACTTGAGCATTTTTAGAATCATTATCTGATAGGACGGACAATTTATTTAACTCATCAGCCGAATCACTTAAGCCTTTTATGTGGGTTATTAATTGTTGAAGCCTATTTAAAATAATTTCTTCCATTTTGAAGTCCTGAAATAAATATTAATATCCACTAATAGTACACTCAAGCTACATAAAGACATTCCATAAACATGGATTATTAATAGATAAAGCTTTAATTTCATTGAGTAGTTCCATATTAAATGACAGAAGAGTAAAACATAAATTATCAAATAATATTCCAAACAAGTACTAGTTTTCAACCAATAATAGTGAATGATAAACAATTCCAAATCATAATAAGTAAAGAAGTATAGATTTAGCAAGGTGCCATTATTTTTAATATTAATCTGATTTAAAATAAATAATATTCACATTCCGTTCGGTGTGCAAGTACCCTTATGACGATAAGTCATATGGCAGTCATAAATAATTTTATATCATTCATTATAATTAGTCACTTCATTTAATTAAATACTCGCGCGCACTTATATTAACGATACCTAATGGCATGGCTAGGCTAATACCATTCATAAAGACGCATGAATTTATCAAAATTAGACGTTAGTGACATCGCGAATTCATACCAACGAATAAATGTAGTTAAACAAAGAAGAAAATTAAATGGACATGTACTATACACTTAATTTCAATTATTTTCTTCCATGTACTCACTTACTACAGCACTGAGTACAAACAATTAAAAAATTTTGGTTAGAAATTCCCTTTAACTGTACTAATATTGTCATCAAATCTACATGAAGTATATACCAAATTTCCGGTCAATCCGACCACGGGATGTAGATCAAATTAATAGCAATATTTGTCCCGAACAAAATTAGGTCATGCTAAACAAATTTGGTAATTGGTAGTACATAGACTAAACACAAGGGTTAATCTTCTCACTTATGTGATCAGCAAAGACATTGATTGAAAAGGAATTAATTTAGCTAAGACGCTTTAATTTTCTTATTAGATACGAATATGAGGAAAGGTGGTGGGCGTATTTCGGCTGAAATAATGATGATGATGATGATTAAAGGGCCAAGTGTGTGATCCCTTGTTAGTTACTTATTCCGTGTGGACAAATATAAGTATATAACTACTCATACCTCGTATATACACGATTGGCACGTGCTCAAATCTTGCCGAGGAACAGCTACTCCAGCTTACAGGCTGCCTCAGTATGTTTTGCAGAGGTCCGCCGTCCGAGTCAGCGATTTTAGCGAAGGCATCCGCTCCGCGTGGAGATTTATTTCCTATTACATGTTTAAACTGTTAAACGGTTGTAAAGACCACCATTGCATCGCTACTAAGTGAGTTTCTAGTAACCGTGCTAATTTGAATTGACAAGATGCCGCCGTACGTATACTCAGAGCGTCGGCGCAGTACCCGGGTAGGTAGGTACCTACTTATATCGCCTTCGCGGCGGTACCTGCCCTTGACGCATTTTAAATCGGCTGCCAAGCTATTGAATTATGATTTTGGCGAAATGTTATTGCACTATGGTGTTTATGTAATAACTGAAGATGTTACCGTAATTCGTTTCCAATACATAACACAATGGTGACGCCGTAATGGCTGCCTCAAAGAAATTTCGACCATGCGCCACCCTGTGTACGACCAGATTATGCTTTAGTTAAACAAATTAACAACTTGAAAGGAACCTGCGTCTCTTGCCTCGTCTTAAACTTGTGGCGTGATAATATATTGTCGTATTTTCCCAACAAGAGGCACGATTGGAGCACTTCGCGGAATATTCTAAACGACTTGCAAGGTCACACTACGATTTCGCAACTTATATCATGTTCGCATCATTTATCCGCAATAAATGAACGAAATCTACATTATTCGCACTCACCTGTATATTTGCAGAACTTCTTTTAATTAAAATAAGCCGAGGAGCACTTTCTTGCACACAGTAAACTAAAGCTCGCGTCGTGCGCGCCGTTAAAGTGTTACCAGTGACGAAGATGAATTGCCGTAATAGTTCATTCGTTCCCAAGTAGTCGATACAATTTTAAAGACTTAAAAATAAATTCTTGGGACCTTTCACTTTAAACGAATAACGTTCCTTTTATTATATTATAATAGAATATATTCACACCTTTTAGTCGGCGCCAGCTGTGTATAATCTACGAAATACACTTATAACACTTACGTACATAATCGAACAATGTTAGCATTTCTTATTTATTTAAACAATCGTTTTCGAAACCAACTTATTCGCTATGAAGTCTTATTTATAGAATGATATTTAAATGTATAGTTACAATCGCATCTTCGTTTTTTCTTCCTTTCTTCATCGTATCATTAAACGACTAGTCAAAATAAAGACGCAAACGGTAACCTTGAATAATACACATTATTATTTACGCTTCCTTAATTAGGATAAACATTGCATTTATCCCCAGTACACTTAAACCGAGTGCCGATCCGCACTCCCTAAATTCCTCAAGTAGTGTGTTTATGTTACGTCACTGGCAACATTACACTTGCTAGCGGAAACCAATTCACTTATTTTATAATCTGAAATCTTATTTCTAGGCCTAAAGTTTAGCATTTTTAGTATTATATTGTAATAAGATTAAAATAATTAACCAGGGATTATTTAAATCCATACACAATTTAAAACTTATCGATTCTAGATTACTCCAGCGGGCGAGTCTATAATTTGTTCATAGTCTTGTTCCTAGATGGCGCTCGGAGTCACATACCAACAAGTAAACTTTTAATATCAATATCTTTTGAAGTATTGGCTGGCGATTCATGCACATCTCAACCACTTGAATGTTGTTTATTTCGTATTATTTGAATTTTCTAAGTAAACATCTGGTAATGAGTACAAATAACAGAGATAATTCGTCTTTCTTTACTTAAATAGGTGGTTTATTCTTTAGGTTGGCTTCTTATATTGTAAATACACTGAGCCAATGCAAATGACAGTTCTGAATTTTACACTACTACTTGTGTTAGGTATATCTTACAACCATCTTCCTTGTCCTTTTATGGTTCCGTAGTTATTATACTTTATAGCACATAGCGTCATATGCATCCTGCTGCTGGACACAGGCATTCTCTCGTTATGAGAAGGGTTGGGCACATAATCATACTTTTGTTTGTTCAATTACTAAACCCACAGTGATGGGTTTTAGTATCCCAGTTGCACTTCACCACCATTTTCTGTCGCCGTGTTATCTTATGTGTGCCTGGGTCGATCATAGTTTATGGTTGCGACAGAATAAAACTAAATTGTTTCTATGGATAGAGCTTGATTTAGATAGTATGCTATGACTCACATGAGTATCTCCGGGTGTATCTCGCTGTTCTCTGGAACGGCTCAATCTCTATCCAGTATGATCTGCTTCGCCATCTGTAGAGTTACTGTACAGATGACACCACAGCTTGTGGTGCCTCTGTTGCTGAGCCACACCGCCAGCTGACAGCCAGGGTGACTCCAATAATGCTGAAAGATAGTGTCCACTCTAAGTATGCACATGGATAATGGGTTTACGTCTTGGTATAGGGAGTAAAGAGTAGGGAATGTCAGTAAGAACTAGCTATAGTCTGTCCACCTAGTAGCTAAGTAAGAATAATCGTGCGGTGCCCATCACGGCCAACAACTCTGGCTTAACGTGATGTCATTATGAGTATTCATTGCAGCCAACCACTCTGGCTCAACTTGAAGCCTCACGAATACTTGCTACGGCCAACAACTCTGGCCTAACATGATGTCATACGAGTACTCATTACGGCCAACAACTCTGGCCCCACGTGAAATCTCACGAGTACTTACTTCGGCCAACAACTCTGGCCTGCCATGTCATAGGAGCGCTTACGGCTCCTATGCTCAGTCATATATTTAGGTCCCATTATCGAAAGTCCACGTAGTAGTTCCTACAATATGTATTCTAAAGGGCTTACGTCAATTGTAACATCGTCGTATTGTCGTTTTGTCATGTTATCGTCATATGTTAGTAATTGTCAACACGTAGGGCAATTAGTATAGTATACTTAGCTTTTGTATGATGTCCCAGTCTCTTAGAGCACACCAAAAACTTTACTGCTTGTGGTCGGCAGAGAAAAATATTTGAACTAACTCACTTTGACGTTTCGTTCTTTGGCGGGGTTCTCACAGCAGGGTAACGTCACTGTAATATTGCCATGGGAAAATTCGCGTGACGTAGCGACAACTATGTCGAAAAATAAAATGACATTTAGTAAAAGTTGTTTATAACATACTCATTCTCACTTTTTATTGAACGCCCCTAGTACTTCACTCAGGTCGAATAACATATTTTGTGCACAATTGACAACATTTCATTTTTTTAACACCTGAAAATTACTACATGAATCAAAAGAGTTTCGGCTCCTGTACACGGAAAAAATATTTATTATATAAAATATAATTTACTTCTCCATATTTAAAATAATGCAACAAATTTAAAAAAACATATTACTTACCCACCAGTACTACCACAGAATAGATATGTTTCCTTTACCTTTTTCACCAGAAAAAAGAGCTGTCATAATTGTAAATTTGACATTGATATTGACACTTGACAGTTGACAGATACGTAAAACTTGCGTGTGTGTGTGTGTGTGTGTGTGTGTGTGTGTGTGTGTGTGTGTGTGTGGTTCGCATAGGCGGTTTGGTTCTTTTTTTGCTCTGAAACTTAAAATATAAGACTTCTACGTCGATTTTGGCTATAATAACGGATACCGATACTGGACTGCAGATAAATACGACACCTGGCTTTCTTATGGATACGGACGGCGGGTGATCATAACATTGACGATTCGGAACAGCTTAAAGGACAATGAAACCTACCGATGGTTCTTGTGCTGCAGACAGCAGAAATCTACCAAAAGTAGATTATTTCATGTTGATGGAGTTTATGCGAGAGAACGAAGCCTTCAACGCTTCTGAAATTAGCGGTACCAAAATGTTGCATTCATCCAGAGATGCATACGTAGACAATGCAGTCGGATACGTAGCCGTCAAAAGAGACAATGGGAAATGTATAGTTAAATGCCGTGTTACGCCTGAACACAAAATAAGATCCAAAATGTACACGGTTACGACGACTATTTGCGAGAGCGAGGAAAAAAAGTGCAGGAAATAAAATGTGAGGATTGTGCTGCATCTGCTTTTTTATTTGGTTAATAAAAAAGATCCGAAGAGCCCTCAGTGACGTCGGTCAAATGATACTTTTGGTCAAATGTTACTGGACTAAGCCAAAGTTGTTGGAAGCTGTCACAAACCCCGGCGCCACACATATTACAAATGTTTCAACACATATTAAAACACATATTTGATCTATGGTTGATTGTATGGATGTTCTATTGAACAAATAAGCAAATACCGGTGCTACACATGTGATCAAATAAATGTGTTCAAACATTTGTAATATGTGTGGCGCCGGGGAAAGGACAAGCATATATATATTGGCTCAAGATTTAAATAAACGCAAACAGACTAATGTTCAATGTGTACCTCAATTTACGAAAGACGATTTCTTAAAAGAGTGTAAAAGAAGAAAAATTATTGATGTTTTATTTATAAATTACTCCAAAGAAAAAACAGAAATTCTGGACAACCTGACTGTTTTTAATTTGGCAATAGCATGCTATATGGAGAATGGCAACAACTTCACATATGAAGATTTCAAAACATTATTTAAAAGCGAAAAAATTTTTCGGGTGCGCCGGCGGGATTCGAACCCACGCTTTTTTTCGCTTTTAAATAATCTTAGATTCGGTGAGCAGCCGTACTGCTAATAAAATAAATATATCTATATACATCATTTCTTACGCATTTCCAATGTAATTTGGAACGTAGGGGGTAGGAGTCGTAGCTTCTAATAGTTGCGATGGATGTTACCACACGCCACTGTTGGCGTATGTAAGCGATTAAGAATTTCGGGGGAGTCGGTTGGATGCGACGTGGTTCAATTGGTAGAACACCCGTTGGGGCGCATACCCGGGAGACGTGGGTTCGAATCCCGCCGGCGCACCCGAAAAACTTTTTCGCTTTTAAATAATCTTAGATTCGGTGAGCAGCAGTACTGCTAATAAAATAAATATATTTCAAAACATTCTGTGCAGTGTGCAGGCAGAATTATTAAAGAAAAAATTTAAGAAATCGAAAAAAATACTGTGGGACAGTCAGAAAACAAACTTTGGCTCAATTTGCGGAGAGTTAGAATTACAGCTTCAAAACTGTATGAAGCCTCACGCTTTAAAACTCCTGATGGAACTTTAGGTACCTTCGCAAGTATTTGATTTTTTTTTTTTCCTATTTTTGTCGAGGCTTTGAACACTCCAGGAGATCATGTCAGCCTCATGGTCATGGGTGCTACATGGTACAAAAAACCAGTAAACAAAAGTAACATTCAGCAAATTGTTGTTTTTCTGGATGAAAAGGAAAGTTATTTATATGGTATTAAATTATGTGGCCAACCAATAATGAAGACAAATAGAAAAGTTGGCTTTATGGGGTTCTTCATTTGTATAAAAAGTCTAAAAAGTATTTACCAAAATTTTGTGGCATCTGGAGCAATAAGATTTGTACCAATGTACAAGTTGAGTTTTTTTTTAGTTCTGTGCGCGCAAGATGTGGTTTTAATAATAACCCAACAGCGGTACAGTTTGCAAGTGCATATAAACGCCTGATTGTTCATGGTGAAATTGAACACCTAACTTCTGGTAATTGCTTACTCCTCGAGGATATAAAATTTTTAACATTCAGTGACATTCGCCATGAAACAAAACTGAATTTGTTCACAAAATTATCCGATTCAGATGAAGAAGACTTGCCGACATCTGAGCACATTATCGATAACAACCACGACTACTTAGCTGATCCCGAAAGATTGACGATTTACGCTAACGAAATAATAACCTATATAGCTGGCTTCATTGTGAGGAAACTAAGAAAAGTTATAAGATGTGCCGATTGTCTTTTTGCGCTTTTCAGAGAAGTTCAACGGAATAATTGAAAAAAGAGATAAAGGAGGTCTTATCTACCCTTCAAAAGACGTGGTTCAAATTTGCAATTACGCCGAAAGAACATTTCGGCGTCATACGCACCAAGGCTTATCATTTTTTAGCGATAGGAATTTGCTACCTAAATTGGTGGTGTCTTGTTTCAAAGTATGCGCAAATTCAAATTCGAAAGTTTTCCAAAATCATCACTTTGATTCACAACCTTTAATAGGCAATCACAGAACTTTACTCATTAAATCAATAGCAATCAGTGTTGCCAGAGCACTCGCACCCAGAAGCACGGTCGAATGGCTAAAAAAGCACGGTGTTAAATAAAAAAGCACGCATTTTTCCACGCTTAAAAATAATAACAAAAATTAAGAAAAATAATCAGTGAATTTCGAGTTACTCAAAAATAAACCTAATACAATGAGAGTAGGGATGTCACGAATATTCGCATTCGCAATCGCATAATGCGAATATTCGCATCATTTTTAACATTCGCATCGACATTCGCATTCGCATCAAATGATGCGAATGTTTTGCGAATGCGAATGTGTGCAGGTCGCGTCTTGGCTCGTTCGCCCGGCGCGCGACGGTAACTTGTCGTCGGCTCGCGCATGCGAAACATTACAATGTTGATTTTGTAACAATATTTTTTTTTATGTTACATTTCATTAAAAAATACTTTTTGTATTCAATTACAATGTTGATTTTGTAACAATAACTTTTTTACGTTTAATTTCATTTAAAATTACCATTTATATGTGGTATTTTAATTTTTATTCCAAACATTCGCATTCGCATTCGCATTCGATCGAACACTCGCATCCTGGACATTCGCATTCGCATTCGCATTCGCGAATGTGTAAATTTTGACATTCCTGACATCCCTAAATGAGAGGTTCTTATGAATTTCACTCTTATTCCACTAGACCGGTTGTATGAGGCTGAAAAATTGACCACTAAAAGCCCCTGCCTGACCATGAAGCTTGAGGTCCCGGGTTCGATTCCCGTGTCGGAGCAGATATTTGTATGAAAAATGCGAATCTAAATAAGTATGTTATCTATATAAGTATGTTTATCCGTTGCGTACTAGTAGTAGTTGTGCGACAAATATAGCTGCCGCTAATCTTCTGTTCTGGGTTGTAACTTAAATGATGCAAGGAACTTGAAAACAACATTTAAACACCCGTCTTGTAATAAAGAAGTCGCTGTGCTTTTGTATCCTTGCCACATGATAAAATTGGTGCGCAATACATTTGAAGCAAAGAGGGTCAATATTTAACGGTCAAGATAAGCTAATAAAGCGGCAGCTTTTAATTAACCTCAACAAGCTTCAGATGAATCAATGTCTCAATTTTGCAAATAAACCAGTGTTGCCAGACACCCCGCTTTCCCGCTTTTTACCCCGCGTTTTGGCCACTGGCCCCGCAATCCGCGTTAAGGTAACGCGGATCCGCTTTTTTAAAATATGCCATTTCACTCACACAGTAGCAATGGCTCAGAAATGTCGCGGAAGCGGATGAAGATGACGTTTTTTTTTTAGCCTTTAATATGTCCCACTGCTGGAAAAATCCGCATTTTCATTTAAAAATCCGCGTTTTGAAAGCGCAGCTCCCGCTTTTTGTATTCCGGCATCTGGCAACACTGAAATAAACTATCCCAGCGACAGGATTCTTTGGCGGGAATTTGAAACGAAAGGGCGTAAAACTTGATTTTTTTGAAAAGAAAATTCATAATATTGTATATATTTGTGTTTAAGTGTTTTTATTTGTCTGCAAATAACTAATATTTAGTGAAGTGTTTTAAAAATGGAGGGTAACGAGGGCGGGGGTGGCGTTCCCCTCGCCCCCGGCACAAAACGGGGCAGGACAGTGGACAGTGAAAAGAACAGTGGCGGTGAGGACAATCTTTACTTACCTTTTCACAAACCTGATTACAAGAGACTCTATCCGGAAAACTCGGCTTCCACGGAATTTAAAGTATTCGTCGAATCTAGTAGTACGAACGAAAGACTAGGAAACAAAAGCCCAATTTATTTGAACCACATATTCACAAATGGAATCAAAGGTGTAGTGGCTATTCGTAGAATAAACGCTAGTAAGATTGTGGTGGTATTTAAACAATTTAACACGGCCAACAACTTTATTATATTTCAGTTTATATAAGTATGTTTATCGTCGTCTAGTACCCATAGTACAAGCTTTGCTTAGTTTGGGACTAGGTCGATTTGTGTAAGATTGTCCCCTAATATTTATTTATTATTATTATTTATTGTCATTCAAATTACAATCCGTACCTACCAAGGTCCGTAGGCACAACACGGCTTTTTTGGAAAAAAATGGCATGCGAGCTTTCATACCCGCAGCTCATATTGAAAAAATAGGAATTATTCGATTTGTTCCAGTGAACATTTCAAACAAGGACTTGTACTCCAAGCTGTCGTCGATATATGAAATAATTTCAGTTAGACGTTTTTCGAAAAAAGTAGGACAAGAACGAGTGCCTTTGCAAACTGTGAGCATTACGTTTCTGTCAAATTCATTGCCTGACAATGTTCAATATGACCTGTTCTCGTACAGGGTATTCGATTATATTCCCCCTCTGCAGCAATGTTACAGATGTTTTAAGTTTAATCACTCGGCCAAGATCTGCAGCGGCAAACAGCGCTGCAGTTGTTGTGCCGGTGATCACCACTACAAAGAATGCGATAAACCAAACGAGCTTTCTTGCGTAAATTGCAGCGGGCCACATATGGCTATTTCAAGGACTTGTCCAATAAAAATGCAAAAAATGATGGAGAAAAAGAGTAAAATTACTTACTCTTCTATTGTAAATACCAAAAACGTTGTGGACTTTCCCCCATTAAAAACTACTCAGCAAACTGTACAAAATGTAAATTTGAATGTAAATAAGCCTTTAAATACCACTGTAAATAAGACACAGAACCTAACGAATTTCACTTCTGTTGCTGATGTTAAAACTCAGCTATTAGGTAATAATGATCTGACTATGGCTATTGTTCGTACATTGATCCAATTGGCTAATAATGGTGATGACACTCCCATTACTACCGCAATAATTAAAGAGATGCTTTTTAAAAATTTATCATAAATGGATTCCAGTTCTTCTCATAATTCACAGTTAAGAATCGCTCTTCATAATATTCAAAGTGTTAAAAACAAAAAGCCTTTAATTATTAAGTTTTTAAAAGAAAATAATATAGATATCTGCCTACTGAATGAAACATGGCTTAAAGAAAATCAAACTTTTAACATTCCTGGTTACAATATATTTTATAAAAATGCGAAAAATGAACACGGAGGTGTAGCCATTCTGATAAAATCATTTTATAAGTGTAAATTATTACAAACTGCTTTTTATGAGGACATTCAAACAATTGCTTTATCGCTGTCTGTTGAAAGTGGTAATATGTCAATTTTATGTGTCTATTGTCCCCCTACTGGAGGCCTTATGCGTATTAATAATTTACGGAAATTAATAAATGATCTACCTAAACCCATTTTTGTAGCAGGAGACTTTAATGCTCACCACATAGCTTTCGGCTGCGTTTCCACTAAGAGTCGTGGCCAACAATTGTTCGACATGATTGACGAGTGTAATTTATGTATATTAAATGATGGCAGCTTTACAACTCTTAATTATCCTAATCGCAATCCTTCTGCTATAGACGTAAGTCTAATCAGTCCTTGTATTGCCCCTCTTTGTGAGTGGTCAGTACATGATGACAACATGGGAAGTTATCATTTCCCAACTATAACAGACATAACACTCTCAATAGACAGATATCAAATAAACCCTCCTGTTGACAAGTTTTTATATAACAAGGCAGACTGGGAAAAGTTTAAAAAATTATCAATTGATATCTTTAACGATTTGACTGTGGACAATGAGAACCCTTTGGAATCATATAATCAGTTTTGTATTTGTCTCAACACACTTAAGCAAGAATGCATACCTAAATTTACTAAAACTTCAACTTTTCGAAGTAAACCTCCGGCACCATGGTGGAATGATAAATGTGAACAGAGTGTTGTCAACTCTTATGAGGCTTTAAAGTGCTACAGAGTTACTCCTACTATGGAAAATTACATACAATACAAAAAAATTGATGCTATTAAAAAAAGGACTATTGCTGAGGAAAAAAAGAATGGCTGGCAAAGACTTTGCGACAATTTTAATAGAACCACACCAATAAGCATTATTTGGAATTACATTAAAATGTTTAAAGGTATGAATAAAAGTAAAAACAAATCATACAACAATGAGTTTATCGCATCCTTTTTAGATAAGTTGTCGGAGGACAGCACAGATAGTTTCGACAATCTAGATGTATACTTTAATCTTAATAATAATAATGAGAAATCCAAGTTTCTGTTAGAACCTTTCTCAAGAAATGAATTCTTACTAAGCCTTCAGTCACGTAAAAATACAAGCCCTGGTTTAGATGATTTTCCCTACATACTAATTAAAAACTTGGATTCAACTGTACAAGATATTTTATTAGATATATTCAATGCACTATGGTCAAAACAAATAATTCCTCAGCCGTGGAAAACCCAGTGCGTGATTCCAGTTCTTAAACCAGATAAGTCCCCAGATTGTGCTGATTCATATCGGCCTATTTCCTTGTCATCATGCATTGGTAAAGTTTTTGAAAACATGGTAAAATGTCGCCTCGACTGGTTTGTTGAATCAAATAGCATTATTCCGCAAATGCAATATGGATTCAGACGAGGTAGGAGTTGTGCAGACAGCTTCTTGTCCCTTATATCAGATCTGAAATATGCAAAAAATAGTAATGTTAGTGTTGCATGTGTTTTTTTGGATGTCAAAGGAGCATTTGATAATGTTCATCCTGGAATATTAGTTAAGGTGATAACTAACTTGGGAATACCGGGGTTAGTTGCCAAGTGGGTGCATGAATTTCTAATTAACCGGACATTATATGTGAAACATAATAATATAATACATGGCCCAAGATCTGTGTCTAAAGGCACTATGCAAGGTGCAATTCTGTCACCTTTGCTATATAATTTATATACTAGTGAGATTTGTAAATATGTAAATACAGATTTTGTAAATATTTTACAGTTTGCTGATGACCTTGTACTATATAGTGTCAATAATGATATAGACATAGCCATCCATAAAATTAACTATGCTCTTGAGGAACTACATTTGTTTTACCATAACAGATTACACCTACAAATTAATCCAACTAAAAGCAGTGCTATGATTTTTAGTAAGGACTCTCCTTCTAATAATATTATATTCAATAATGAAGTAATTTCTCAAGTTAACCATCATAAATTTTTAGGCATAGTTATTGAGAATAACTTAAAGTTTGAAAAACATATTAAATATATATCTCAAAACTCCACAAAAGGGCTAAATATTATGAGGTGTCTAGCAGGAGTATCTTGGGGGGCAGACCCAAAGATACTGTCAATGTTGTATAAAGCAATAGTTAGAAGCCATTTTGACTATAGTTGTTTAGCTTACTTAGATAGTAATTATGTACATAGACTAGACATTATTCAGAATAAGGCTTTGAGGGTGATTTCAGGAGCTTTCTGCTCTACTCCCATTAGAGCAATGGAGGTTGAAACAACTATCATGCCTCTTGCATTGAGAAGATTACTACTGGCAGAAAGACATAGTGTGAAGCTATTAGCTTCAAATAATCAACATATAATTAAAAAAATAATACCTTGTGAATTAGACTGCCATGATCCTATGACTACAGGTGCCGATCTTCTCAATGGCCAGGCTCCCAAAGTCTCTCGCATCCTGCTGGAAATGAGGAAGAATTTCCCATCATTGTATGCAATATCACCTTGGCCATGTTATTCACACTCATTCAGTTCTTTATTCCCTCAAGTTTCAGTAATTAGGGCTTCCATCACCTCTAATCAGGATATGTTAGAATTTTTAAGTGAAAATGAGGATTACTACAAACTTTATACAGATGGCAGTAAGGGAGAAAATTATGTTTGTAGTGCTGTTTATAACCCTCAAAATAAGTTTGTTCAAAGCTTTGTTCTGAATAGTAATTGTAGTATATTTACTGCGGAGGCATATGCAGTTTTAGAAGCACTTAAGTTAATTGCATTTACTAATAGTTACCATAAGTTTTTGATTCTTACTGACTCTTCAAGTCTAATTAAAGCTCTGGAAAGCTTCAAAGTTCATTTTAAAACATCATATATGATTTATAAAATAAGAGAAATGATTAATAATTATAGGAAAAAAGGATTAGACATTTCTTTTATGTGGATACCGTCACATAAAGGAATAACAGGCAATGAAATAGCTGATAAGGCTGCATATGATGGAATCAATGCGTTAGATGTGTCTTTAATTGTAAATATTCCGGTTACTGATTGTTATGCCGCCATTAAACATGATATACAAAAATTGTGGCAAGAATTTTGGAAGAAGGACCAGGAAGTCAAGGGAAAATGGTATGGAAGCATTCAACAAGACTTACCAGTCAAACCATGGTATAATAAGCTCAAGTCACCCAGCCGTGATTTTATCACCACAATCAATCGTCTTCGTTTTGGCCATACTAAGACACCTGCACATCTGACCAGACTTGGAATTGTACATAATAATAAATGCAACAACTGCGGCAGTATCGGCGATATAGACCATTTGATTTTTTCCTGTCCGGCATACTCCTTGGATAGGTTAATCCTGGCTAGTGAAGTCAAAGTGTTATCAACTAACGACCCCTCCCGCCGCCTCAGTGAATTGTTAAAAAATGTGGACTGTTATATACCAATCTTTAAATATATTAAAAATACTTTCAAAGAACTCTGACATTACCACAAAAGAAAAACGTAAAAGTGAAACGTGAAACAATTGAAACATACATATATACTTTAGTCTATGTACTGAAACTACTCTTTCATGTGAAATGTGAAGTGAATGACGTGACGTTTAATCAATGGTGTTACCAATGAGCAAATAACCGCTATGACAATATGAAAATAAAGACTTGGCTTAAAGGTCCAGTTACCAGGCCATAAAATTCCAAAAAAAAAAAAAAAAAAAAATCCCAGCGACACATCTATTTCCGGAATGAAATCATGAAGGTGAAACTTGCAACTCAATTGTTGAGCAAGTGTTGCTAGTGCTTTACTTCTTTGTGACGAGTTGCTTACATCCTCCAAATTGAAAGACACTGGAGCTACGGTTGAGTTTATAAATAACTTCAACACGTTATTTGACATTTTTAACTCGCGTGCCAGAGACATGTTCGGTTTCAAAAAACCGATATGCAGATGACATTCTTAGATGAAGTCAAGAACTATATTTTATCATTGCGGATTTACAATAAAACAAGAAGAGTCATAAGGCGACGTATTACTATTAAGGTTACCAAAAAACCAATCATCAAGTGCAACTGCAAAACGGGCTTCCTAGGATTTCTGATTTGTATTGAAAGCCTTAAGCATTTGTACTCAACACTCGTTGAAAGTAAAATTATTCAGTATATAGCTACCTACCGTCTTACGCCCGGTTCCTATATTCAAGAAACAAATCGTTTTCCTTACGGGCAGTAGCGTTTTACACTAGGAAAAGGTCAAAACCGTTCCTATAAAAAACGCTTCGTAAGCCGTTTTACCGATGGCTTGCTACTAACGGATGGGAGGGTCACAGATAACGAATAGTAACTTGAATGTATGGGAATTACAGGTTGTTACGTTTCTATAAAATTTGTGAAGCGTCAACGAGCTGTCAAAGTTGCTAACCGTTACTGATTTTATTACCGCCTGTAACAGGGCGAAGAAAAAGGATGACTTCGATACTACTTGATTTAATAAAAAGCCATAAAAACACAGACATACAGTACAATTGCACACATGACACATTCACAGCGACAATCTTTTTTTTATCTCAGTGTTACCATAGATAATCTTAAATTACAAAAGGGCAAGGGAAATCACCCTTCATGCCAGCGCGTAGGCGCGCGCACTTGACGGGCGCGGCGTGAGCGCGGCAGGTAGGGCGAACAATACCCGGCCGAGCCGTCAGATGGCGCTATATACTCCCCCTCCAAGCCGCCGTCACGGCCCGTGGGTGGCTTGGCAACAATGTCGCTACTTCGGTCAGTTTTAGGTCTACCCCTGGGTCTATGAGGTTGCACAGGTCGGACAATATCGCCCGGAGCGGACACAAAAGGGGTGAGATCGTGAGTATGGAACTTACCCACAACAGCCTTGGTGACACAATCTGAAACACAAAAGGTAGTGGGACTGAACTTTCGAAATAATGTAGGGACCGTCGCGTTTAGGCATAAATTTCTTGGTCTTTCCTTGACTAGCGTTGCTACGGTGATGAGAGGCTAACAGCACCAAATCGCCCACCTGATACTGCTCCGAGAGTCGACGTTTGTTATCCGCATCATTCTTACGCCGGTCTTGCTGTTTTTCAGCCTTCTCCTTTATTTCTTCCCAACGGTTGATGAAGTCATTGAGGTAGGGCGTTATCTGAGGCACGTAGTTGTCCTTTGACAAGATACTGCGCAGATCACGTCCAGCTTCGAATGGCGTCCTCATTTCGCGCGCGAACATTAGATAAGCCGGGCTGCAACCGGTGCTGGAACAATTAGCACTGTTCAACGCGAAGCGAACTTGAGGCAGGAATTCTGGCCATGACCGATGGTTTTCTTGGACGAGAATAGAGAGTAACGTCTTCATATCTCTATTTTTACGTTCCGCCGGGTTGGCTTCGGCATGGAACAAGGGTATGAGATTCTGCTTGATACCCAATATATGCATCACCTGCTGCATGACGGCAGACACGAATTGAACGCCGTTATCAGACACCACGCGTCGGACGAAACCGTAGCGTAAGAAATATTCTTCTATAAGAAGCTTCGCACATACCTCGGCTGTCGCTTCACTCAGTGCGAACAGCTCAATCCATCTGGTAGCGGTATCTTCGATGAGGAATATCCAACGCGCTCCCCCTATCCCTTCAGGTAGCGGTCCGAACAGGTCCATCGCCAGGACTTCTCCTCGCTGGTTCAGGACGGGCGTCTGCAACAATCCTGGTGGCTTCGTGTTGGCAGGTTTGTACTTCTGGCATTGTACGCACGACTTGATGTGCTCCGTCACACACCGTCGCATGCCTGGAAAGTAGTAGAGGCGGCGGAGGCTCTGCAACGTACGCTCGACTCCCTGGTGTCCCGCAGTAGGCTCGTCGTGATGCTCCCTGATGACGGTGTCCCTCATTGACGCCGGAACTACCAGCTGCGCCTCCTCTGCGTCAGCGTCAGCGTCGTACCTGTAGAGGACACCTTGAGTCATGAGGAAGCCGCGATCGGTCCAGCGAAGGTTCGCCAGCTCGTCGTTGCTCTCAATGTCGTGGATGATCTTCGCAAGGTCTGGGTCGTCGATCTGCTTCTGTCGCAGGTCCGACGGAGTTGTAGTAGGAATGTCCACTATGACGGAGCAAATTCCACAATCATTCTTCGAGTTGTCATCACAAATAGGTCGGCTGAGGGTGTCAGCGACGACGTTGGCTTTACCCGGGGTGTACTGGTATTGAATATTGAAGCTCTGCAGTTTCAGCGCCCACCGAGTAAGACGACCGCACGGAGACTTGAGTGTCAAGAGCCACTTGAGAGGCTGATGGTCACTTTTCACGGTGACAGGGTGGCCATCCAAATAGCCTCGAAAGCGCTCCACAGCCCACACTACAGCTAAGGCTTCTCTCTCTGTGGTGGTGTAATTTCTTTCGGCTGATGTCAGCAACCTGCTGGCGTACTCCAGGGGACGTTCATCATTGCCTTCACCCTGTAGCAAAACAGCGCCGAGGGCATAGTTGCTCGCATCAGTTCTCAGCACAAACGGTAGCTGATAATCGGCCTGGATCAGCACTGAAGCAGTTGTGAGGAGACGCTTGAGCTCGTTGAAAGCGTGAGATTGACTGGGCCCCCACTCCCAGGACTGGTTCTTCCTCGTAAGTTTTGTGAGACTTTCGGCAACATGAGAAAATCTTGGTATAAATTTTCGATACCAGGAGCAGGTCTGCAAGAAGGTCTTCAAATGCTTGAGGTTGGCCGGTTCCTTCATGGTCTGGATAGCTGCGATCTTCGCTTCATCTGGTTTGATTCCAGCTGGAGTAATCAGGTGACCGAGGTACTTAACATCTTCCCGGACAAAACAACATTTTTCTCTATTTGCCCGCAAGTTGAATTTATTTAGGCGGTCAAACACCTTTTGTAGGTCCTCCAGATGCTTCTCGAAATCCTCAGAAATGACCAGGAGATCATCAAGGTAACAGAGCAGTGTGGTGTCGCGCAGGGAGGATCCAGCTCGGAATCGGTCCATTAATCTCTGGAATGTCGCAGGACTATTCTTCAAACCAAATGGCATCTTTGTGAAACGATATGTTCCTAGCTGTGTTATAAAGCTAGTCTTATCTCGATCACACTCAGCGACGCCCACCTGCCAGTAGCTAGAGCGCAAGTCAATTGAGCTAATGTAGCAACCTCGCTTAGTCGACTGAAGCAGTTCATCAATGAGCGGGAGTGGATATGTATCCGACTTGGTGACAGCATTCAAGCGTCGATAGTCAACACAGAAACGGTATGTGCCATCTTTCTTCGGGATGAGAACCACAGGAGCAGCCCACGCTGACTCACACTCCTCCACCACACCATCTTCTAACATCTTATCCAGCTCTTGCTTCAGTATCTCTTTCTTTGCCGGAGTAAGGCGGTATGGAGGCACAGCAATGGGAGGATGGTCTCCGGTGTCAATCCTGTGTTCAGCATAGGGAGTGGTCTCTCCTCCTTGCCGGAAGATAGCATCATTTGCTTGGAGTAATTCAGCTAGTTTGGCACGGTTGACTTCACTCAGCATCACACCTTCATCCTTCTTCAGAATGTCAGCAGAACATATGGAGCGGTGTACTTTTGAAGTATGCTCGAGGTGCAGGCGGAAAGCTTGTTTAGGCTCACCTGAAAAATGCCACATTTTAGTCTTAAGGTCCAATACAACTCCAGCTAAATGCAAAAAATCTATCTCAAGAAGAGTTTCATTTCCTTGTGACTCAGGAAAAATCATAAAGTTAGTTTTAACAATTTTGTGTTGAAGTTTTACCTCAACATCACAAGCTTCCATAACATTCCTGGTGCAGACTTGGCCATCAGCAAGCTTGACAGTACGCAAGGACGTCGTCATAGGATATGCCTTCGCCTTCAGAATGGCATACAATGTATGGCCAGCGATGCACTGTCGAGCGGCAGTATCCACCAGTGCACTACCATTGAGACCGAGAACATTCACATAGAAAATAGGCCGTAAAGGCTGATAGGAAGAGATGGAATCGTTATCAATAACCTTGACCTGTCGTGACCTCATAGACCCAGTAGTTGTTAATTTGCTATTAATGCAGTGAAATAACGACGAAAAACTACTTAACTCACTCGTAGAGTCGACCTGGGGGCTGGAGGAGGAGAATATATCGTCATTGTTTACAATTTCGATTCGCAAATTTGAGGTTATGTTTTTGTTGACATTGTTATCATTCTTATCAGATTTACATTCAAATAAAGTACTACTAATACCTTGGCTTAGCTCGGTTATTGCGTTAAAGGATACAGGGTTGCACACAGTGCACTGCGATCGAATAACTCCAGGGGCGCCGCAGCCGTAGCACGATACCACCGAGTTCGTATTCGTATCACTTTTCACCTTTAATTTGTTACACTCATCACGCAAATGTCCCGTGCGTTTGCAATATACACAATATTGTCTATTCGCTTTAGAACTAGATGTAGGAGCATGTTGGAAATCGTTCGGAGTCGCCGGCGCTGCGGGCGCGGGCGCGGGCGTGGACGCGTACGGTGCGGCTCGCGGGTTCAATGACCGCGGCGGCGCGAACGGCGATGCAGGCGTGGGGCGCGCGGCGGATGCGATACCAGGGGCGCGCGGCGCGCGCGATGTCGGGGCTGCGGCGGCGGTCCTCGGGGCATCCACGGAGTCCTCGATCTGTCGAGCACGTTGCAGCAGCTCGGAGAAACTCCCCACTTCTTCACGTCGTAACCGTTTGCGAATGCCATGATTAAGGAGGCTATAAACCATGTCTAGTTGTACTTTCTCGCTGAGATCGCCAGTGGGTATTCGGGCGAGCAGCGCTCTGGCCTTGGCAACAAAGATATTTGTTTTCTCTTGTTCGCTCTGTTCTGTTGAAAATAGAATTCTGTATATCTTGGGGGGCGGGCGGCGGTCACCGAAAGCACTACGAAGGTTTTCCACGGCGTCGGTCCAGGACGCGATCTGCGGCTTGACACCTTGCCACCACGTTGCCGCTTCATGCGTGAGCAACATGGACAGACCGCGTAGCGCGTTGTTGTCGGACACGTGGGCGCATTCCTTGTAGCTTTCCACGGCGTCGATGAACCCCTCCAAGGATTCACTCGGCGCACCGCTGTAATTCTGTTTGCAGCGGGAAAAATCGCCGGAAGGGCCTTCAAGGCCGGTCGTGAACATCGGAGACGGAGACGACGTCACGCGTGGTACTGAATCGCTTACTCTGTTTATCAGTTTCTCGAAAGCTTCCATCTGCGATCGCTGCAGAGTCTCGAACATCGCAGTAACGTGACCAGGGCTCCAATCATGATGGGCTTCTGTATCGTCGGCGTCGTCGAGCGATCTATTTCTGCGCGTGCGAGGCATGATGCGAAAAGCGTCGTGCAAACTGAGAAGGCGGCTTCTTGGGGTCGTGCCGCAAGTTGGGCAGCCAGTGTAACAGGGCGAAGAAAAAGGATGACTTCGATACTACTTGATTTAATAAAAAGCCATAAAAACACAGACATACAGTACAGTTGCACACATGACACATTCACAGCGACAATCTTTTTTTTATCTCAGTGTTACCATAGATAATCTTAAATTACAAAAGGGCAAGGGAAATCACCCTTCATGCCAGCGCGTAGGCGCGCGCACTAGACGGGCGCGGCGTGAGCGCGGCAGGTAGGGCGAACAATACCCGGCCGAGCCGTCAGATGGCGCTATACGCCCGAATTAGGTAGGTTTTGGAGTAGATTTTTATAATATTTTCGTTAATAGCTTTAAAAAAACGATTAAAATGTCTCGCACAGAAAGTGAATTAAGTGATTTAGAGATGTTATCTGATTGGGAGGACACATCAGATGAAGAACATGGTTTATTGAATCAGGCGTTACTTTGCGGAGGTCCATATTAATGAACTAAAACAATTACTTTGCTCACCCGCGACCTTACAATAGTTACGTTTATGCAAGAAATGTGCGTTCATGCAGTTCCTCCACCTCCACACTGTACGAACACACACAAATCACATAAACCCAACCATCACCACCACCAAGCTACACTGACGCGTTTCGAACTCAACCAGAGCTCATCTTCAGAGTTAACATTTGGTAGCATAGCATACGGATGTCTTTAAGTGAAACATCTGAAAGTAACATTCTTGATGAGTCAGATGACGATATTTCTCCACCGTGTGGCCTAGATTCAATTTCAAATAATCAACAAGACTGGTATAATATCTCGACTTGTAAGCCAGATATACAGGAATATCAAGAAAATTTTCAAATAGATGTACCTCCGACCGCGAATGATCCCATTGACAATGAGTGGCGTCATTACAAAATGAACGATAATCTTCGAAAATCCAGTGAAGAGGATCCTAAACTTTTTTGGCAACCAGTTTTTTGTGCACAAGACAATGATGGAGATTTGGTTTATCCAACCCTGAAACAAATAGTTCCCGCATTAATGGGCCTTCCTCACTCCAGTGCTGCTGTGGAATAGTATATTTCATTACGAGTGCGGAAAGCCTGTCATTGCAATGAGTTCCGACAAATGTCTACCCGAGCCGAGGCGTAGCCGAAGGTGAGGGTTGACAGTCGGAACAAGTTGCAATGACGGTTCCGCACGTGTACTGAACAACTATTTTTAATACAGTTGCGAAAAAATGTAGCAATTTAATAAAATAATGAAAACACAATAAACTCAACTAACCAATCATTTATTTCTTATAAAAGTTATAATTCACATATATAACATATGTATCTTTTAAAGTAATATTGGCTTGTGCGGCAAGCTCCAACAACGCCAAAAATCAGCGCAACCTACAAAAAAAGGGATTTGATTAATATTTTTTTAAATAATATATTGACTGTATTTTGCGATTTCGTAAACTGAATACTAAAGAAAAATATAAGTATTTATTAATAAATTACCTTTGTGGCTAAATAACGATCATCGGGAGCTTCGTTCAATAACCTTTCCACTTTATTCGATGTTAATATTTTCGACTTTTTAGTTGTAAAACCGTCTGATTGTCGTTTTAAGGAAGCATTTAGTTTTGGGTCACTTATATCCACGTTGTTCCTTATTTTCAGTATACTTTTTATCATCGAAAACCTCGACCATAACGTAGAAGGTTTTAATTTTGATGAGAGTTCGGAATTTAATTTTGATGAGAGTTCGGAGAAGTATGCCAACTTGCCAACATAACATTTCCTGAAAAACTATTTGCTTTTTTCTTTTCTCTCCACGCAATAAATTCGTCGTATGTAGATATGTAGCGACTTTTTGACTTTTCCGGTAAAATGTTCTCCGAAGCATTTTGTGCAATTATACTGAGTTCCGGTGGTGTTAATTCAAATAAAATATCGTTGAAATTACTCATTTTGTGCAACAAACAACTAAACTCGCAAAGATCATTTTTGGAAAATGGCGCCAACCGTAAAAGAATAGAAGCAGAGATTTTTTTTGTTTTCTTCACCCATTCTGGGTAGGCAAAGGGAACTATGCCCATACAGCCAAGTCTTCAGTAGAATTTTTTTATTGATATGAAATGAAAATGAAATTTAATGAGATGAAATGAAATGAAACCTAACTAACTCATTGAATCAAATCATTAAATCTGATATTGAAACAAATTAGTAGCTTCTTTTTAGAAATATTTGCATGAATCATAAAAACTTCGATGATTTTTTTTTAGTAAAAACTTCGTGGTTGGTTTTTTTCTTTTTAATAGACATTATTTTGACAGTCGGGAAAGAGAACGCACGAGTTCGGAAAAGGTAAAGAAAAAGCTCGAGTATGTAATAGCCCACATCCCGAACGCTATACGTCCCTGCAATACGCCACTTTTTGAGCAACTGTATTAAAAAGAATATTTTCATTCCCCAATATAATTGATGGTAGTGTTGAAAGGATAGGGCGCAACAGAGTGTCTATAAATTTTCACACTGCTGACGACGCGAACTCGTTCCTAGGTTCCCCAACATTAACACATCACAAATTCAAGGCATCTATTTCCTCATTTAATGTAACTAGGATGGGAATATCTAACTATTAAGTTTAGTTTGTATCGTTAAATGTTTAAGTGACTTAAGTGTACAAATTATACATATAGTTTGTTAAAATTTTTTACAGAGTCTGTCCAGCTCTATATTCGATATGTCAAAATTTTTGCATGCCTATGAGGCAGAGCATAGTGTAGTTATATTATATAGCTTGTTAACTGTGTTCTCGCAATAAAAATATTTCATTTCATTTCATTTCAATATTGCGGGGTATTCCGTCTGAATGGTCCCCCGATGAGGTGTTAGAAAACATCCAGGTTCCCGATAACTCAGGAGGTGCCCGCCCTGTGAAGGCTCCCAGGCTTAATTATAAAAAAAGCTGGCTAACCTTGTGGTAGCCTTCTTGCAGAGTGACAAATAACTTTTTACGGAAGAGACCTACGAATCAACCCATCGAGTCTAGTTTGGCGGGGACTGCCTCAAGGAGCAGTACTCAGCCCATTGCTATACAACTTGTACACACATGGCTTGGAAGACTCGGCCGGACTCGGCTGGACGACATATTTTGAAGACAGCATACCAGGGATGTTGCGGATGCAGATTTTTTCACATCCGCGGATGCGGATGCGGATGCGAATTTTAAAAGGCTCACATCCGCGAATGCGGATGCGGATGTGGATCTGTACAAATAAGTTAAGTGTGGGTAGGTAGGGTAAAAAAAAAACAGTAATATCTGTCCTTTCTTTCTTTAATAATAAAGTAGTGAGTGATTACTGTTACTAATTAATTATTTTAGTAATACAATTTGAATATTGGAGCATTATATTTAATGAAAAGTAGAATGGCCGCCTTTTCGGACTCCAGTCTGTTTCGCAAGGGTTCCGACCCTTTCTTGTCGCGACCTGCTACACATCCTTATCCGCATCAGCTCCGCATCGATTTATGCGGATGCGGATGTCTAAAGCGATGCGAATGTTCCGCACATGCGGATGCGAATATTCGCAACATCCCTGCAGCATACATACATACATATACATACATTAATTTTATACATATTTTAAAGAAATAAAGTTGCAAAAACAAGGCCGTACTGGTCCTCAGTTGAAACGGTTATATACAACAAAACTACCATTAGGTGACAGGAAAAAAACAGATCTGAGGTCTTTTATCGCTAAAAATTCCATTCCGCCTTATTACGCATCGTCGTTTTACAATAATACAGGGTTATTTGTGTTGAAATACACCACACACATTCCACTTCGAATTCTTATAGTAACTCACCCTTACTTGTAGTAACACCGCAAGATGATGTCAACTATGTCAAGCTCTCTTCTCTGTGGTGAATGAAAATGGAAAGGCTGCATTTCTTTATAAAATATGTTTTAAGTGATGTTAATTAATTAAACAACTAAAAAGTGTATCCAGTATTTATATTTGAAAGACAAGTCATCGTACAATACCCAAACTTCAATAGTTATGGGCCCAGAAGAAATTTGACTGCGGCATAACCTAAAAAGCGCGTGAGTTGTATGAAAAAAGAAATAAATAAAATGGCGATGAGCAACAAGACGATTTAATATATTGGGCGTTTCGCATTAAAAGCGTGCTCAAAGAACATGGCTGTTTGGAGTGGAGGCCATTCAAGCGGAAGAATTTCACCAGAAAACTGATAATGACAAAACGGAGGCGCGAGCGCAATCCATATTAATATCCGCCATAGCAGATAGTCATCTCGAGTACGTGAGGAAAGACACTGCCTATTTAATGTTCAAAAATTTAGAATTGAATTTCAAAAAGAAAGGAACAAGAAGCAGACTGTTTTTAAGAAGACAACTTAGTGAAATGAAATATAATGAGAATACAACTTTAAAAGACCATTTTAGAATAGAATAGAATATTTTATTAACTCAGATTTCATAGATCCATAAATTTGTTAGTAAAGAACTTAAAGCCTAAATTAGTTCAAAAGAAAAATAATATAATCTAAAATTAAAATTAAATTAAATTAAAATTGAAAATTAAATTAAAATTAAATTACATAGTCCAAATCAAATATAAAATTCAAAACATTCTAAAAAATTAAAACTTAAAATTAATTTTTCTTATCACATTAAATTACAAAATAAACCCTCTCAGCGTGCGGATTTATAAGTGCTGAAACCCAGTGCCTTTAAGAGAGCTGTCAAAACGTCCGGCTAAAACTCTTAAATTTTGTAAGAATACAGGAAATTTGCACTCAATTGGAGGAAGCGGGCACAATCTTATCAGACGAGGAGAAGGTAAACTATATATTGTTGTCAAAGCCCAAAGTTTAATAATTTGTAATTCACTAGCATCCTTTTAACCCTAAACTCCTACCATTTAAACAAATGTTTTTTGTTTTACGGCTTTTGTCATAACTTAATATTTTTGGTGTAATAACGTTTTGAAAATTTGAGGTTACCTCTTATTTTTACGATACTCTGTGTATTTGTATGTGAAAAAAAGTGCTTCATTTTAAAAAGTCGTGGAACAAAAAACATTTGTTTGAGTGATAGGAATTCAGGGTGAAGAGGATGTCAGTGAATTACAAATGACCCTGTATATTGTAGCTTTTTTTAGGGTTTTATAACTATTAATATAGCCAATGACAGCTGAGTTTCGTAACACTAGTTGCCGCTAGAGGGCGCTGTTGTTAAAAAATAAATAATGTTAATTTAAATGTTAGCTGAATTTATTATGAAAATTAAATACATTTAAAAAGGGGTTCTAATTAAATTAAATAATTTAATGAACACAAGAGCCTATAGCTTTATAACAAGAAATACTCTTTCGTTCTGATCCGATACGATACGATATTGTGAGAAAATTTACACCGATTGGCATAGTCCCAAACTAAGCAAAGCTTGTGCTGTGCGTACTAAGGGCACCAACTATTTAACTATTGCCTCTCAAGCAGAAGGTCGCGAGTTCGTGGGAATTTATATGCGAAATTGTATTTGAAATTTACTATGAGCTTTGCGGTGAAGGAAAATATCGTGAGGAAACCAGCACACATTTGAGAAGAAATTCAATGGTGTGTATGGTGTTTCCGATCCACACTGGGCCCTGTAGTACAAATTACTACAACATAACCTTAAACTCAATACCGATTTTGACATGTCAATATTTACATGAATAACATGTTTTGGAATAAGACATATGTACTCACGTGTAGCTAAACTCTTAATCTAACGAGTAACAGGCATATTCCAGGCCTTCAGTAGCTATAGGAGTTGAATTCACCACAGAAACTCCATGTGTTATCGCAAACTTTCACAAGCACTTTCTCACTAAACTATCTTACTCCCAATCACATGCGATACACCAATTTCATCGCCGGGACATAAGCTACACACTTATTATCACTGTTTTACACAACAAAGCGTATTTCAGTAAATTTCAGACGCGGAACTGTCATAAATTTATTTTTCAAACGAGACGGTATCTTTTTATTAGAAAAGTTAGACACCTGTCAAAAACCGTTCCATTTAGCGAAATATGCGTTCCCTAACGGCGCACATTGACAGCGGCGCGTCATACTAACTTAAGACAGCATCCCGCCGCGGAGCGTAATAAGGAACTGGCGCAGGAGTTTCCCGAGTGAAACGTCAGTGTTGGCACGGCTCTCCCCGCGGGCTCACGTAACGCATTTTTATCGCGCGCGTTTGACATTCCGAACTCGCATGTAAACAATCGGACAAAAACATCGCGCCCGCGCATACCGCGTTGGTCCGAACGTCTTGGCAGGCCGTTGCGATTGCTCTGTAATGCGCCGTGGAGTGTAGTATCGCCACAAATGCAGTGTTAAACGCGAGTTGTGCCGCGTAGTGACGTTCGCGGTGTGAGAGCGCCGCCGCACTCATTCTTTGTAGGCCCCGGCTGAGAGGGCGGCCGGGTGCATTCGTGCGACGCCAAGAAGACTTCAACGCCCTTCATCACCCCAGCAGCTACGCGCCGAGCGTGAATGCCGCGCTGTATTTGCAAGGCGTGCCGCGCGTGACCGCGCTCGCTTCTGATTGCCCGAAGGCTCAGGCTTAGAGGCGGCCTGATGCATTTACGCGAAGCCAAGGGTGCGTCAACGCCTTACTTCATCCCCGTCGCGCGCTGCGGCTGACCGCGCGCGCCTCGGTTCCCGTAGGCTCAGGATTCTGGCGGGCAGATCCTGCAGCACATAGTGCGATGCCAAGGGCTTCATGCCTGCCCGCGCGCTGCACCCCGCACTAACAACCATCACCGTGGTCATCGGGCGCAGCCTCCAGTTTCCCCCCCCCCCCCCAGGCCTCACCTAGCTACTGGCTAGTTGGGTTCGACGGCCTGAGGGTCCCCGAACATACTCCGCAGACTACGGCCTCCGTAGCCTAGCGTGATCCACCCGTCATCGTCGAGGTAGTCCCGAAGATCCCGTAAGTGCACTAACTTTTATCTATCCACTGGCCAGTGCGAGCGTGAATTTGCCCACGCTTTAAAATCAGTGCGCGTTACCTAACGTATTCTAATAAGGGGTCATTCCCAACTTGACCATACCGTCCTTCGTCATACGGTCCATGTCGCAAGATTGTAGCAATTTATTGAATTGTTTTATTGTTGCATGTTAGTAAAACAATATACTGTTAATTTAAATTGGCCTTTGTATCATTTCGCTGTCTGCCCTAATCACCCCAACACAAACAACCGGCTACGGCCCTTGAAGTAAAGGTATTTTAGGAAGCCGCTGAACCTATCTGAGCAACTTCTAGTTTGTAACCAAAAGAAATGTAACCATCTGCCAGTGAAGTGAGGAGTAAGTAAGTACCTAATCCAATTATACCAGCCCGCTTCACGACAGCCCGCGTGGGAACTTAGGCCCAAGGCCTTTCATTCTGAGAGGAGGCCTGTGCATACAGTGGGACGTATATACGCTGCTATAATAATGATGATGAATACGATGACTCAAGTAATGACATATTCATCACACCAATTATAATAAACATTATATTTCTATTAAAGCATTGACGGTGTAGATTAGTAGATTACAAAGAGCATTTTTTGTCCACAGCCACCAACCAATGAAAAGAGTGACAGTTATTAGTGATATATGCTTAGAGCCTACTCCTGATACTTCATCTCAACAAGACGTTGCATCTGTCGAGCATCATTCAAAAATGCCACGGCTTGAAATTTACGAAACTGGCACACAGACATCCTCTTCAGACGTCTTTAAAGAAGAAAAGTTGCAGAGAAAAGTGAAAACTTTACAACAAAGAATCAACAGAATGAACACCAAAATTCAAAACTTACAAAATATGTTGCAAATAGTTAAAAAAAAATGCACTAATTATGATGAGGTTAAAGTAGTCATGGAAAATAATTTTAACAATATTCATAAACACTTAAATTTAGATAAAAGTAACAGAGGTGTACGATTCTCAGATGAATTGAAGCAGTTTGCACTTACTTTATATTATTATTCCGGACCTGCGTATAACTTGTTACGAAATCGCATAGCCTTGCCGCATCCAGCTACTTTGCGTAAAATACTGTCAAAAACAGAGTGTAATGTTGGGTTCATAAAAGAATCATTTGAATTTTTGCGAGATCTCGGAACAAAGAGTGATCCTGTAAAGGATGTGGCATTAATATTTGACGCCATGTCAATAAAATCTGAACCAGTGTTAGATAAACACAGCGGCAAATATGTTGGGTATGTACGAGGGGCGTTCAATATAAAGTGAGAATGAGATGCAAACTCTTTCAAAATTAGGTAATTAAATACTGGCCGGTAAAGCTAATCTATCTAGCAGATTGCTATGAAAAAAAAAACTAACTGTCTTTTGTTTAAAAAAATATACGGTAATTTCTTTGCAATGCTATTGAGTACGTTAGCGAAAATGGAGAAAATTGAACTGCGCGCCGTTATCAAATACTTGTGTTTGAAAAATTTTTCTACGGACCAAGTCAATTTGGATTTGCGGGACACTTTAGGGTCTAATGCTCCTCCGTATTCGACGGTCGCACGTTGGTGCGCCGAATTTAGACGTGGAAGAACATCGACAATGGACGAACCCCGCTCCGGACGCCCTACTACAGCAGTAACTGAAGAAATTGTGAAAAAAGTCGAAAACTCAGTTTTGGCGGATCGTCGTGTCACGGTTCGTTTTATTGCTGAAAATGTAAAGATTTCAACGGGGAGCGTGCATAATATTTTACATGAACGCTTGGGTATGAAAAAGGTATCTGCGCGTTGGGTACCAAGAATGCTTGCTGACACGCAAAAACAAACTAGACTAGAGATTTGTCAAAAAGCTTTGAACCTGATGCAGCAAGACCGGGAACTTTTTTTGGCGCGATTTATAACAATGGACGAAACATGGCTCCATCATTACGACCCAGAAACGAAACTGCAGTCTATGACATGGAAAAGGCCATCATCTCCAACTCCGAAGAAATTCAAGGTGAGCCCATCTGCCGGTAAGGCCATGGGCTCTGTTTTTTGGGATGGTAAAGGGGTATTAATGATTGAGTATCTCGAGCATGGAGCCACTATTACGGGCACATTATACGCCAAACAAATAGCAACATTGCGCAATGAGATCCGCGAAAAGCGGCGAGGTAAACTCTCGAAAGTTGTGCTGTTCCACCAGGACAATGCCCCGGCACACAAGTCCGCCGTTGCAATGGCTGCAATTCGTGATGCTGGGTTCAATATCCTTAAGCATCCTCCGTATTCACCAGATCTCGCTCCCAGTGATTTCTACCTATTTCCGAGATTGAAACAATACCTGAGAGGCCAGAAATTTGAAGACGACGACGCGGTAGTCGCTGCAGTACAAGATTTTTAAGTACTCAAGATGAGAACTTTTTTAAAAATGGAATTTTAAGTTTAGAAAAAAGATATACTAAGTGTATTATGCTAAAAGGTGACTATGTCGAAAAATAAAATGACATTTAGTAAAAGTTGTTTATAACATACTCATTCTCACTTTTTATTGAACGCCCCTAGTAGATTTTGGTGGAATCCTTCAGCCGGATTTAGATGTGTTAGCAACAGAGGTACTAGTATTCCAAATTGTATCACTAAAGAAAAAGTTCAAGTGTCCTATTGCTTACTTCCTCACCAACAAAATGACAGCAAACGTGCAAGCTCAACTAATAATGACAGCTATTCGAATGTTAAGCGAAATCCATATCGATGTTCGCTCAATAACTTGTGATGGCACCGTGACAAATAAAAAAACATATGAAATATTAGGGTGCAATTTTACTCTGCCACATATGGTGACTGATTTTAAGCACCCATTAAAAGAACAGAAAGTGTACTGTTTATTTGTTCCACCCCACATGATAAAGCTAGCTAGAAACGTATTTGCTGAAGCTAACCTACAATCTGATTCTGGTTCTATACAATACAAATATGTAAGAGAACTTCATACTTTACAAGAACAGGAAGGTCTAAGACTGGCAAATAAACTTTGTAACGCACATGTGAATTTTTTTCAAAAAAAGATGAATGTGAAATTGGCTACTCAATTGTTGAGCTCGTCAGTCGCTGACGCAATAGAATTTTTGTGTAGAAGCGGTCATCGCAAATTTGTTGGCAGCGAGGCGACTGTGGAATTAATTCGAGTTTTAGACAGAGCTTTTGATGTAATGAATGCCAAAGACCCTCAAGGTAGCGGTTTTAAGTCTTGTCTCAGATTAGAAAATAAAGATGTCTGGTGCAACGTGTTTACGGAGACACGAGAATATTTGTTAAGTCTTAAAATAAATGGAGAACCCATGCTTACCCATAGAAGAAAAATTCCAGCGCTTGGTTTGATTGTAAATACATTCAGTTTTCATAATTTAACCCTAGATCTTCTAAACTTGCCTGATTATAAATATTTTCTTCCATATAAGTGTTCCCAGGATCACCTGGAAATGTTTTTTTCGTGTATCAGGGCACGAGGTGGATGCAATGATAATCCGAATGCTTTACAGCTGAGGTACACTATGAGAAAGCTATTATTTCATAATAGTGTGAAACCGAGGATTAATGCAAATTGTTCAGATGATGCTTTTGAGCTTTCGCCTATTGTCGACTTTCGAAGCAAAAAGAGGTCCCTGTTAAGAGAAGTCGAAACGGATACTGAAATTGAAGAGAAACAAATGGACATGCTTCTCGACCAATTATCTATTTCAGAATTCAAAATGAATGTTTCGTACTATATAACAGGTGCCATTGTTAATAGACTTTTAAAAAAGATAAATTGTGAAAATTGCCACAAGGCTTTATTAACTAACAAGAAAGAAAATGATCATTCATACGCAATTGACTTACACTTTTCGGCATTTACAACATTTGTTGATCGAGGTGGCTTGAAATATGTCTCACAATTTCCCTTTGAAGTTGTAGTCGTGGCAGAAAAGTTATTTACTTTGTCAGTAAATAAAAATCCATCCATGAAGGAAATCACCAGAAATCAACTTATGGTTTTAACGGTGCAACATGTTATAACCAATTTGCACAAATTTAAAATGGCTGAACACCCTAAAGCATCTATGCTCACAGAAGATCATAGTAGGTAGATATTAGGGTATCTAGATACAAATGAGATATCTAGATCCCCTAATATCCACTATTCAAAAAGTGAAATACCTACATCTATTCAAAAACTGATTTTGCAGTCATTCAAAATTCATTACAAATTCTCATCTTCAAAGCGGTCTGGCATTTATTCATAAGAGATATCTTGTTTATTTAAAGACTCATTCTAAATCCCTTTAATTATAAGCTCTTCAAACGGCTCTATTCATTGTGAACTAAGTTGTTCTGTAAGAGTATGAGGGGAAGTATAGTATAAATCTTCCCAGGCGAATTTTTCGCTTCGAGCCATAACATTAAATTTGAACCTTAATAGTATGACGATACCGTTTGTTTTGAAAGATAAGGGCTTGAAGCGAAAAATTCACCTGGGAAGATTTAAACTATAGCAACGTACGATTTTGTCACCTGATTATAATAAAACAATAATTATTTTAGTCTTAAATCATTATTATTATTATTATTATTAGGTATTAAAATAACACTTCATAGAAAGACATTAAAATCACAGAGACTAGTTCCATGCTTTCTTTAACTGTTCTAGACGAATTTTATGATCACGCATCTTATCCAAATATTCAAAGCAGTAATCATCAAATTTTCGTTTCATGCTCCTAAACTTTTCCATTTCATTTTTGATTTCGATGTAGCCTTCGTTCTCCACCATATATGTTACACATCGACAATGACAATAGATAAACGCATGGCAACGAAGACACGCAACACCATCGACTTGAGTATCTGGGGACTCGAAGCATTTAAGCGAGCAGCAGAAATTAACCATTTTGATTTGTTTGTATATAACGAATCGCAACAGCTAAATTGGAAGCTCCGTATATTATTGCTATTTAAAATTGGTAAATAGTGAAAGTTTTTACGACAAGTGACATTAATCGAAAGCTCGTAGTACGTTACACACAATAACAATAACAGTCTCACGTTTGGTACATCGGGTTTCGTGTATTATCAGTGCAAAGTGAAACATTTGTGTGAGCGCAGCACTGACTAATGAATGCGCAGTGCGTAGCGCGCTGATTGGTGTGCGTATTGTGTACCTACAAGCGAAGTAAACAAACATGAGTCTTTGCTATGCATGCAACAAGAGCATTAAAGTGAATGAAAAAATCTTATGTTCACAGTGTGACTTGTGTTACCATAATTTATGTGTCAGCATCTCCGCGGCAAGTTTTAAGAAGTTCTCAAAGGAGGATAAAACTGCGTGGACTTGCCCTAAATGTGTTGTTGCGTCACCCAGGCCTAAGGATAAGGCCAACACTCCTGTGGTCTCGACAGTAGGCCTCTCTACTGGTGCTAGAAGCATGGAAGAGGACTCCATTAGAATGATAGTGCGTGCTGAGATTCAGAATGCACTTAAGAACGATATGCCTGGAATCCTGATGGGAATACTAAATACAGAGTTAGGACCGCTAAAGCATGACATAAATGAACTCAGGACCACGGTTGTTTTTCTGAGCGCCAAACATGACGAATTCGCCACCAACGTCAATAAGACAAGTGCAGAGACCAGAGAGTTATTAGCTAGATGTGATAATCTGTCGGCAACTGTCCGAAAACTTGATACGGAACTTAACGCTCTTCATCAAAGTCTGCGAGAGAGCAACATAGAGATGAATGGTGTGCCCGAGAGTAGAAATGAAAATCTCGTTACAATCGTGCAGCAGTGTGCGCGCGCCGTCCGTGTCTCATAACGTTCTAGAAACAGATATTCTCAAGTGCACACGGGTAGCGAAGCTAAACAAAGATGACAGGAGACCACGCGCAATCGTTGTAAAATTAAGAAGCCCAATATGTAGGGACCAGTCCTACTCTGCGGTGACGAGGTTCAATAAGTCGCATCCGGAAGATAAGTTGAATACGTCGCACCTTGGTTTTGGCGATGTCAAGAAACCTGTGTACGTGAATGAACATCTCTCACCATACTTCAAGGCTCTGCATGCGGCAACACGTCACAAGGCCAGGGAGCTGAACTTTAAGTTTGTGTGGGTGCGGGATGGCCGTATTTTCATGCACAAGGACGAAAACGCTGAGCTGATATTTGTTAAGAATCGCGAAACTTTAGACTCTGTACGTTAACGCCGTGGACTTGCTTGGTGGGTGCGGCTCCTCGGGCTCTTTTGCGTGGATGCACGCTATTCTGCGCTGGTCCCGCGCTTGCCCTGCGCTCGATAATCCCGGACCCGAGGCGGCCGCCCTCGCCAACCAGGGCCACGGCCCTGTATAGCTTTTAAGGGAAATACATGTTCCACTGCGGTCTCGCCGCCATGTAACACCGGTAGGGTTTCATTCAAATCCAATATAGTTTGTTGATTAGATTTAATTGTTTTCTTTGTGGACTGATTGACACCATATACCTTAAACTACACGGTCCTTGACCTGAAGGTCCAAGCGAAACGAGAGGTATCCGGCAACTTCTGTGCTGAAGTAAGTACCAACAGTAATAGCACTCTTTTAAAAAACAACTGTCCGTGTGTGAAAGAAAGGAACCTTTTATTGCCGTTGCTACGGTCGCCTCTGGCCGTAGCAGAGAGCCTATCAGTATATAAATTCCCAACTTTAAATCCATTTTTTTTTTATTCTTTTTTTTTACACACGACACACTACTAACTATGACAAGACAACTCAAGGCAGAAGAATTTAAGAAATGGAAACAAAGGTCTGAAATTTATCTAAAGGCGAGGGGAGAAAATACACAGAATGATGAGGTGCAGATTGCTCCACGTGTATGATTTTGTTGCTCTGCATGGGCGAAAAGTGAATCGACATATACAACACGTTTAACTAAGCGTTTAACCCAAAAAAAAACCTCGTTTATCTATATAAATTAAACAAAAAACACTAGAACTGACTTCAAAATTATACAAGGTCTAAGCAGCGATCTAAGTCGGTGAGGGCACAAAATAAGAAGGTACAGAAGTCAATCAAGTGTATGTACTTCACTTTTCATACCTACGCTCGGCGGTCGCTCTAGGGTTGTCAATTATGGCATATACACATAAAACTTGTCGTGATAGTGGCACTCGTATCTAGTTGTTTGATTTATTGTTGATATTCAAACGGGAAGAATGGTAATATAAAATAATAATAATAATAATAAGGTGTATTAGGGGATAGACCTCCATAGTTGCGCCCATCTCATTTATATTATATGGTACCAAAGGCCTCTTCATGTTGGCTTTGGCCCCATGAATGCCTTTCAAATGACCGGGTCCCCATGGGCCCGTGATCGGAAATCCGTACCAACATAATAATAATAATTAAAATAGCTACCTACAATATTTAGCGTTTGTCAATTTTCACTATCGAAAATCCCTAATAACTTCTAAACGGATTATCCTAGTTACACAATTTCCATTGTCCTATCGGTTTTAGACCTAAACCTTTCTAATGATACTAAAAACAACACAATATTTATACAAACAAAAAAACATGTTTTCAACTTACGTAATATTAGTGGCGTGAATTTACCTTACAAAAATGTAGTTAGGTACTTTCTTCGTTTGTACTGATTCAAAATAGGAAACGATTATTACTTTGGGAGTCGGGGCGAGGTGTTTACCTATCTACCTAACTATTCTATATAACGTTAAAATGAACCATCGAAATACAAGCAGATAAGTACCTACATAACTTACCTCTCTGAAACCACTGGTAGCCTAAAAAACGACCATTCACCGTTTAGGGTTGAATTTAAACAACCGTCCACTGAACAGTTATAATATTCTTTTTTTTGTTACTCCATTATTGCACTCGAAAAATTCCACAGACGCGCGACACAAAATAAATAGGTACGCGTGACCACAGCGCGCGCCACGAAAAGTTCCACAGACGCGCGACTACAGCGCGCGCCTCACGCGGATGGCAATCGCGCTCGGACTGATTCGATCTGTTTCGAGATATCGTGTCTGTGAACAGTGTCTATGTGTGCGTTGCTCGAGCGCACTTTGTATGTAGATTTACTTCTGCACCTATTTGTTCTGTGGTGAGGGGTTAGTTGTCGAAGGTGCCCTGGAAGGCTTCCGAGGCAACATTCAATTAATTAAATTCTTTGTCGAGCCATGGTGTCGGCTAACGTCCAATCCCCGCCTCTGACTGATGGACTGATGGAACATCCGAGAGCAATCACGGTTTCTCTCATTAGATTGTGTATTAGTATTATAACCTTACTACGTAACGATTGGGTTGTCTTCGTTTCCCCGCATTACAAAATATTTTCTTTACTTTTTAGTTTAAGTTTGTACATAACATTTTAAAATCAGTTTTTGTTTCGTAAAATAATTTTATTTTAAAATTTGTAATGGAACTATGTGTATTTTTAAGTTTATTAATCCTTATTTATATGGGTAGGTCAAATAAATGCGCTGATCAAGACGATGTCACTGATAGACCTGATCCTTTACAGTCAAACGATGCTAATGAAACATCAACACCTCCGCCTTCTAGAAACCCGCTTGAAGCTCGCAAAGAAAATGAGGTTGTTTCAGACCAGACTATCAGACCATACCTCAACCATATCAACCTCTACCATCTTACATTAATAAGCATAAAAGGCATAAAAGGGTCGTTGTCTTTTGTGGGATGCGACATGTGTTATCGACTCCAAAAATAACTGTTTATAATTATTAAATAAAAAGTTGGTGTATAAATATGAATAATTTTCTTGATTGCCCTTTATGGCTCTTGCTTTGAAGTAATTAAAATCGTGTTATCTTTACTCTTTAGTTTAAGTTTGTACATATAATTTTAAAATCGGTTTTTGTTTTTATTTTGTTTCGTAAAATAATTTTATTTTTAAATTTATAGTGGGAAGTAAGTGTAATTTTTAAGTTTATTAATCCTTATTTATATGGGTAGGTCTACTAAACGCGCTGCTCAATTGAGACAGCGCTGTTTCCCAAAAAGGAGTGACGACAGGGAAGATCGTTTAAAGACAAGCAGGGAAAGAAAAGTGAAAAGCATTTTAAATAAGGGGATAGGGCATTCTCCCGGTACTTGATTGCCACACAAATACGGTACCGGAACCGGGAATTCCCGGTTCTCGCCATACAAGCTCAGTACCGGGAGCATGCCCTAGTGATGGATGAGCAGCGGGCCTGTTTTAGTCTTTCTCAGATGAGGGCATACGCGAATTTGTCAAGGCTTAATGAAAGTCCAAAGTCCTGCTCAACGGCTCAGTTTACTTAATAAACGTTCGTGAATCAAGCCGAGGCGATGAGAACGTTGCTCCTCGGTCTCATTTGATAAACCTCCGATCGTGAATGGTGCCAAGGGCATTGTTAAGAAAATTAAATGACCTCCTCTCCAAAGAGATCAAGGCGACTTGCCTGAATCTGTGCTTATAAATTTGATGACGCAACTGTTGGCCTTCGAATAAAAGATAATGAAGGTTGTGTAGCAATCTCACCTGTTTGCACAACATTCCAAGCGCAAAGAGAATATGGAGATGTCGAACGCAGAATTTTGCCGCTCATTTTAAGGTGGGCTTTGTCCACAAACTACAGGGTGCAACCCTTGATAAAGCAGTAATCGATTTAGGAAAGAAGAATTTTGCAAAAGGACAGATTTATCACTATCAAGTTAAATTACAAGACAATTGCAGACCAATAGCAGAAGAAATGCCCTCGGTACCGCTCTGCTTTCAGAGCATGACATGAGTGCGTGTGAGCCAACTTTGGGGGCGGCAGGCGTAAGCTTGCCTTTGAAATCCAAAAGTTTAATGGTTACTTGACCTGAAATGTGTTTTAACACATTCATTTTTAATGATTGTGACATTGGAAGACTATCTCTGAGATATATATATATATTTTTTTTTTTTTTTTTTAACTATGGGACCCAATACATCCCTGTATTGTTTTTTTTATATAATTATTATTATTTTTTATTTAATTCTATATTTGTATGGTTTTTTAGTTTGTAATTTATTATATTTTAATTTGAAAAGATGACTTCCTGCCAAGTTTCTTGCGGCGCATTCTTCTTGGCAATGATGGTTCTTACGAAAGCGCTGGTAGTTTAAAAAAGTGACATGTAAAAGAATATAAATATAATATAATATTGCAGAATAAACGTTTTGACTTTTTGACTTTTTTTTGACACCGGAAAATACCTTTCAAGTTAGAAGACAAAGTTAAAGCAGAGTTGGACAGAATGGAGCATTCTGGTGTCATTAGGAAAGTAAGTGAGCCAACAGAGTAGGTGAATTTCATGGTGGTAACTCGTAAACTTCATATAAGGCATAGAAGGCAGACGATCCTAAGTGCGCAACTTGCTTGCGTTTTAAAAAACCGAGCAACCACACAACAGGTGCTGCTGTCTGTCCGGCAAAAATTATGGCTGAAAAACGTTATATCAGTTCAATAGATTACGAAGGCACCTAATAGCCACATTTTATATCTCTATACTTTTTCACGATAATTGTAAATTTTATGATTTTACTTCATTTTAGTTTTTTGTAGATTTACCACTATAATAAAACAAACGATGGCCACTTTGCTGACCTAATAACATAAATTATAAATTAGCTACATTATTATTTATTTTTACCTTAGGCACGAATATGTAAAGTTCTTAGTCAGCAAATTTCGCATCGGCTTTGACCCGGATAAAAATTGCATTAGCAGTTTTGGTTTATTCGACCTTAATATCTACTTATATATGACGGATGATGTATACGTGCCTATTTAGATTATAATTATCAATTGATTTAGCTATACTATTTTGTAATTAAGTACTTCAAATATTTTGTTATTTTTAATGTTTCTGGATTTTTCTTTATTTTATATCTGCATAATTTTTATAAATATTTGCACTGTTAAGCTTAGCTGATTATTTTTTTATTTTAATTTTATGCTAGCTCGTCTAGCCTGCGACACAGAGTTCTCAGTAACCCTAGTGCAGGCATACGTGTTACATAGACTTTTGTAAAACATTGTATTTCTTGTCATCTTGTACTGCAAATCATTGAATAAATTATCTTATATAGCCGTGGTGCCCTAGTCATGAAGCTTCAATTAAACCGTACTCGTAGAAATCTCCAAATTCGCAAAACAAGGCACGACAGTGCAATCTGCGACGGAGGTCTGTATGCTTAGTATAAGTTTTTACTTCACCAAATACTTCTCGATCGCGTTTACGTAAAAAAATCAATTACTAGGGAAACATGGACAGCGTCTCCGCGCGCGCGCTTCCTTGTTTCCATAGAATTGAAATTTTTACGTAAACGCGACCGAGAATTGTTGAAGTGAAGGAAAACTTATACTAAGCGTACTGCACTATGTCGCCCAGCCGTCGTTTGTGCGTTACGGATCGAGAAAGTGGACTTAGATTTCGCGTAGATACTGGTACGGACATTTCAATTTTACCAGTAAAAAATGTAAGAAGCCATGCCATGTAAGAAGCTGGTTACGCAAGACGGTCGAGATACTGCCGCCGCCCACAGCGATCCGTGTCAACAATGTGCAGCCGCAGCAAACGGCGAGCGCACAGCCGATGTACTAGTGTAACTAGATATTAAGTTAAACTATAAAGTAAATGTCGCAATACAAGATCTTTGGTCGCTGTAATGATATTTTATATATAATGTTTTTTTTTTAAAGGGAAGGATTACTGTGGGAACACAGCTCGACTATGTTCACACGCAGTCAGCAAATTCCTCCCCCGCCCCGCGCCCTGCGGGGCACCTAGGAAGACTGCAGGCTAACGCAGACGCTTCCCGCTTTTCAATGTATTAAGTTCTTACAATAGTTATTATAAATAAATAAAATAAATATCACGGTACAATTCACACCAATTGACCTAGTCCCATATTGCTGCACACGGCGGAAAAACATCAAAAACGAGCTGTGCAACCTGCAGTCCCATTGGAACAAACAAGAGAAAGTAATTGTATGCGTTACAGATAACACATCCAATATGAAGGCAGCTGTACGATTAACCAATTACGAATACTTCCCGTGTACTGCCCACACGCTTAATTTAATCGTACGAGCAGGACTCCAGGGATGTGGACTGGAAGGACTGATAAAAAAAATAAAGGCTATCGTGGGACATTTCCATAGGAGTACCACAGCTACGAAAAAACTCTTTACAAACCAGGAGCAGTTAAGGCCTAACCAAAAGCCACTCAAATTAACTATGGACGTCGTCACCCGGTGGAACAGCACCCTGGACATGATAGAAAAAATTTGTTGTCCGAGATTAGACTAGACTCATGAGGCCTCGTTACTTCAATTCGGATGCAATTGTTTTTTTTTTGGCTAAGTACGGTCATACAACTATAGAAGTAATGAGCCTACATGCCAGGCTTTTATGCAAACATTTAAATCTTTAATTCATTTCGTGAAAAATCTTTTAATTATGAAGAAGACTCCTCAACTCAAGTCGTCAAAATAAAATCTTTATTCGAAAGTCAACCCAATATTACCTATCAGATAGAAAAAGAAAGCCGAAATGAGCCTTGGGGTAGATAAAAATATAACGGAAGAAAATATACAAATTCAAGCTGCTAGAGAGCGTTTAAGTGTACACTCACGGGCGAACACCGCAGGGTGGGTCGTAAGAAAGGTGTTAGTGTTAGATAAATTTCATTGTAATGGATGCAAAAGCTACTTTACAACTCAAGACAAGTCAAAGTCAAGACTCAATCAATGTTCACAAATGGATATCACAACGTGAGTACGAAACCATTAAAAAAAAAAAATTGTCCTACCCTTCGGTCTACGCCGTGAGGCAATTTGGAAATGTTGTGAAGGAGCCGAATGAGTATTTGGAACGTAACTCTCACATGAACAATAAATGTGCAAGTAAGCTACTTGTTTTATTGCAAAATGAATGTTGTCTTCTACTTAAATTACGTCAGTCATCAGAACACTTAGATGAGAATATTGAGGGAGCATCATATTTCCAATAATGTCAACACGAATGTGCAAAATTCTAACCTAAATAGTAGCGTGTCCAGTATGGTGGCTCTTGTTTGGTCTGTAGAGCATTTCCACATATTCGTATATGGCAAAGAATTTGATCTTGTAACGGATCACTATCCTTTAGAGAAACTGTTTGGACCTAGATCAAAACCATGTGCACGGATAGAACGATGGGTCCTGAGATTGCAGTCGTACAAATATAATGTGATTTGTAGACCAGGCAAAACCAACATAGCCGATCCTTTATCCCGTCCATGCGCAAACACGGAGTTGCCTTTAAAAGGAGAAGACGCACATGATAATAATAATATACAATTAAATGGCGAGGTACCGCCGCTGCGGGCAACACTGGCGAGAGGCTGAGGTTGACGGAGCGGACGTGCCGAGCGAAGCTCAAAATACTTGTTTTGTTACTTTGCTAAATTCCTATACTCAATACATAATAATAAGCAGTAGTGAACGTCACATCGCACATGTTCACCAAATTGTAGAGCAGTCTAGATCACAGGCAGTTACCATGAAGGACACTATGGAAGTTTCCGGAAATGACCAGGAAATCCAAGATATAAAAAGGGCTTATATTATACGAGAACGAATGGACTGAACTAGCCAAATGTTTTAAAGTTTTCGAAAATAAATTTTGTATTTACGAAAATATCCTTCTCAGAGCAAACCGGACTGTAATACCTCGAAAGTTACGTAAAGCTGTACTCGATGCAGCCCACAAGCACCACCCAGGAATTGTGGCCATGAAAGGACGATTGCGCACAAAGGTCTGGTGGCCTCGGATCGACAAAGACGCTGAAAATTTAGTAAAATCCTGCAAGAGTTGTACCCTTGCGAGTTTACCTAATCCTCCAACCCCGATGAAACGTCGAGAGCTTCCTTCCGCTCCATGGACTGAAATTGCTATGGATTTACTTGGTCCATAACCGAATCATGACTACCTGCTAGTCGTGGTTGATTATTACAGTCGATACAAAGAGGTAAAGATAACGAAAACAATCACAAGCGTTCAGATAGTAAAACTGCTCAAAGAAATTTTCAGTAGACTAGGCTACCCACTGTCAATAACAGCGGATAACGGAAAACAATTTGTAAGCAGCGAACTACGCGCACTTTGTAGAGAATGCAATATTACTCTCCTTCACACAATTCCATATTGGCCGCAACAAAATGGGGAGGTCGAGAGGCAAAATCGAGATATTTTAAAGCGATTAAAGATTAGCCATATGGAAAGGAAAGATATCAAGGAAAGCTTATGGGAATACCTTATCATGTACAACAGCATACCACACGCAAACTGGAAAATCGCCTGCAGATCTATTTTTTAGACGATTGAACCGAGACAAAATTCCGTCATTCGACAAATTGGAGAGGTCAGAAATTGATGCAGAAGTAAGGGACAGAGACAAAATTGTAAAGGAAAAGGAGTATGGAGATATGAAAAGGCGAGCTATGGATTCAAACATCTGTGAAGGAGATAAAGTATACATCAAAAATATGGAAAAACAAACAAATTTAAGTTCAAATTTTAATCCCACTCCTCACACAGTCGAAATCGTAAAAAAAGGCGACATCACGGTAAGGAACGATGAAACTGGTCAAACGTTGAGGCGAAACGTAGTGCTCTTAAAGAAAATTAACGGCGAGTGGTGGACACCAGTTAAGAAACCACAAGAAATAGGCCAGGGTGGAGAGCTAGAGGAACAAGACACTAAAGAAGAATAAATTTTAACTGTGAAGTGAGTCTGTTGACTGGCGATAAGTAGTATTTTATTTAAGTATAGGGGAAAAACCCTTTAATTTCTGTATTTGTTTGATTAAACTGCTATTTGTTTCATATAAAAGCTAGTTTTATTAATATTAACAAGGAAGCGATGTAGTGTATGTCCAAAGACATACATACACTGTCTCGTGTGTTCGTGTGTGAGTGCAGTGAGTGTTGAGTGTCACCTGAGCCGTGGGCGTGTTGGACGCTGTGTGGGTGTGCACGCGAGCATTGCCGAGCCAGTGACGATACAGCAAGGGGCCTGACTCCTACAATAGGTATTGTCAAAACAATGTGCGTTGTTGTGCACTACTACGATCCCGCAATCGGTAGAGTAGTTAGTAGATTTTGGGATCTCATACAATTATTTCAAGAAGCTACAGCTGATCATTGTGCTAATGCAGAATACCTTTATAAAGCAATTATTAAAACATTCGAAGATCAAAAAATACCGCTACAAAATATAATAGGATTTGGCTCGGATGGTTGCAACACAATGATGGGCATTCGCAACTCAGTTTCATCCAAATTTCGGAAATCTTGCCCCGGTATTGTAATCATCAAATGCATTTGTCATTCACTACACTTATGCGCAAGTGATGCCGCTAAAGCATTACCACAACTACCACAAGAATGTGAACAACTGGCGCGCGGTGTCTACAACCATTTCAAATCGAGCAGCAAACGTCAAAGCCAGTTCAAAGCGTTCCAAATTTTTGTTGAGGTTGATGTACATAAAATATTACGCCCAGCCCAAACCAGGTGGCTTTCATTATCATTAGTAGTAGAGCGGTTATTGGAACAGTGGGACGCTCTTGCGTCTTTATTTTGACAGTAAATGGCTAGATGATTGCGAGTGCAGAGAAATTCATAGACGCCTAAATGACCCAATCATCAAAGCCTACTACTATTTTCTGTCTTGGATGTTGCCGAAATTCACTAACACAAATGCTTACTTTCAAAGTGAAAATACCGTTATATTATAACAGAAATGCACAACAAGATGAGAGACTTATATCGAGACCTAGTCACACTTGTGATGAAACCGGAGTGCATACGTGACGACAAGCTCGATAAGATTGATCCTACGAACGAAAATCTTTACATGAATATTCAGGACATATATCTTGGTCTTGGTCTTGGTGTTCGCAAACAATTCTCATTACCTGAAGTGGCAAATAATGTGAATGACGTTCAAGATTTCAAAACTAACTGCAAAAAGTTCATTTTTAATACAGTTGCTCAAAAAGTGGCGTATTGCAGGGACGTATAGCGTTCGGGATGTGGGCTATTACATACTCGAGCTTTTTCTTTACCTTTTCCGAACTCGTGCGTTCTCTTTCCCAACTGTCAAAATAATGTATATTAAAAAAAAAAAACCAACCACGAAGTTTTTACTAAAAGAAATTCATCGAAGTTTTTATGATTCATGCAAATATTTCTAAAAAGAAGCTACTAATTTGTTTCAATATCAGATTTAATGATTTGATTCAATGAGTTAGATTTCATTTCATTTCATCTCATTAAATTTCATTTTCATTTTATATCAATAAAAAATTCTACTGAAGACTTGGCTGTATGGGCATAGTTCCCTTTGCCTACTCAGAATGGGTGAAGAAAACAAAAATAAATCTCTGCTTATATTCTTTTACGGTTGGCGCCATTTTCCAAAAATGTTCTTTGCGTGTTTAGTTGTTTGTTGCACAAAATGAGTAATTTCGACGATATTTTATTTGAATTAACACCACCGGAACTCAGTATAATTGCACAAAATGCTTCGGAGAACATTTTACAGGAAAAGTCAAAAAGTCGCTACATATCTACATACGACGAATTTATTGCGTGGAGAGAAAAGAAAAAAGTTAATAGTTTTTCAGAAAATGTTATGTTGGCAAGTTGGCATACTTCTCCGAACTCTCATCAAAATTAAAACCTTCTACGTTATGGTCGAGGTTTTCGATGATAAAAAGTATACTGAAAATAAGGAACAGCGTGGATATAAGTGAATACCCAAAACTAAATGCTTTCTTAAAACGACAATCAGACGGTTTTACAACTAAAAAGTCGAAAATATTAACATCGAATGAAGTGGAAAGGTTATTGAACGAAGCTCCCGATGATCGTTATTTAGCCACAAAGGTAATTTATTAATAAATACTTATATTTTTCATTAGTATTCAGTTTACGAAATCGCAAAATACAGTCAATATATTATTTAAAAAAATATTAATCAAATCCCTTTTTTTGTAGGTTGCGCTGATTTTTGGCGTTGTTGGAGCTTGCCGCACAAGCCAATATTACTTTAAAAGATATATATGTTATATATGTGAATTATAACTTTTATAAGAAATAAATGATTGGTTATTTGAGTTTATTGTGTTTTTATTATTTTATTAAATTGCTACATTTTTTCGCAACTTTATTAAAAATAGTTGTTCAGTACACGTGCGGAACCGTCATTGCAACTTGTTCCGACTGTCAACCCTCACCTTCGGCTGCGCCTCGGCTCGGGTAGACATTTGTCGGAACTCTTTGCAATGACAGGCTTTCCGCACTCGTAATGAAATATACTATACTATGGCTTTAATAGGAATAAGAAAAAGATACAGTCTAGATGATCAACTCCTTCAAGCAATATCGACGCTCAATCCTGAAGCCTGTGTGTCACACGAAAGACCCAACTCTTTGGCACGTTTTTTCACACTTTTGCCACGAATAACTCCTAAGTCGCTTGAAGATCAACAACTACCAGACGATCAGTGCAGATCCTTGGCATCTTTTAGCCAAGTAAAACTGGATTTGAATAATCCTTCAGACATATTTTGGCACCAGGTATTTTAATTTATGTAATATCTTATTACTCTTTTAATTGGTAGATTTTATTTTGAATAGTTAATTAATTTTGTTTTTTTTTTAGGTTGGCCAATTTCAAGATAAAAACGGCAAAAAGCCGTTCATTATGTTGTCAAAGTTTATGCTTGAAACATTGTGCCTTCCGCACTCTAATGCAGACTGCGAAAGAGTCAGATCAATAATATAAAAACGGACAAGAGAAACAAACTTGTAACTAAAACAATAACACTGACAAAACGAAAAGTTCATAAAGTTTTGTGAACAGTTATTAACCGCAACAGCTTAAACTGCGGCGTTAGAGGGATGTTTTTCAACATTTTGGGCTAGTGCAGTCAAAGCTAAGAAACAGATTGAGCAATGAAAAGGCTGCAAAGAATATCAGCTTTGCAGCCTTTTCATTGCCCATTTTCATTTTCCATTTCATGTTTAAATATTAAATATTACAACCAAGAAAACAATACCAATAAGTAGATTTTAGTGGGGTTTTAGTTTTAGTTTAGTTTAGTTTAGGTTTTAGTTCTACTGCTGCAGCACCAATAGCAACAAAGCCAATGGAAATAGAATCATCATCGGATGAAGATATTCCTTTGGTTTTTTTGGTCAATCTAATTTAAGTTACATATAATTTGTGTTCGATATTAAATAAAAAAAATATAATATGGATTTTTTTTTATTACAATTTGTTATGAAGCAATATAACATCGGAATTTCTTATGAAACAATGTAACAAATTAATTTCTTATACTGGTGATAATTCTCCGATAATTATCAAGAAGCGTAATTATCTTAGCCCGTACAAAAATACTAAAAGAGTAAACTTTTTTCAGTGTTAAGTCATTCAAAATAGTTCAGACTATTGAAAATAAGCGTATAATACTATGAACTGTACCATCAGCATGAGAAGCCGATGGTATTCTGAGGTGGCCTTTACATAAAGCTGAGTAGTTACGTCGAGATCCATTATCCACACCCAAAGAAAACTGGAAATCCATCAATTGCATACTAAAAAGAAGTGACTTCACTAGTTTTAAATCTGCCGAATCTGCCAGTAAAAATATGAGTGATATGAGCGATACCGAAACTGCGTACGGCGGCTTATATAATAATTTTCATAACTATTGTTTAATCTAACAGAGATGTTTGTTTTAAGAAAGAGGAACGTGTTGACAACATTGACTTGCATCTGTGGTTGCGCCGGCCGGCATGCGGATTATCTATAAGCTAGCTAGCTCTTCACTGTAAAAATTTCAGACTTGATGATGCCAATTTAATGCATATAATACAAAGAGTTTATATTATTTCCATAAATAAAACATGGTGATCGTGTGTTCGTAATTTAAGGAGACCGTCTGTGATGCCGTTTTTGGCCAAAAAGCCAATTCTAGATTGTCCAACCAGATGGGATTCAACCTATAATATGATACAAAACCTTATGGAGCTGAAAGATTACATCTTGCCTGAGACAAGTAACACGGTAGGAAGTTACTTTACTAGTGACGAGTGGACTTTAATTTACGATATTGAAAAATCACTGAAACCGTCCAAAATTCTGTCAAAAATATTGCAGGAGGAGCAACTAACGTTTGGCGACTTTAGGTATCACTGGACAAAGTGCAAGTTCGGAAAAAATTGTGAAAGCTATGGAAAGAAGACACCAAAAACGGTTCGAGAGCGATTCCTTTTTAAGTGCAATATTTCTGGACCCTAGATACAATTCAATTCTGACATCATCGCAAATGGATATGGCCATCAGCCATCTGAGATCCACGTGGCAAAAGCTTCAACGTCATCAAGACACTCCATCACATTCTGCTTCGGAGGCCTTTACAACTTATTCCGAGAACAGTTCTACAAGTGATGTTGACAATGTGATAGAGAGCATGTTACGTCTAGCCGAAGAACGAAAGAATAACAATTTGGACTACTTAGTTCACGCATACAGCATTAATATTGAGCAGAAAATAAGAGATTTTATTAGATTTCCCCGTGTTAAATCAACGACTGGAGTGTTGGAGCTTTGGAAATCTATCAAATCGACTCAGCCCCAACTATACCGCTTAGCAATCAACGCTTTAGCGTCTCCAGCAACGCAAGTAAGCGTTGAAATAATGTTTTCTTCGCTGAAATATGTGTTGTCGTGCCTACGTTGCAGGCTTAATGATGATGTCATCGAAGACATACTTATCGTAAGGAACAGTAAAGTGTAATTATTTTAGTTTTTATTTTTTTCCCTAAAATGTCTGCTTCTTTACTTGTACGTAACCGTTTTAACGTAACCGTTTTTATTTAAAAAAGGAAATACTTTTAAGTTGTTTGTCAATTTTAATGTCATTTTCAGATCAGACCTACATGGTGCGCTCGCGACGATGCAGTAAACGAGTGTGCAATGGTTGTTGAGTCTATGGACTGTGAGAGTTTTGTAACATATTTTTTATGGACAATAAAAAACGTGTGTTCAAACTATAAAATTGTATTTAAATAAATTGTGTAACCTGAAAACAGTAAACGATACATGGCGCACTCGCAACCGCAAAGATGTCGACCTACAATCTACCAGAGAAATTAGTAGTAACAATCAACTTAGCTTTAAACTGGAAAAACAACGTTTCTACGGCAGATCCTCTATTTACTGATTCGTTGTTCGACTCTGTGAATGGGAACTTTACAAATAAAAAGCGACATGGAAAACCTCTTCTTGGACCAGTCACTCCCAATTCTATACACCACAAGACATGGTTTGAGGCAAAAAAAATACTCAAGTCTATGTCTTTTATGAATGAGAAAAACATTAAAGAAAATGTTCCTACATTGATTAATTGGGTGTGGACACTGGAAGGCTTAGAATTATTCACAAAGATGATGAATGAAGAATTTAGTATTACCTACCTCGCTGTGGATGCGGCACCTGAACCAAGACCCCATAGAAAACTTTTTCGGGGCTATTAGGAGCCACTGGTGCCGCAACACCAACCCCACTGCGAGCCAATTCCAAGCGGCATACGCAACCTTGCTGGTCAATAGTATCAGTGAACATGGGAACTTTACAAATAAAAAGCGACATGGAAAACCACTTCTAGGACCAGTCAGTCCTAATTCTATACACCACAAGACATGGCTTGAGGCAAAAAAAATACTCAGGTCTATGTCTTTTATGAATGAGAAAAATATTAAAGAAAATGTTCCTACATTGATTAATTGGGTGTGGCACTGGAAGGCTTAGAATTATTGACAAAACAAAAATGATGAATTGATGAATGAAGAATTTAGTATTACCTCGCTGTGGATGCGGCACCTGAACCAAGACCCTATAGAAAACTTTTTCGGGGCTATTAGGAGCCACGGGTGCCGCAACACCAACCCCACAGCAAGCCAATTCCAATCGGCATACGCAACCTTGCTGGTCAATATCAGTGAACAAATGGATGCATTAATCCCAGGATCTGATCCCATGTCAGAAGCAATATCATCAAACATCAGTTGGGCAAGTGATAAGGGATACAACAAGCTTGTAGCAGCAACAGACATGTTCTTGAATAAATTCCCAGAACACCGATACTCGAATATGAGGATTGCAACACTTGGGTCACGGAATCGAGACTGTGCTGGCCTTCTCTCATTCGGGTATTTAATGGGGATTATCGGATTGCCTTGCATGGTTGATGTTTTAGAATGGGTGCTTGTCCCCCAAATAGGAGATGATCTTGACAGACTAATGAAGGAGGGAGAAGAAAACACAGATCCATTCTCATATTTCCCTTACCAAGTTGATCTGGGGTTAGGTTCTAAAGTCATCTTGTTCCGCTTCGGCAAATCCGTATTTCTTTGAATGGGCTCATTTAGTCGGCGCTTTATTAATGAAACAGCGGGGTCCCAACAGTACCATCCCCGTAACGTCGCGGGTAAAAATTATGAATACTTACCTAGTAGCAGATTTTTATTATATAATTTAAAGAGATGCGTTTGGCGTTTGCAAACCGCTATTTAAATTATGATTTTCAAAATGTGGTATTCATGGACGAAAGAGTTTTTGTGTCCTCAGCCGATGGACGACTGTCCCTTTAGTAGTGGGCACCCAAATTCAGGTACGAAGAGCAGTAATACGTTTTGCTCTTCGTACCTGGCAGAATTTCAATTGGGTTTTGGGGTTTTATGAATAGTGGGGGGCCTAGTGAGTTATGTGAGATCTCTGGTCGATTGAACAGCCAGGGATATCTAGATCTATTACGGGATGTATTTTTGCCCTGTGCTAAACTAGTGTATCCTGATGGACACGTAATTGAATTCATGCAAGACAACTCTGCAATCCACAATGCGAGACGCGTCCAGACTTCGATAGACAACAACGAGGCATTAAATTTAATAAAAATGCCCCCACGAAGCCCTGATATCAACCCCATAGAGAATCTGGGACTGGGACGCAAGTAAAGCTCGCACAACTCCCACCTTAAGAGCACACGTCCACGAAATTTGGGAGCAATATAGAGGCACCGACGTAAGACCGTTTGCAAGCGGTGAAAGATGCAGATGGAGGGTATACAAAATATTAGGTTGTTAATATGAAGAAAATATGGAGTTTTTATGATGAATATAGGTAATTTAAGTTTAAAAAAAAGGGTATGTATTACAATACCGAAGTACGAAACACCGAATGTATTGAAACATCGAATGTCAAAAGACCGGCACGATTTTTTTCTGAAACCGTAAACTTTTCAGAATTTATTAAAACGGCATCATACAGAACCCATTAGGTTAGGTTTGTTTTATAACAATCTTAAAAAGTTAACGGTTTCAGAAAAAAATCGTGTCGGTCTTTTGACCCATTCGATGTTTTAATACATTCGGTCTTTCGTACTTCGGTATTGTAATACATACCCAAAAAAAATAAAATGTGTAGCCTTTTTTTTATGATGAAAGTCTTGTTGAAGTTGGCCCACGATGTCCGGGCCCCTACTGCTACGACAGCAATCTACCAGCACAGCACCACCTATGTTGCTGCAAAAGTGTACAATTCATTGCCTGTAGAAATTAAGTCGCTTAAATATACGAAATTTTTGTCAGTTTTGAAAAAAATTGTGATCGGGTAGTTCCTAACTTAAATGCATACTATGATTCTAACTGTTAGTCATTAAGTACGAGCATATTGTGTAGCTACACCCACTGGTTAAAATTGTATTGTTCATCTTTGTATTGCACAACATCAGCATGTACCTTATACATACAATTTATGACTTCTAAATAAATAAATAAAAATAAAAAGTAAATAAAGCCCTCATAACTCGATATGACTAAAGTGCGACTTAATGACTTTTCGCTCTACGGGGACGATATCTTGTTTTCTAAAATTTTAATCATGACAATACTGCTTTTTTTGGGTTACACACTGGCAATTAGAAATACGCGAAAATTTCGATTTGACGCGGACGGAATCATTGATTTCGTCAACTCATTCATCAATGGATACGTCTGACCCTTGAGCCTGACCCATGAGCCTATGGGTACAGTTAACCCTAACATCCAGAATGTATCTAACTATAGTTCTACGGTCTCGGCTACCTTTGTATCCCGAGTTTCAACTAACTATGAACCTATGGGTTCGGCAACCCCTGATTCGCATATGAGGTGGGTTCGGCTAACCCACCACGCCAAATTTGGACTACAGTATATAAACTTCTGGGTAGAGTTAACCCTCAACCGCAGAATTTGGTTACCATAAACCTTTGAATTCGACTATCTCACGACCCAAGCTTTTTACTACTTATGAAGCTCTGAGTATGACCAGCTCACAATCTCAGAATTTGGTCACCTATAAAGCAATGAGTAACTAGCTCACAACTCCAGAGTTTGGGTACAAACAGAACTCGGGGTTGGGAATACCCTGAACCCCGGAGTTCGGTCTGTATACCTCTGTGGCGGCACAGCGATAAGCGTGTGTCACGTCAGCATTCCTATTTCCCGCGACACCGGGAACGGCGCACATGAGGCCAGTCGCATAGCAGCTTCCATACGACCCCGTCGCGTAAGCCTAGTGTGCGCCCCGCCTGGTTTAGCCAAAATATAGAGTAACCCAGATATACAGTAATTCATGTGTGTTTATACCCTACTCAGTGTACACAGTGTACGTTTTGTGTCGGCTCATTATACGAGAGTATCCTAAAATTTATTTCATTTTTATCCTCTCGACTTTACCTTAATAGTAGAAAGACACTTGCTAAACTCGGTTTACAACTAGTCCTAAACCCCAAAATTGGACAGCATAACCTCTGGGTAGGGTCAACGCTCAACCACAGTTAGCGTAAAAACCTCTAATTTCGACTAAGTTTGGCTACATGTGAAACTCCTATCCCAATAAAAATAGGAAATGTATTCAAAATAATGCCAGGTATAACACAGAGCTACAAGGTGTCAGCAGCCGCCAGTAAAGCCGCAACTATAAAAGCCAGCTGCGCGCGGCAAACGGGTTTAGTTGCCGCCAGCTGACGATCGCTCGCTGGACCTCCCCGAATGGGGTCCCATCCGGCGGGCTTGATCTCGCGGCGGCTGAAGACTCTGGACTTGACTTCAGTGAGGCCATGTGGCTTCACCCCCCAGTGACCCGGCCATATTTGTGGTCGGCGGAAGAAATCGCCGAAAGGGGCCTCGGCCCCGAGCGGCATCCCCGCCCCCTCGCTTCGCGAGGAGGCGAGAAGAACCCCAGTGAAACGGGTTTAGAAGAACTCAGCACGCGACCCCGGCACCAACTCCGCACCGTAACTGCTACTCTGTTAATTGACTCAGAGCTAAAAAGGTTCCATAAAACAATGAACCCCACCGCCCTCACCCCATTCGAGGCAATTCTCGCCAGAAACTTCCCCCTGCTCAACTTCAGTCGAACTGTTCACTCGGAGGCGTCAGCCACCGCCGCAGCTCAGGCCTGGCTCTTACTCCCCAGCGCACCACCTCGATGCCCCAGCTGCCGCACCACAATGAGCAAAGAGAGCAAGGCCTCCTTCAAACTGGGATACCGCTGGCGGTCCAATAAAAGGGCTTGCGCCAGAAGGGGGGGGGGTCCCCATCTCCCCAACCCGGCGGACCCTCTTTGAGGGGTGCCGGGTCGGAGTGATGGAGAGGAGACCCTCCATCTGCTATACCACTTCAGCCGACACATCCCAGTAACCCAGGCAGCCGATGAAGCCGGAGTATCCTGCAGTTCCGCCATCAAGATGTACCGGAAATTCCGGAAAGTATGCCTCATCGCCGAGGCACATGACCGCCTCCCCATCGGGGGGCCCGGAGACATAGTGGAGACAGACTAGAGCAGACTCTTCACCCGCAAGAATCACTCCGGACACCCCCCGAGGCACCAAGTATGGGTAATGGGACTCATAAGCCGAGCCACCAAAACAGTCCATATGGAGATATGGCTGATGTCCACGTTGCCCTGGAGTTAACTGGTTTAACCAAGGTGTTTGGCCACCCTGAAGTTATGATGAACGAGAGCGTAGCTGCCTGGATTCACAAGGGTATGTATGGATTATGCTTACGTATCACAGAGCTTACGTAGCATAGTGCTTACGACTACGTTTCCACGTATATGACATCGGATGCTCCTGTTTTTCACTATTGCAATATTCTCAATAAACTGGCAGTCTGATTTTAGCTTTGTGGAGGTCGTATTTTTGTAAACATCTCTTATTCATTAAAGTTTCCAGTTTTAGTTAAAAAGTGTTTTTTAATAAGTCTCCCTGAACTCACCTCGTAACTGCTGCTGCTCAAACCCCGATTGGAGAAATGACATATGAGGCATTGCTGAGACTACCTGATGGCGAACTCGACGAGGAAACAATGCAGTTAGTCGAAAGCCAGTTCACTGAGGTAAACAAATTACTCATTCAGTAGGATAAAATGTCAGGGGAAGGCGGAATCAACACCTTCTACGTCCGAGGTTCACACGCAGCATCATCAGGTGACAGCGAAGTTACTAATCATAGAACTTCCTAATTTTTCAGGTAACTTAATGGAATGGATTCTCTTTCATGACCTATTCCAATCATTGGTGCATAGTAGACATTTCTGACGCAGAGAAGCACTACTATTTGAGAGCGTCATTGGTGGGAGAGGCGGCGTCATTAATAAGCCAGTTGCCAATGGACGACGCCAACTACTAGGTGGCACTAAAACTTCAAGATAGGTATCAAAATAACAGGTTGTTACTCGACATGTAAATATATTGGTAGAATAATGAATATGTAACGCGTGTCTGAGGTTAGGCTATTTCCCCAAAATATGGAAAGAGGCACTGATCCGTATTGTCCCCAAATCAGGAAAAGAAGATTACCAAGAAATCACACAGACCGATCGGGCTCCTCCCTGTGCCAGGACAGATACTGGAAAAAATGATATTTAACAGTGTGGTAGCACAGCGATAAGCGCTAAGTTGCATCAGCATTCCTATTCCTGCGACACCGGGAACGGCGCACACGAAGTGAGTGTCATAGCACCTTCCATAGAACCACGTCGCGTGAGTTAAGTGTGCGCCCCGTCCGGTCTTGCCTAAAATAGATTTAACCTAGACGTATCAGTGTTGTACGTTGTGTTTTCCGCTCTTAAAATCTGGTGTATCGTGTACCTCAAACTCTGCTCATTACACCTAGTGCATCTCTAACTTTATTTTATTTCTATCCCCTCGGCCATACCATACCTGTTAAAGCAAGTGAAATACTTGCTAAAATAATATAGTAAATGCACCTGACCACGCATTTGGCCGTCATGCCAAATTGCAAAGAATATTTTTGTGTCAAAACTGAAGAAGATGACACAATCGAACAAGAGATGTGTAGTTACATTATCTGGCAAAAGATTAGGCTAATCTTAACCACGGACCTGCCTAATTGTCTAAGTGGGCGGAGAGGTGTACTCCGACGTGGCGCGTCGCCGGGTGCTGGATAGGGGAATGCCTGCCTCGCGGCGGGTAGGGGTAATAGCTCCCGCGAACCAAACACTGGGGTGGGGAACTGGGAGATCGGGCGAGTGTCGGGCGCGCGCTGCCCCGTGGCTGCCTCTGCTGGGTCCTATAGTCAGGTGTGAAAACGCTTGGCGCTGGGACCTGGCTAGGACTGCCGGGGCGCGCGCGTCAGACCTGACCTGATTTTGAGGGGGGTGGGGTTTAAGGGGAGGGGCAGCTTCGGCTGCATTGAGGCTTGGCCTCCTTAACTGAAGGCCCTTGTGGAGAAGCCCACGCCACTTCTCTTTCCGTAGCCCGCATATTCGATTCAACGACCCCAGTCGTGGCGTTAATGGGGTATGTTTCGGATATTGCGGCGCGAAGGGCTTGCCTTAATTGGCCGGCCCGTGAGAAGGACACTCTTTAACACCCGACAGAGAAGTCGTTAAAACCTATGGACACCTGGAGACCGCCTTAGTATCTAGCCGCACTACTGGGATGGACGTCACCCAATAGTGCACCCCCTTCGTTCCATTCTCGTGGGTACAACAATGAGTATTGAAAAATTAAAAACAAAACAACAAAACTTAAACGATAAAATTGGTGATCGCATCTCCGATGTGGACCCGTTGGAGGAGGTCATGGAAACAAGCCTAACAAGAGGGCCATTAAAGAAGAGGATGGTACAGGGGAGGGCAAGCCCTGCCCAAAAATCAGTGCCGCAGCGAGAGGGCGTGCTCCTAAGTGCGGGCATACGCGGGAATCGCTTCTGCTAAGGCGAAACTTAAGGGCTCGGAAGACAACGATTTCGAACTCCCAGCGGGCAACAAAATTTCGTACAGGTCGGAATTTCCTGCGTTACGTTCTCGTTCACATGGGAAATTGAGGGCAAAGGCGGAAAGCCCAGAAAAGGGAGTCAGGGACAGGAGCCCTGCTGGAGGACGCCCGGTCCTTGTATCGGACGCGTCCGACGACAGCGAGCCTGAGTGCGCTGGCCCCAAGGACATGGAGCTGGAGGAGAATCTTCCCCTGTGTCTCCTCAGGCGGCCAACGGGCGCTATTAAAAAGAGGCCCCTATCGGGGGAACAGGAGGCAGAGGAGCGGTGTGCCCCAGGAAACTGGGACCATCCTCATGGGGCGGAGCCAAGGGGCGCGCTCCCTGGGATCCCACTCCTTCTTGTCCGAAGCCAACAGGAGCTTGGCCTATCGTTCCGAACAGGCAACTGGGGATGAGGCGGACTGCGACCCGTCCGCCACGTACCGCCCAACATACCGCTCGGTCTCCGCGGCACAGTTGGCGCTCGAGGATGACCTGGACCCCTCAGGGGAAAAAACTAGAGAGGAGCTTACCACAACTGCCCTGTGATCATTCAGACAAGTACGTCTAATAAGTATGGGCTTGGACATTGTTTATATATTACTATTAGTGCTATAAAAGTTTAAAGATGTCCTACTGTGAAGTATTTAAAAATCTAAAAGAGGGGGAATGAAACTATTTATAGATGGATTTAGTTTCGAAAAAATAAAGTGTTAAAACAGAATTAATATTATTGGTACTGTGATAAAATTTACAAGTGCAGCTGCTCTATTGTTGTTACCAAGTCAAGTGAAATAGACTGTTCTATCTAAACATGTTTTGACAAAGTCTACGGGTGAACATAACCATGATCCGGATCCACTACGCAAAGAAATTGCTGATTTTAAGGAGGACTTGAAAAACGAGGCCGACTCTGTAGTCAAGAAAATTATAATCCTGCAAAATAATATTGCAACTAGTTCTTTGGAAATAGCAGAGAATTTGCCATCAACATCGGCATTGAAGCAAATAATTTATAGACAAAGACACAAATTTAGACAAATTGAGGAGCCGGAAAATTTATTTTTTGAAATAAATTTTGATCATACTAAAATAATGGATAAAAACTTTACTATCAAAGATCGCCTGTTGATGACAATAAAAGAATTTTGCTAATGTCTACTTTGGATATGATGACTATCCTAAGCAAAGCGGATTATTGGCTTTTAGACGGGACGTTTAAGGTAGTGCCATCAATTTTTAAACAGTTATATACCATTCATGGTAATATACATTCAGAAAACAAGAAAACATTCCCGTTATTGTTTTGCTTATGTTCCAACAAAAATAAACGAACATATGATGTCATGTTTGAATTAATTATAGAATACGGACTGGAAAATCAAATAGACATGACAATTGACACCCAAATTCTGTATTTTAGATTTTGATAAAGCAGCTATACTAAGTATTCGCTCTAATTTCGACCGAGTGAATGTACAGGGATGTAATTTTCATCTTGGTCAAATACTTCACAGACCAATACAGGCAAATGACCTGGTTAAAAAATATGGAAATTACATGATCTTTAATAATGATGTCAAATGCTTATTGGCCCTAAGTTATATAGAAGAATCAAACATTCCAACATATTTTAACAAGCTGCTAGATAAAATGACAGATCCGGATAGTAAGAAAATAGCATACTGGTTTGAGGAAAATTATGTCACTGGTACGTCAAACAGTCAACCTAATTATAGTCCAAAGTTTTGGAGCTGCCACCGGCGTAATAACTTGAATATTCCAAGAACTCAAAATTTTTGCAGAGAATTAAACATGATGATAGCAAAGCACCACCCAGGCTTTTATTTCATGGTCAAAGAGTTGATTAAGGAGATCATCGTTAATATCGATGAAATGAGAATACATTTGGGTGCGGCTCCCGGAAAGAAAAGGAAAAAATATTCCGAGAAAGATGAGCATGACCGTATATGCAGAATTCTCCAACACAAGGATGATTACTCAGAAGTCCAGTTACTGAAACTAATAGCCAAAAATTTAAAATATATTTATAAATTGACAGTTTTTGTTTTTTCATGTTTTTCTTCTCGGTAATAAACGTATTTTTGACCATCATTTTTGTTTATTTTATATTGGAGTCTAAACAAACCAAGTCGCGAGGCTAGCAGTTCGGTTCTGGCACTTCGCCGGCCACTTGCAAAATAATTATTGATTAGAAAGAATCGACGGAGAGGTCTCGGCTAGTGCGATGTTGGTCGCAATTCTACCTAACACTCCTCCTCGCTAACGCTCGTCGTCGCACCTAAATACATTTTGTTTGATAACAGCTACTATATTATAATGAACTCATTAAAGTCTTACCTGTCGTTAAAATTATGAATTGACAGTTTTTGTTTAACTGTTTCCTATTGTTTCTTTTTTTCATGTTTTTTCCAGAGTAATAAACGTATTTTTGATCATTATTTGAGTTTATTTTATATTGAAGTCAAATCAAACCAAGTCGCGACGCTAGCAGTTCGGTTCTGGCACTTCGCCGGCCACTTGCAAAATAATTATTGATTAGAAAGAATCGCCGGAGAGGTCTCTCTAAAGCAGTACCAGGGATGGATAGAGGCCTAAAAACCCGCTCGGTGTAATCGCTCTGATAGATAAGTTGAGACCAAGGAGGCATTAATGGCTGCTGTCGTAGAAGGAGAAGCTAATGATACACAAAATGACGAATTACTTGCGATCATGCGATCATAGGTAAAGGAATGGCGCAGTAGAAAGCCCATGCCATGATTCACAAAGGGTATATCTGCATATTTATTTGTATGTCGACCAAAGCAGTCGACCTCCGACTCGTTCGTTAGCGACTTGTCGTCGAAGGAACCAACTTTTTCAGGAATCAATTAAGAGCTTAAAAGAAAATGAGGCAGTAGTGCAGGTTGATTTCGCTGAAAATTACAAATTGATAAGTCAAGATGAGACGCAAAGCCCTCACTGGAGCCACAACCAGGTTTCTATATGAAACCTGTTCAAGTTTCAATGTGAAGTCTCCTGTACTAACCCGTGTAATTGCCCAAACATTGCAATGACTAACAATATAAAGTATTTAGGTGTAATATTAGATGAAACACTTTCTTTTAGGCCTCATATCGAAGCTTTAAGTGGCAGAGTCCGTAAGTTAATATATGTTTTCAAAAAATTACGTTCAGTCATGGACTCGTCAACAATCAGACAAGTTTATTTTGCCCTGTGTCAATCTATATTAACTTACAGTATTACGTCATGGGGTGGCACGTATAAAACCATTGAGAGAGCACAGCGAGCAATCCTAAAGGTTTCTACAATTCGCACTTTTCTTTACCCTACCGACCTTCTATATAAATCTTGTAATGTACTAACAGTTAGACAATTATTTATAATGAGCACAGTTCTTAAACAGCACGCTGCACTCCCCTTTAACAATGAAGCTACAAAAAAAAGGCGTAAGGATTTAATTTGCCCTCCTAATATTAATAAAAAACATGCCTTCTCCTCCAGATTTTATGTATTCCTGGCACCACTACTGTACAATAGATTACACGCTAAATTAGGCATATACTCTTTTAATTATAATAAAACCAAAAAAATTCTCCAAGAAGATCTTTTAAAAATGTCTTATGAGGATTCAGAAAAGTTATTGACTGTCTTAAAAATAAATAGGATTAAATAGTGTTAAGTTTATTTTAAGTGTTTATTTTAGATCCAAAAATGTTTTACAACTTGTCTTTTATTCAAAATCTACTCAAAAACATTTGTGTGTAGGTATTTTGCATTTGATTATTTATGTTAGCATTTTAAGTCCTATTATACCTGAAACACTGGATTTTATTTTATCCTAGTTCAGGCTGTGTATTATTTTCATTTTTACTGTGTTTGTTTATCCTTTTAGTTATTTTTATCAAATACGATGTAAAAGTTAATAAAGATTATTATTATTATTATTATTATATTCACCTGCTGCATCTGGTTATCCAACGGACAAAAAAACCAGTTGTCTTAGTCAGCAACGACATGTCACATCCCAAACAGGCCGTTTGGACACTCATGAAAAATATATTCGATTACTTACGAGAAGTTAACGATACCGTAAAGAGTGTAAAAATATTCAGCGACAACTGCGCCGCGCAATTTAAAAATCGTTACATCATGTCACTCCTTCGGGAGATGAAAATGTATGCTGAAATGGATGACCTGCAATGGATCTTTTTTGCTGCATCCCACGGGAAAGGTGCGGTGGATGGATTAGGCGGCACAGTCAAACGAGTTGCGTGGACAGGGGTAAAATCAAAGAAAGGTACTTCTCATTTCTGCAGAAGACTTTTTTTGTGTGTGGAGAAAGAAGTCAAAGGCTTACATGTAACATACGTATCCAACACAGATATTGATGATGAAAAAGCTTTTCTTGACAGCATCTGGTTACACATCTTACCAATCCAGAAAATTCAGAGCTACCACCATTTTGGAGCTGTTAATGAGAGTGAAATTTCAGGGGCACATGGCACATACGTCTAATTCAGAAAGATCTGTTGTTAAGGTAAAGAATTTGAACGAGACCATAGACGAGACACACGAAAAATTAGGCGAGAGACGTCAATTAACTTTTACTCTTACTTCTTGTTACGTTCCCACTGCACAGGAACGACCTTCTTATTTTTCAAGCAGTGTAAATCCCACAAATTTACCAGATTTTTTCATTGTAAGAAAGGATCACAATAAATCCTGTAAAACCAATAAATAAAGTCAACTCATTGAAGAGGCATACCTGTCCTGACGCTTGCAAGACACACAAGACACAAATAAAGATCGAAAAGCTCGAAAAACCGGTCTACCCGGGTTTTGACTAGCCAGAATTTGACAAGGAGCAAGTTTCCCAAGAAATAAAACGGTGCCGCAGGCATCTAAAAGCCACCGATACGAGTATGGATGTTGCTGCCAAATGGAGAGCCCCAGAAATCCTTCAATTTATCGTATATTGCTTATACTTCAATACTTCTTGACCATTTGCATCTCGGTTGCATCATGCAAGAGGAGTTTTTCAAAACTTAAACTAATTAAAAATTATCTTCGATCTACATTTGATCAAGAGCGACTGGTTAATCTAGCCGTGCGAAACTTAAACTAATTAAAAATTATCTTTGATCTACATTTGATCAAGAGCGACTGGTTAATCTATGTGCAAGAAAAAATTCAAAAGATATTGATTTCACAGAAGTTACTGAGCAGTTCAGTAAATTGAAGGCACGAAAACACGACATAACGTCGCTGTGCCTGCAAAAGTCGTTGTTTTTTTTCGATTTTTGTTTTTTTTATGCCATTTTGAACCTTATGTCCATATACGGTATGCTCCAAAAACGGCGTGGAGCTATTTGACTATTTCTAGATATGTAAAAATAACCATGTGAAGTTCATACATTTAATGTTCCTTTTATAATAGCTAAGTGTCACTAATCACATGTCATAATTGGACCGTTTACCACGCGAAAATTTGGTCCGTATCACTACCATGAGTTTACACTAGTTTACGTGACCGTACTCGCTAGCGACGGCGACGACGGCTTAAATTATTTGTATGGAGAATTGTACAGCGCCTCTAGCGGTCACTTACGGAAGTACAATTCTCCATACAAATCATTTACGCCGTCGCTAGCGAGTACGGTCACTGTCAACTAGTGTAAACTCATGGTAGAGGTACAGATATGTGTTTTGGGGCACATAGCTAATTAATTGAACTGGTTCGATCGTGTCGTTCGCGCCCGATATGTGTTTTTCGGTACATAGCGATATTTTAGTATAAGAGTTGCAACCTGTCTAATTTCGTGATGTTCCGATGACCAGACACATACTTATGTTTATCATTACTGTTTTGGCGGTTGTCATGGCAAGATCATTTTTCGTTTTGAAACAACTACAACCCTTGCTGACATATAAATTTATAGGGCTTATTCCTCCGAGATTCATAGCTAAGGGACTACAAGCAGTCACTCAAATACACAGGACAGCCCTATGTCACTTACATTAGTAACAGTCCCATTCCAGGAACCACTGAGACTTTGCAACGACTAAACGATAAAACTGGTTGTTTTGAGCCCATTGTCGAAAACAACTAATATTCCGAGCGTTAGAAGAAGAGGAAGAAGAAGTTTTTCCAAGTGAGATCTAGAAGAGAAAGAAAAATTAGAAGAAGAGTCTTTTAGAACAAAACTTACACTGGACATAAGATTGTTAAAGTTGATGAGAATACTCAAATGATGGAAGTTTCTAAGAAAAGTAGGACTTTTGGAGACAAACCCTATTTATAATCAACGAGCAGATCAAACATCCGAATGGAGTTTTTCGTAATTTAAAAATTCTGGAGGTATACATCCAAAGTCTTACGGATTTGATTGTTATTTGCCAGGGGATTCGATCTAACATTGACCTTAAAAGGTGAAGGCAATACAAAATTCGAAAAATTGACCGAATTTCCTCTAATAATTCTGACACCAACAACCACAACACTCAAATCTGAATCTGTGAATAAATGGCTAGAATGTGTTCCAAAAGTACCAATTCATTATTGTCGAGTAAACAGCTATGTATGTGCAGATAGGCAGCTAGGTGCTGTTGGAAACCACAATTCATACAACCTCTATACTAATTTAGTATAACTAAGTACCAATTACCAATAACACACATAGCGGTTATTTCAGGGCTCAAATATTTATCACTATGTACCAAATTACTGATTTTTCGTTTGTATAAAATTCAGTTTTCATGGTATCTTTTTTAAACTATTATCATATCACATAACAATAGCACATTTTTTTTTACTTACTTTTAAATTTTTAATATTATGTTAATGAGTAAACCACTTTTTTGTGTCTCCTGAAAAGTTGGTCAAAAGCACATAGTGACTTTTGCAGGCACAGCAACGAGATATAACATGCTGCAAAAAATAAAAAACTATCTTTGATTTATTTTATATATTTTTTTTTGCTGATCAATTTGTATTTTATTTTCCTCACCCATATCCATTCCATATTGTAGGTATGTATGTTTATTTAGCCGAAATAATAATAATTTAAGTTGAATTTCAATTTCATTTGCCAGTTTTTAACAAAATAAACATAAACACTTATTTATACACAATGTGAACTAAATAAAAAGCTTGTAAAACCACATTTTTTTTAAAGCTGTGAGGCCTCATTAAGCTTTGCTTTGGCTTTGTATGTTAGTCTTTAAGGTATTTTTTATATGGGCCTATCTATGCAGCCTGAAATAAAATTATTCTATTCTATTCTATTCTTTGCCGCCCTGGGCCTCGGACGGGCTTAGTCCGCCACTGACAACAATAAGTATAATCTAATATATAAAAATCTCGTGTCACAGTGTTTGTTACCGAACTCCTCCGAAACGGCTTGGCCGATTTTTATGAAACTTTTTTCTCTACACTTGGTAGGTCTGAGAATAGGTCGTAGGCTATTTTTTATCCCCCCCCCCCCCCCCCATTCTTCACGGACGGAGTCGCGGGAAACAGGTAGTTACATATATTTCTTTTACTGTTGATACAATGAAGTTGTACAGTGGTTCAAAAATTAGACATATTTATTCAATAAACAATACCAGATTGTGTTTGAATTCCTTAGAGCTAACAATACAAATCAATAATTAGATTCTACATCCATCAAATATTTCGTCAACACTATAAAAAAAAGCAGTCTCTTAATAAAAAATGTTTTAATTTAACTTTGAAATTAATAAATATTATATGATTATTATTCATTATGTGGACTGATTCTTTAACAGCTCCGGAACAAAACGCAGGACCAGGTGTGCTTCTCCGTTAATTGCGGATTAATTTGTACATCAATGCAAGGCGCTGAATGCCAGAAGACAAACAATAGAAGATTATGTGATCAATAGTTTGATTCTCATTTGACTGACACAATTCAATAAGAGGAAAACTTACAATTTTCATATGATACAAGTGCTGATTAAGACGACAATGACCAAAGCTAAGACGACAGAAAAAGAAAGATCAGTGCTGCAAGATTGGCATTTTTTTCCTGACTTGGCACCATTTTGTGACATGCAAATGTTATTTTATCATTGTTTTATTTTATTTTTATCTGGGCCTATTTTGTCACCAATAAAATAATTCTTTCTTTACAGATTAAGTATGCTATAAAAGCGTATTTTACAATAGATAGGGCATTTACTTGTGTGATGAGCACGAATATTTGTTCCTGAGTTATGGATGTTTTCTATGTATTTAAGTATTTATTTATCTATAAAAGTATGTTTATCCGTTGCTTAGTACCCATAACACAAGCTTTGCTAAGCTTACTTTGGGACTAGGTCAATTGGTGTGAATTGTCCCATGATATTTATTTATTTATTTATTTTTATTTACATTTCCTTTTACATAACCAAGATATGGATTGTCAGTATACAGACATAACTAAATCAAAATAATGCATAAACATAACATTTTTAAAATTGTCAAAAAAGGGCTGTGGTTTCAGGCCAGTCTGCCTCTGCCTCTACAACTCATTGTTTTCTTTTCCACTTAATGATAGCTTTGGTTTGAATATAGTTGAAATCTTGTTTAAATATGTGTATTCCACACAGTCTTCGTAAGTTTAATGAAGCGTTAAAACAACTAAACTGAGTTGGTTTGAAAAGAGTTGTTATACACTTAACCTTGTTTACAGAACAACTAAATAACATTTCTTACCTGAAAACACAGATTACAAGATAGTAGCAAGCTGCCTGAAAATATAAACGACATTCAAGCTATTATTCCACCAATTCTATTGTGTATTAACCTCAAGTAAGTATTCACAATTTTAATCTTTTTAATAGCAGATTTTTACCTTCTTGCACTTTTCTGATCTGACTGACATGACAATACAAGACAAGCCGGCATACCCGGCAAGGCAGCCGCGCCGCTTAACAACCGATCAACAATCAACGCTGCAGGCAGGCAGTGTTGCCAACAAGAGTAATATAGAATAAGCTAGACAACGGTAAAAAAATACGCCAAAATTAAGCTAAAATGTATGCTCCATTTAATTTCGAATTATAAATCACAACAACATTATATTGCGGCCTAAGGGTGTGAACGAAAAAATAGATATGTATGGAAATACAATAAACTGCGTTCACGCTCACTTTCGGCGGCTGACAGTCAGTTTAATCTGTACGCTTAGTATAAGTTTTACTTCACCAAAATACTTCTCGATCGCGTTTACGTAAATAAATCAATTACTAGGGAAACATGCAAAGCGCCTCGCGGCCGCGCGTCCATGTTTCCATAGAATTGTTTTTTTTACGTAAACGCGATCGAGAAGTATTTTGGTGAAGTAAAACTTATACCAGGCCAGGGGGGGCACACTTACATATATCACACTTTTCATGCGACTACAGCGATCTCTGGTTGTTTTGTAAAGAACTAAATTAGCGGCCATCTTGGTTGACTTGTCAAACTTGTCAGTTGTCATTCATCGGCCATGGCCATGGCGTACCAAATTGTACGGTCAAGGACTTTAATTGATAGGCCACTTGCCAATGTTCGTATTTTAGCCGTATAGTGCAAATCGGGTTTAGCCGCTTATACTTCGTATATGTATGCTGATTTGAATTAGACGGCTAAAATACGAATAGTGGCAATTAGCCTATCAATTAAATTACGCGTAATTAAAGCTGTACATCACTACCAACATATACATATAGATAGGTATACATCTATAGATACGTCACATTAGTTCTTGACCAGGGCGTAGGGCAGCAGCACCTTCCATACATGCATATTTGACCATAGAGTTGCCACTCTTGTTCATATAATATTACAATACTCTTTGACTTATACTGAGCGTACTGTACGCTTACTTAGTATAAGTTTTCCTTCACTTCAATACTTCTCGATCGCGTTTACGTAAAAAAATCAATTACTAGGGAAACAGCCTAACCAACTGAACTAAAATATTGAAAAGGTTGTTTAAGATCCCTAGACTACTATTTGGATACTAAAAATTTTAATCTTAAAGGTTAGGTATGCCTTTATTATAATTTAGGTATCTATGAAAGGGAATTTTGTAACTAATGTTTAAGGAATGTCCATGGCACTTAACTGAAGAGAATTCCGCGATACGCTGCGGTTCTCGACTTTGGCTGCTTCGCTGATCCGGCGTCGTCTTCAACAAGAGTTACCTTAAATTTTGTAGTGACGTGACTTTAGACTCCTTAAATTCCTTAAACGTCCTGTCACGGTCGCCAATGTTTCTTGCTTCACCTAAGGAATGGAATCTTCTTCAATGAACATTCAGGATAATCTTCTAAACGGTGTATTTCTTCGTAAATTACAAATTGAAAGAGAATTATTGATTTGGTGACGGTTGACGGTTGGATGGATGACAATTAAATAAGTACCTACATGGACTTATGTATAAAGGTGAAAAAGCGCCTGCGTTTTAATAGAGAGCAAAGCGCCACCATCAGTTGTGTGTTTAAATGAGGCAGGAGCCGGAACACTTGGGCCCTGTACCAAAAAAGTTACAAGTGCTACAATTCAACAAAATTGTCAAGTTTCTCATAGTAAAATGTTACAATTCTGTCGACACTTGTAACTTTTGTGGTACAGGGGGCTGGTCTTTATCCGCAACTGACGTGCTTGTAGATGTGCAAGGTTGAGTGTCACTCAAAGAGTATTGTAATATTATATGAACAAGAGTGGCAACTCTATGGTCAAATATGCATGTATGGAAGGTGCTGCTGCCCTACGCCCTGGTCAAGAACTAATGTGACGTATCTATAGATGTATACCTATCTATATGTATATGTTGGTAGTGATGTACAGCTATAATTACGCGTAATTTTAATTGATAGGCTAATTGCCACTATTCGTATTTTAGCCGTCTAATTCAAATCAGCATACATATACGAAGTATAAGCGGCTAAACCCGATTTGCACTATACGGCTAAAATACGAACATTGGCAAGTGGCCTATCAATTAAAGTCCTTGACCGTACAATTTGGTACGCCATGGCCATGGCCGATGAATGACAACTGACAAGTTTGACAAGTCAACCAAGATGGCCGCTAATTTAGTTCTTTAAAAAACACCAGAGATCGCTGTAGTCGCATGAAAAGTGTGATATATGTAAGTGTGTCCCCCCTGGTGTCACTCTCACCAGTGGCGAAGGGTAGTAACAACCCGATTCCCCCCGGGTTGACTAAATTTCCAAAAGCCTGTTTTTCATTACTGCACTTACAAGAAGAGGATAATTGGGTTTTAGTTGTTTTTGCTCCGGCTTTACATACTTGCTTAAACTTTCACGCCTCGCCACTGACTCTCACAGACACAGACCAGTGATTACTTGCTCAGTGGACACAGACTACCTATGGTCACTCACTCACTCACTCACCTTCACTTCGTCACTCTCCTTGGTACCTACAGAGCGTAATAAGCTGTCCGAGATTATTAGGAGAAGCAACACTTCGCTTAGATTAGATGCTTTCTTGATGTCGAATCTGACATATAAAAAATAGCGTTTGTTTCGTGGTTCCACTTTTACTTTAATTCATTGTTTTTAGGGTTCCGTACCCAAAGGGTGCCAATGGGACCCTATTACTGAGGTTCCGCTGTCCGTATGTCGGTCCGTCACCAGTCAGTATCTCACGAACCGTGATGGCTAGACAGTTGAAATTTTCACAGATGATGTATTTCGGTTGCCGCTATAACAACAAGTACTAAAAAATAGAATAGAATAAATATTTAAGGGGGCTCCCATACAACAAACGTGATTTTTTTGCTCGTTTTTGCTCGATATTGATAACGGCAGCAGGTAGACAGTTGAAATATTCACAGAATAATTATTATTTTATACATATATCTACTTTAAAAATAAATTGTCAATTTTTTTTTGACAAATTGAATTGATTAATTAGACTTGCAACACCCTTCTTAGCCCAAGAATCTTGGGTAGCATGTACGATACTATATGTATAAATGTACCCTACCATCCTAATTATACCTACTAAATGTATGCAATAAATTAATAAATAAATAAATCAATAAATAAATAATTAAATTAGAATAAAACAAATATTTAACGGGCTCCCATACAACAAACGTGATTTTTTGGCGTTTTTTATAGATAATGGTACGGCTTCGCGCGCGAGTCCGACTCGCACTTAGCCGGTTTTTTTATATGCTGTACAGGATGAAATATAAATGGTGATACAAAAATTAGTGTTCCTTATTCAGTTAATGCTGGACAATATAATGCATTAACTATTAACTCATGTTAAACGATAAAAAACATCCTAAATTTAACTTAAAGTACGGTAAATTAGCTACATAACTTGTCACAAGCAATGTAAATCAAACCTCGTTTTGAAAGCCCCAAAAATCAGTTCGGAAAGCAGCATTGAACATCAAATTAAATACTGGCAACATTTTCATTCCGTCAAATCAAATCGAACAAAAATCATTATCATAGCATAGCATTATATTATACTACTCTTTTCTTTGATCAGATCATACAATACAGATCATATCAATGTAAATATTGTAAATATTAGTTTCATGTGGATTCCCTCTCATTCTGCTATAACTGGAAATTAAATAGTTGAAAAGGCTGCATTTTAGGCACTAATGAAATTGATGTAAGACAAACATTCAAAGTTCCGATGTCTGATTGCTAATCGGCTGCAAAAGAATTAACTATGAAGATTTGGATGTAAGCTTGGACTAAAGATTCGGAAACAAAGGAAGATGGTAAATATAATAAAAAATGAAAAAAATGAAATAAATGGTATGCCAGTATTCAATGTAATTTACCAGCGAAACCTTGGTATGACAGAATTAAGCAAGGCTCTCGAGATTTCATCACTACAATCAATAGATTGAGATTTGGACACAATGCTCCAGCACATCTAGCCAGATTTTCCATTATAACAGACAGCACATGCCGACCAGGGTTGCCACCTTTAGGGGAAAAAAAATCGGGACAAATCGAGCATCCACCAGAGACGTTCGGAGTCTAAGGAAAATGAAACTTTATTTTGTGTTTTTATTACTTTTTTTATTATTTTTTATTGCAAAAATCGGGACAAAATCGATAGGTAGCCGGGACAATGTCTTCGAAATCGGGACGGTCCCGACAAAATCGGGACGGGTGGCAACTCTGATGCCGACATTGCCAGAATGGTATTGTAGGGGATGTTGAGCACATTGTGTTTCAATGTTCTGCATTTAATTTTCAAAGACATATTAGCGAATGATTTGAGTGAAGTGCTAAGTGGCTCCTGCCGCCGCTTAACTGACATTCTAAAAAATAGTGACTGTTATGAAGCGTTGTACAAATTCATCAAAACTACCATTGGAAAATTTTAATATTGTGCTCTGGGAAAAATCAAGAATATATCCATTCTCCTATTTTTTAAATTCAGACTGATATCCCTAGATGAGATTCTAGACTTGGCTTAAAGGACAAAGTTTTCAGGCCATAAAAAAAATAAACTTTTGCATTCCCAAGCGAAATATATGGAAAAAATGTCATCCAAGACAGGTTTGTATTGTTATTTTAATAACTAATATATCGTAACTACACCAGCCCAAACCGGCACGGTTTGTTCTTGATATTTATAGGGAAACTAGCTGCTGCCTGCAACTCTGTCTGCAAAGAATTTGTTTATCGCTATCCAGCGGGAACTATGCAATTTTCCGGGATAAAAAGTATATATTATATCAAGAATAGGTCATAAATTGTGTGCCAAATTTCATCAGAATCCGTCAAGCCAAGCGACTGTAAATATTGCATCTAACAGGGTGCATGTTTGAGACAGTGTTAATATTGTAAGATCTATTTATTTATGACACATGGGCAATAAATCACTTTGATTTTGAAAACTAATATTGAAAGAAAATGTATGTGGCCTAATAATATATTCTTTGTAATTTATTTAGATTTTAATAATGACATTTTGTTTTAATGATTAATTTATGATAATTATTGGTGATTTGATATAACTGTAGAATCAAAATTGAATATTGTACGCCTCTCCGAGGTAGGACAAGATGACAAACTATAATTAAATTGTAATATCTCTATAGCTCATGACCAAGCAATAAATATATTTGAATTTGAATTTGAAGCCATTTTAGCGTGAAAGAGTAAAAAATATCTAGACATCGATCCATCCATACAAATTTTCGCATTTATGATATTTATGCATTGGTAAGATTGCAATGTATAAGTCTGGATCATATTAATAGTTTGGTTGCATTATCCATAAACCATATAACTTTGATTGTTTGTTTCAGATGTATCTGTTAGGACCTTAAACAGAATTAAAAAACAAGTAAAAAAACAGGTTCCTACATTAAGAACATTACTTATAGAACTCCGAGAAGCCATTAGATTTATGGGATGTCGAGAAACTTTAAGGCAAATACTGCTAAAAAGTAGATTTGAATTTAAAACCAATCAAAATGAAAGATCAACAGTTATTGAGCAGTTTGAAATATCGGCATAGTGACAAATATCTAAGAAATATTGCAGCAAAAAGAGCAGAAGGAAATGTCCATCTTAACACATTCAGTGCCGGGAACGCCACAGGGGAGTACGGAGAACTCCCCTGTGGCGTTCCCGGCACTGAATGTGTTAACTATAGAATGAAAAAATCCTGGCAAGGTCCGTCTACCAGTGGTGTGGTGTGACTGAGAAAATTTCACCAGGAAAAAGGTATACAGGGCGACCCACGGCTATGCCAGATGGAGGGAAAGTACCTTGAATATTGTAGATTGAACATTTTACTGAAAGATTTTATATGGATGAAACGGGAATCAAACCCGCTATACAAGAAATAAATTACCCTGTAGCTTTTCATACCGATCAAAAGGCTTCATCATAAGGATTATTTTTTGCTCCCCCCCCCTCGAGTTTGTGTTATTTCTGATATAAACGAACCGCGCTTTAGACGGAGTCAGATATAATATCGATATCTCGTATTGCAATCACTATTTTTTTTGAAGTTCCATTTCGTATTATTGCTGTGGCGTCTAAGTCACGCCGTATTACTTCGCTGCCTGGCGCTCAAAAGGTTAATATGTAAATTTTCAGCTCCCTAAACTTTATAAGTTTTTTCCTCAAATTTTTTTCTAAGTAACCGATTTTAGCGTGCACCTCATAATATTAAATTGTACATTTGCTAATATCCAAGGGCGGATCCACCGTTGTGGGCACGATGGGCATGCCCACAACCTTAATAGACTTGTGACGTCACACTTTTACGGTCTATTGAGATCGATAGGCTGATGATAATAAACGATATGCATTAATAAAATTTTAAAAACACACTGAATCATGAAACGTGCGTGATTCGGAACGCAGCAAAGCGCCATAGACGATATTATGCTGACATGTCACATTTTTGACAACTTATTGCCGTGCCGCCAAAATTTCCGAGCCGCGTAGCGCGGCGTGCGTGGCGCTAGGTGGCGCTACTTAATTGCGCTGGCCGACTTTACTTAGTACCTACTTTTGTTTATGCTGTGACACGTAAGCAACCTAGCATAACCTAAAAAAGATTACTTAGAAAGCGTAAATTACTTTGATTATTTTTTGCAACATAATACATATTGTTGTATCATGGTAAGTTATTTTAATGAAATTATTCCTATTCTACTGCTCTAATGCAAAGCCTTTCGCTATGTTTCATCAGTTGTAACTTTGTTTTATAATAAAAGAAGTAACAAAGAATGAAATTTATTGCATTGATTGCATGCATAATATATTGTTTTTTTTTGTGTGTGTGCTGGCTGTGGGTACGAAAAAGTTTGTTTTCTAGGTTGGGGAGGTTTTTTAGCGTTTACTAATGGGATAACTAAGTATCTATCTATTAAATTAAATCCTACATCTACTTTCGCAGCTATGCATCTAATATGTTATATTATAAGTTTTAACAAAACCAATCCGACAAACCCTAGGTACTTGAAAATATCGCGAAAAAAAGTCAGCTCTTCCATACAAAACTTTAATACCTATGTACATCATCCAAACGTATAGTAACAGCTGATTTTTTTTCGCGTATTCGGGGTTAATTGCATAGTAAAACTTGTTCCATTACAATGAGCATTTGAGTATAGAGTTTGTCGAATTGATTTTGTTAAACCTTATTTAATTATAATAGCCCACTAAATAAATTATCAGGTACTTATTTATGGGGGCGGGCGTTTTCAGATGAAAATCTTAACTGAATATTTCGATTTTCATTTCACTTTTAATTGGATTATTTTTTTTTTTGTTTTTTTCTACTCTGTGATTTATGTAATGCCTTATACCTATAATATAATTGCTTATGTTTATTATACACAACAAAAGATGGAAACTTATAGTAAGTAACAGAACATAAAATAGATTCAGTTCAGGTAGGTATATACTGAATCTATTAAGGTAGGCGCCTATTACATAAGTCACAGCCCTACAGCTAACTTAAATTTTACCTAACCTAAAATAAATTCAAAAACCTTTCTCACCTCCCATCAATTCTTAAGATTGTTGAAAAGCTGGCTTGTGCATTGCATGTTGTTTTGACTTTTGCCTGCATTGTTTGATTTACAGGAAGATGAGGTTGAGGGTATTATAGTAGAGAAGAAGAGTGATGGTGGTGGCACAACTGGCTCTAAGCGGTACTTGACTACTGGTAGTGAAATTGAAATTGACTCCCAAGCAATTGATAATATAGATATTGCTTCTACTTCTGATCAGTATACGTCTACAGCTTTAACTGCATCATCATCATCAACTATAACTAGTGGTGGCTTGTCCTTGAACTCTGAATTTGCTTCAGATATTGGAAACTATATTTCTAAAAAAAACATGCATGAATTACCCGATGCAACTAAAGCTGCACTACTAGAAAAACATTGGGTGCCTTCACCTAACTATGATTTTCCGCACCAAGTTTTGCAAAAACACGGAAAAACGTACAGAAAATATGTCCAAAAATCACATCTTGAAAAATTCCATTGGCTTGTGCTGTCACATAAAGATCAGGGACTCTATTGCAAATATTGTGCCTTATTTATCACTCAATCTGCTACTGATTTCGTTAAATCGAACCCTGGACGTCTTGTGACAAAACCATTGAAAGCCTTTAACAACTTATTAGGCGAAGGCGGGTTATTACTGCAACATCAACGCAATCATTACCATAAGGTAGCTGTTGAAAGTGGGAAGAATTTTTTGGCGTATTATCATAAACCTAAGATCGATATTGCTAATCAGATTTCTACTCAAAGAAAGGCTCAAGTGGCAGAAAACAGAGATCGTTTACGACCAATTATAAAAACTATAATATTGTGTGGTCGTCAAAATATACCATTACGTGGCCACAGAGACGATGGCCAGATTTTAAGCACGAACACCGATCATAGTGACGTCTCCTCTGCAGAAGGAAATTTTCGAGCTCTGTTGAAATTTAGAATAGATGCAGGCGACTCAGTTCTCAAACGCCATTTATCATCAACAAGTTCTACAGCGACTTACATAATATAGCGCCATCTGACGGCTCGGCCGGGTATTGTTCGCCCTACCTGCCGCGCTCACGCCGCGCCCGTCAAGTGCGCGCGCCTACGCGCTGGCATGAAGGGTGATTTCCCTTGCCTTTTTGTAATTTAAGATTATCTATGGTAACACTGAGATAAAAAAAGATTGTCGCTGTGAATGTGTCATTTGTGCAACTGTACTGTATGTCTGTGTTTTTATGGCTTTTTATTAAATCAAGTAGTATCGAAGTCATCCTTTTTCTTCGCCCTGTTACACTGGCTGCCCAACTTGCGGCACGACCCCAAGAAGCCGCCTTCTCAGTTTGCACGACGCTTTTCGCATCATGCCTCGCACGCGCAGAAATAGATCGCTCGACGACGCCGACGATACAGAAGCCCATCATGATTGGAGCCCTGGTCACGTTACTGCGATGTTCGAGACTCTGCAGCGATCGCAGATGGAAGCTTTCGAGAAACTGATAAACAGAGTAAGCGATTCAGTACCACGCGTGACGTCGTCTCCGTCTCCGATGTTCACGACCGGCCTTGAAGGCCCTTCCGGCGATTTTTCCCGCTGCAAACAGAATTACAGCGGTGCGCCGAGTGAATCCTTGGAGGGGTTCATCGACGCCGTGGAAAGCTACAAGGAATGCGCCCACGTGTCCGACAACAACGCGCTACGCGGTCTGTCCATGTTGCTCACGCATGAAGCGGCAACGTGGTGGCAAGGTGTCAAGCCGCAGATCGCGTCCTGGACCGACGCCGTGGAAAACCTTCGTAGTGCTTTCGGTGACCGCCGCCCGCCCCCCAAGATATACAGAATTCTATTTTCAACAGAACAGAGCGAACAAGAGAAAACAAATATCTTTGTTGCCAAGGCCAGAGCGCTGCTCGCCCGAATACCCACTGGCGATCTCAGCGAGAAAGTACAACTAGACATGGTTTATAGCCTCCTTAATCATGGCATTCGCAAACGGTTACGACGTGAAGAAGTGGGGAGTTTCTCCGAGCTGCTGCAACGTGCTCGACAGATCGAGGACTCCGTGGATGCCCCGAGGACCGCCGCCGCAGCCCCGACATCGCGCGCGCCGCGCGCCCCTGGTATCGCATCCGCCGCGCGCCCCACGCCTGCATCGCCGTTCGCGCCGCCGCGGTCATTGAACCCGCGAGCCGCACCGTACGCGTCCACGCCCGCGCCCGCGCCCGCAGCGCCGGCGACTCCGAACGATTTCCAACATGCTCCTACATCTAGTTCTAAAGCGAATAGACAATATTGTGTATATTGCAAACGCACGGGACATTTGCGTGATGAGTGTAACAAATTAAAGGTGAAAAGTGATACGAATACGAACTCGGTGGTATCGTGCTACGGCTGCGGCGCCCCTGGAGTTATTCGATCGCAGTGCACTGTGTGCAACCCTGTATCCTTTAACGCAATAACCGAGCTGAGCCAAGGTATTAGTAGTATTTTATTTGAATGTAAATCTGATAAGAATGATAACAATGTCAACAAAAACATAACCTCAAATTTGCGAATCGAAATTGTAAACAATGACGATATATTCTCCTCCTCCAGCCCCCAGGTCGACTCCACGAGTGAGTTAAGTAGTTTTTCGTCGTTATTTCACTGCATTAATAGCAAATTAACAACTACTGGGTCTATGAGGTCACGACAGGTCAAGGTTATTGATAACGATTCCATCTCTTCCTATCAGCCTTTACGGCCTATTTTCTATGTGAATGTTCTCGGTCTCAATGGTAGTGCACTGGTGGATACTGCCGCTCGACAGTGCATCGCTGGCCATACATTGTATGCCATTCTGAAGGCGAAGGCATATCCTATGACGACGTCCTTGCGTACTGTCAAGCTTGCTGATGGCCAAGTCTGCACCAGGAATGTTATGGAAGCTTGTGATGTTGAGGTAAAACTTCAACACAAAATTGTTAAAACTAACTTTATGATTTTTCCTGAGTCACAAGGAAATGAAACTCTTCTTGAGATAGATTTTTTGCATTTAGCTGGAGTTGTATTGGACCTTAAGACTAAAATGTGGCATTTTTCAGGTGAGCCTAAACAAGCTTTCCGCCTGCACCTCGAGCATACTTCAAAAGTACACCGCTCCATATGTTCTGCTGACATTCTGAAGAAGGATGAAGGTGTGATGCTGAGTGAAGTCAACCGTGCCAAACTAGCTGAATTACTCCAAGCAAATGATGCTATCTTCCGGCAAGGAGGAGAGACCACTCCCTATGCTGAACACAGGATTGACACCGGAGACCATCCTCCCATTGCTGTGCCTCCATACCGCCTTACTCCGGCAAAGAAAGAGATACTGAAGCAAGAGCTGGATAAGATGTTAGAAGATGGTGTGGTGGAGGAGTGTGAGTCAGCGTGGGCTGCTCCTGTGGTTCTCATCCCGAAGAAAGATGGCACATACCGTTTCTGTGTTGACTATCGACGCTTGAATGCTGTCACCAAGTCGGATACATATCCACTCCCGCTCATTGATGAACTGCTTCAGTCGACTAAGCGAGGTTGCTACATTAGCTCAATTGACTTGCGCTCTAGCTACTGGCAGGTGGGCGTCGCTGAGTGTGATCGAGATAAGACTAGCTTTATAACACAGCTAGGAACATATCGTTTCACAAAGATGCCATTTGGTTTGAAGAATAGTCCTGCGACATTCCAGAGATTAATGGACCGATTCCGAGCTGGATCCTCCCTGCGCGACACCACACTGCTCTGTTACCTTGATGATCTCCTGGTCATTTCTGAGGATTTCGAGAAGCATCTGGAGGACCTACAAAAGGTGTTTGACCGCCTAAATAAATTCAACTTGCGGGCAAATAGAGAAAAATGTTGTTTTGTCCGGGAAGATGTTAAGTACCTCGGTCACCTGATTACTCCAGCTGGAATCAAACCAGATGAAGCGAAGATCGCAGCTATCCAGACCATGAAGGAACCGGCCAACCTCAAGCATTTGAAGACCTTCTTGCAGACCTGCTCCTGGTATCGAAAATTTATACCAAGATTTTCTCATGTTGCCGAAAGTCTCACAAAACTTACGAGGAAGAACCAGTCCTGGGAGTGGGGGCCCAGTCAATCTCACGCTTTCAACGAGCTCAAGCGTCTCCTCACAACTGCTCCAGTGCTGATCCAGGCCGATTATCAGCTACCGTTTGTGCTGAGAACTGATGCGAGCAACTATGCCCTCGGCGCTGTTTTGCTACAGGGTGAAGGCAATGATGAACGTCCCCTGGAGTACGCCAGCAGGTTGCTGACATCAGCCGAAAGAAATTACACCACCACAGAGAGAGAAGCCTTAGCTGTAGTGTGGGCTGTGGAGCGCTTTCGAGGCTATTTGGATGGCCACCCTGTCACCGTGAAAAGTGACCATCAGCCTCTCAAGTGGCTCTTGACACTCAAGTCTCCGTGCGGTCGTCTTACTCGGTGGGCGCTGAAACTGCAGAGCTTCAATATTCAATACCAGTACACCCCGGGTAAAGCCAACGTCGTCGCTGACACCCTCAGCCGACCTATTTGTGATGACAACTCGAAGAATGATTGTGGAATTTGCTCCGTCATAGTGGACATTCCTACTACAACTCCGTCGGACCTGCGACAGAAGCAGATCGACGACCCAGACCTTGCGAAGATCATCCACGACATTGAGAGCAACGACGAGCTGGCGAACCTTCGCTGGACCGATCGCGGCTTCCTCATGACTCAAGGTGTCCTCTACAGGTACGACGCTGACGCTGACGCAGAGGAGGCGCAGCTGGTAGTTCCGGCGTCAATGAGGGACACCGTCATCAGGGAGCATCACGACGAGCCTACTGCGGGACACCAGGGAGTCGAGCGTACGTTGCAGAGCCTCCGCCGCCTCTACTACTTTCCAGGCATGCGACGGTGTGTGACGGAGCACATCAAGTCGTGCGTACAATGCCAGAAGTACAAACCTGCCAACACGAAGCCACCAGGATTGTTGCAGACGCCCGTCCTGAACCAGCGAGGAGAAGTCCTGGCGATGGACCTGTTCGGACCGCTACCTGAAGGGATAGGGGGAGCGCGTTGGATATTCCTCATCGAAGATACCGCTACCAGATGGATTGAGCTGTTCGCACTGAGTGAAGCGACAGCCGAGGTATGTGCGAAGCTTCTTATAGAAGAATATTTCTTACGCTACGGTTTCGTCCGACGCGTGGTGTCTGATAACGGCGTTCAATTCGTGTCTGCCGTCATGCAGCAGGTGATGCATATATTGGGTATCAAGCAGAATCTCATACCCTTGTTCCATGCCGAAGCCAACCCGGCGGAACGTAAAAATAGAGATATGAAGACGTTACTCTCTATTCTCGTCCAAGAAAACCATCGGTCATGGCCAGAATTCCTGCCTCAAGTTCGCTTCGCGTTGAACAGTGCTAATTGTTCCAGCACCGGTTGCAGCCCGGCTTATCTAATGTTCGCGCGCGAAATGAGGACGCCATTCGAAGCTGGACGTGATCTGCGCAGTATCTTGTCAAAGGACAACTACGTGCCTCAGATAACGCCCTACCTCAATGACTTCATCAACCGTTGGGAAGAAATAAAGGAGAAGGCTGAAAAACAGCAAGACCGGCGTAAGAATGATGCGGATAACAAACGTCGACCCTCGGAGCAGTATCAGGTGGGCGATTTGGTGCTGTTAGCCTCTCATCACCGTAGCAACGCTAGTCAAGGAAAGACCAAGAAATTTATGCCTAAACGCGACGGTCCCTACATTATTTCGAAAGTGTTCAGTCCCACTACCTTTTGTGTTTCAGATTGTGTCACCAAGGCTGTTGTGGGTAAGTTCCATACTCACGATCTCACCCCTTTTGTGTCCGCTCCAGGCGATATTGTCCGACCTGTGCAACCTCCTAGACCCAGGGGTAGACCTAAAACTGACCGAAGTAGCGACATTGTTGCCAAGCCACCCACGGGCCGTGACGGCGGCTTGGAGGGGGAGTATATAGCGCCATCTGACGGCTCGGCCGGGTATTGTTCGCCCTACCTGCCGCGCTCACGCCGCGCCCGTCAAGTGCGCGCGCCTACGCGCTGGCATGAAGGGTGATTTCCCTTGCCTTTTTGTAATTTAAGATTATCTATGGTAACACTGAGATAAAAAAGATTGTCGCTGTGAATGTGTCATTTGTGCAACTGTACTGTATGTCTGTGTTTTTATGGCTTTTTATTAAATCAAGTAGTATCGAAGTCATCCTTTTTCTTCGCCCTGTTACAATAAGCAAAACTGTACAGAACGAACTTATCGATATTTGTAAAGAACAGATTCAGGAGACTATTGTACAAAACGTGAAAAAAGCTAAGTTTTTCGCTATTATTTTTGACGAGACTACAGATATATCTCATACCGAACAGATGAGTCTATCATTCAGATATTTTAATAATGGATTTATTAAGGAAGATTTTTTATGCTTCTGTGACGCCTATGAAATGCTTCAAATTGAAGAAACAAATACTTCAGACAGCACAAAAGAACTACGATTAACAGGAATCGCATTAGCGAAAATCGTGGAAAATCTTTGCTACAAATTTGATATAGATTTAGCTTTTTGTGTAGGGATAGGAACTGACAGCTGTTCAGTAATGGCATCCGAAGCTAAAGGTGCTGTTCAGGAACTATCTAAAAAAAGCCATTCACGCAAAACGTTGTCCTTGCAGTAATCATATTTTAAATAACTCCTTAGCCAAGTCATCAAACGTCGCTTCGTGTAGAAACACAACCGGGACAATGAAAAAAATCGTAGCGTTTGCTAACGCTTCTGCAAAACGCCATAGCGTATTCTCAGAAGAGCTTGATGGTACGGCTATTCAAAGTATATGCGAGACACGATGGGTTGAAAGACACGACGGCCATTTACAATTTCAGGGTGATAATTTGGTTAAAATTTGTAACGCACTGGAGAGAATATCGACATGGCAAGATAATAAAACTTCAAGTGACGCTCACTGTCTCTTACAAACTCTACGTAGCTCTGACTTCATCATATCTTCGATATGCCTAAGCGATATTCTAGGTAAGAAAACAAAACAATACAAATCGACCTATATGTAAGCTTTTTATTTCTTTAAAAAATATATCTCTTTTTTATATTTTAGGAACTACAGTTTCGTTGAGCCGATTCTTGCAAACTGCATCGGTTGACATCAAAAGAGCCATCGATGCAGTGAAGGATGTCATGGAAGTATTACGATCGAAACGCCAAAACGCTGAGTCTGTATTCAAGCAATTATTTTCAGAGGCGACAGAGCAAGCAAAAGAGCTGGATGTTACATTAAAATCCCCACGTACAGTTCAAAGACAAACAAACAGGTCCAATTATGAGGCGAAATCGGTGGAAGAGTACTTTCGGAAATCAATCTACATACCTCTATTAGATTCCATTATTAATGATTTGGAGGACAGATTGTCTCCGGAGGTACTCGACCTGTTTCATTTGGGAGTTTTTCTACCAAACCCTAATGTGAGTATCAGGGACTGGGATATCGATATCGAGATAGTGAAAGTGAAAAAAGTGGTCCAGATGTACCGCCTATTCATTAACGATAGTGAGTCAACTGTCATAAATGAATACCGACTCTGGATGACCAAATGGAAAAGAGAATATAAGAACAATTCGGTCATACCAGACTCGGTAGCTCATCTCATTGAAGCATGCGACCAAGATTTGTACCCTAACATAAAAATTTTCTTACAAATACTGGCAACTCTTCCGGTCAGCGTAGCTACCGCAGAGAGATCTTTTTCTACTCTTCGCAGAATAAAATCTTGGTTGCGTGCCTCAATGGCACAGGAAAGATTATCCGGGCTAGCTCTCCTAAATATACACAAAGATGTGAACCTGGATATCGATGACATTATCAACGTTTTCCCAAAAAAGAAACGTAAGCTTGAATTTGTAATTTAAGTAAGTACCTAAATAAAGTTGTTTAATGTAAAATGTACCCAGCATTTAATTTAATTTGATATTCTTAGAAAATGTCAAAAATAATCAAAATCTCGCCTGGTGGATCTCACTTGCTGATATCACTTACATTACTCCTGATACAACGTCAAGATACCTAGTTGGTTACTAAGTTCTGTTACTGTAATAATCCTTCTCTACATAAAATATACTAACGAAAGTTAAATAAATTATATATTAAAATGAAGTACACACAATCAGGATTTACATTTGTCAATTTCATTCAAAACGGCCTCCTTGGGCCTGAACACAGGCCTTCAGACGACGAGGCCAGTCATCAATAGCGACACGCACGGTTCTCATATCTGATTCCGTCACTGTCTTGACTATGGCTCGCTTGAGGGAGTCAAGATTTGTGTGGGGTTTAGCACAGGCTTTCTCCTCAATAACCTGCCATATAACATAATCCAGGGGGTTGAGGTCTGGGCTGGAGGTGGACCAGTCTTCGTGGGCAATGAAGTCAATTTTGTTGCTTCGAAACCAGGCTTGAGTTGTTTTTGCTTGATGTGGAGGGGCTGAGTCTTGTTGAAAGACCCAGGGCTGGTTTTGAAATAGAGAGTGGCTTCAAGGCTTCACTACTGGTTCCAGAACGGTTTCCTGGTAAACTTTAGCCCCAGTTTTGACACCTTTTTCACAGAAATGGACCTGTCTTAACCCTGAGTATGACACACCTAACTAAATCATGACTTGAGAGGGATGATGGCCTCGTTACACTCTCGGAGCAGCTACACTCGCTTCTTGACTGTTTTCTGCATACACTCTGTCATTCTGGCGGTTACAACATTCTTCAATGGTAAAAATTTTTGCGTCTGTAAATAATATATTTCGGTTGCCATTTTGTGCGTACCGCTTCAGTAGCACGCGACTTCTATTCAGCCTCATAGTCTTCAATCGTCCATTAAGCAAATGACCTTTCCGTCTACGATAAGCGTGTAGTCTAAGGTCTTGATTGATAACTTTTTTAAGGGAGCTTCTCTTCACAGACATCTGAATTGCCAACAACTTTTGCTTCCGGACGGGGTTTTTTGCGATTCTCGCCTTCACTGCCTTTATTAGAGCTGGGGTCCAAACGGTGCGTGGTCTTCCAAACCTCTTGCGGTCATCAAAGCTCAGGGTACTATTGTACCTATTAATGGTACGATAAACGAATTGTTTGTTGATTTTCAGATTTTGAAGCAACTTCAAAATCACGTTTGGCGGATGCCCACATTTGTGCAACGCAATTTCAGGGACACGATTTTTTTTTAGACCCCAGTCCATTATAAATAAGACGAGATAAGTGTTGTGTGTGCTATAAAATTATAACTAACAACCCGCCATATTACGTAATTTTTTATTTTTTCGGTAGCATTTGTTTTAACGCAAGAAAAGGCTTTGCAAATCGAGTAGCAGAACTTAGTAACCAACTAGGTACCTATTTACCCAGTCTAGTGTCCCTATATTGGCTTACTGGCTACTAGAAAAAAAGAAAAAAATATAAGTTATTGATTGAAATAGGTTTGGATCGAAACTGACTATATTTAAAAAAAAATCAGGTCCGACTTTTTTTTTTTTTTTTTTTTTTTTTTTTTTTATGGCAATGTACAAGTTCGGATAGAACAAACGATTGTGCCAATGACAAAGTGAGGAAACAGGTGGAATTTGATCAAAATAGCACGGAATTTTGGATTTAGGTAGGGAAATATAGGATCAGGATAGTTATATGTGACGTGACGACTATAATAACATATACATATTTATAACTTAATATCATTAGTAACGATAAAGGAGGCAATGGAAGAATAAATAGATGGATTATTTGATGAAAGTAAGCATAGAACGGATGTTGGTAATGGAAGACTTTGTAATATAATACTATTGTATAAAGAAACATGGTCATAAAGAGGACATGACAGTATTATATGGTTCAGATCACCCACTTCCAAACCACATTCACAGGCAGGGCTGTCTATGATGTTAATTTTTGCCAGATGTTCCGGAGTACAAACATGACCTAAGCGCATTCTTATTAAGACACTTGTACTTCTTTTGCAAAATTTATGCTTAAAAAACCAGGGTTTATTAGGAATGGAGGGCTGAATAAGACTGTAACTTTTACCCTTCAGAATACAACTTTGAGACCAACAATCTTGCCAAGAATGATGGAGATATGTTCGCGGAAGATTAATTAGGTCGTGAGTATAGTTTTTGTAAGGGAACAGATCCCCATTCTCAACAGCTTCATTGGCAATTCTGTCAGCCCTTTCATTACCTCTGATGCCGCAATGACTTGGTACCCAGGCAAAAGCTATTGAGAAACCTTTGAGAAAACACTGGTACAATTTATTCCTAGTTTCAATTATTACAGGGTATGACGGAGCAGATCTACAAAATGGATACTTTTCAAGAGCCTGCAAAGCACTAAGAGAATCAGAGAAAATAACGGCTTCCTTCAGTTTCATGATAAGTATATATTCCACAGCCTTTAGCAGGCCAAATGCTTCCCCAGTAAAAACTGAAGTCTCAGGTGGAAATTTAACATGCTGTGTTATTTTGTATTGGCTATGATAAATTCCGACTCCAGTACACCCGGAAGGAGATCTTTTTGATGCATCAGTGTAGATGTAATTCCATCTCGGCCAAATGTTAGCAACTTTGCAAATAAAATAAGAATTAGCATTCAGATTGCTTTTATCAATGTTTAAATTGTATTTAATGTTGGGGGACAGTATTAGAGCCTGATAGTCACACGTAAATAAAGGAAGATTGTGAGATCTATGAGTAGGAGCATGCAAAGAATGGAATTTTTCCAGACTTTTAACTAAACAGGGAGGAGACTTGTGAGACCAGTAACGCGATGACCTGATATGAGAAGATAAACTTTCCAATTTGTTTAGAATTGGATGCTGGGAGAACTGAACGGAACGGAATAAATATTTATCTGATAGAAACTGCCGTCTTAGTTTGAGTGGGGGATCGCAACATTCTACCTGTAAAGCATTTATCGGGCTTGACTTCATAGCACCCGTAATTAATCTAAGACATTTAGATTGAATCAGATCTAATTTCTTTAACCCAGTGAGGTTGCTTGGTTCCAATAAAAACGATCCGTAGTCAATCTTGCTTCTAATTAAGGCATTGTAAATTAATTTTAATGAAAAAGGATGGGAACCCCACCAAACACCCGATAAACATCTGAGGATATTTAGGAGTCTTTCGCACTTAGCAGCAATATACTCGCAGTGCGGAAGTCCTGACAGCTTAGAGTCAAATATAACTCCTAAAAATTTAGCCTGGTTTACCTGAGAAATTTGATTATTATTGTAGAGTATGGAAACTTCAGGGTTTGCTCTCATTCTGCTAAAAACCAATACAGAACTCTTATTTGTTGATAGCTCCAAGCCATTTGAGCAAAGCCAAATGTGTAAACTGTTTAATGAAGAATTAACAATTTCAGTAGATTTAGCTACATCAATATCAGAATAGTAAATTAGAAGATCGTCGGCATACTGTAAAACATTAACAGGGCTGTTAAGGGATAATTCTAGATCGTATGTGTAAATATTATAAAGGATAGGGCTTAAAACCGATCCTTGAGGCAATCCCTTCCAAACAACTCTGTTTTGTTCCAAGGAGCCTTCAGAAACGATAATGAACCTTTCAGCTAAGACGTTAATAATAAAATTAGACAAGCATGCAGGGACCTTCAGCTTGTTCAATTTTTCAAGCAGAATAGTTAAGAGAACATTATCGTATGCTGCAGAAATATCAAGGAAAACTGAAATAGTGTGATGATTAAGTGATAGTGCTGATCTTATGTCTGTTGTAAATATACTTAAACTATCCAACGTGCTTTTACCTCTTCGAAAACCAAATTGACTACTAGCTAATAGACCGTTAGATTCCAAATACCACTCTAAACGATTCTTTACTAAATGTTCCGCCACTTTAAGGAGCACGGAAGATAAGGCTATAGGACGATATGAAGAAGCATCTGCGGCGGATTTATTTGTTTTCAATATAGGTATAATAATTTGCGTTTTCCATGTCGAAGGAACATTACCAGTGAGAAGAATAGTATTAATAATGTTTAAAAAATATGTTAATGAACTATCGCTAAGATTGCACAAGAAAGAATAAGGAATACCATCTTTCCCAGGAGAAGAGTCTTTAAGACCACGTAATACACCTTTAAGTTCTATTAGAGAAAAAGGAGAATCAATACTTGGAACAGATGGACTATCGTCAATTGAACGGCTAAAGGTAAATTGGTGTAAAAGAATTTCCTGAGGAGCTGAAGCTGGTGCTAGTTGATCTAAAAATTGATCCGCTAAAGACGGTGACAGCGATGAGATATTATTGTCATTAAAGGCTGATCTAAATCGTTTGACCTTTTGCCAAACCTCAGAGGAATTCGTTTGAGGCGAGATGGAAGTACAAAAGTTCCTCCAGCCCTGAACTTTTTTCTTTTTAAGAAGTTTCTTAGTACTGGCAACAACTTTAGAAAGATTTGACAGATTCTCAAATGTCATATCTTTAGCATAAATTATTTCAGCTTTTTTTCGGGATTTTATTGCTGCCGTACAATCCTTATCCCACCAGGGCGGAGAAGGCAATTTTTCTGATCTAATGCTTTTAATTGGAAAAACATTATCCGCAGAATCGATCAATGATTTAGCAAAATTCTCGGCACACATAACCTCATTTCCCGGAAAAACATTTGGTAGAGAGGCAATCCTTTGATCCACTTCTGTGCTATATTGGCCCCAGTCAGCATGTGTTAGAATATGTTTTAAACGAGGAGTACGCGGACAACGTTTTTGTGTGTTGAAGGAGGAGTTGTTTGGAATAGATATGACTATGGGAAAATGGTCGCTACCATAAGTCGATGTGAGAATGTCCCAGGAAAGAGATGAAGCTAAAGATGGGGTTGTAATGGACAAATCCACTGCACTTACAGCAACATTAGGTGCGGTTCGACGCGTTGGGCTGCCATTGTTTATGAAGCAAAGATTGTGGCTATCTAGAATATCTAATAGGACCTTACCAAAATGATTAGAATTGGCACTACCCCATGATTGATGGTGACAATTGAGATCTCCAAGAAGGATAAAGGGTTTGGGGAGAGTGGATAAAATTGAGTTTATTTCATTGAATATACTAAAGGATGGACAAGAAATATATATAGATACAACTAGGATTTTATTTAAATGAGCAGCAACAATAGAGAATTCATTGCTATGAGGAGGAAGGGAAAAAGGAGTAAAATTGAAAGAATTGTTGATGAGTAAAGCAACACCACCATACCCATCAGATCTATCTTCACGCAAAGTAGAAAAACCAGAGATTTTAAAGAAAAATTCTGGTTTGAGCCATGTTTCTTGTAAGGCTACTGCTAATGGGTTGTATTTGTTCAATAAGAAAAGCAGATCGCTTTTCTTATTGATTATGCTGCGGCAGTTCCACTGAACAATCTTTAAGAGATTGTCCATTATGGAAGTTCAAGAACTGGGTCAAAATTTCAAACAAAGGGGCAACGTTGGACGGTGAATTATTATTAAGTTGAGATTGTGTTAAATAATTTAACAATGCAATTAAAATTTCTGAGAAAGATGTGTTGTTGTTTTTATTCATACTGACTGAAGTGTTATTGAGAGCACAGCCCTTAGTTGGAAGGGGAATGTCATAATCTTTTATTAACGCTTTATGAGCCTCCTGATCATAACCTTTACTTAAGATAATGGGAGGTCTTGACTTTTGTGGAATGGTTTTCTTATATGATTTTGAAGGGGAACTACTTGTATTTATTTTCATGTTGCCTGATAGATTCCGAGGGTTATTTTGGCCATGGGATAATACATCAGCAAAAGATTTTGAAATTGCGGGATGCAATTTTGTAGCTTCAGCATAAGAGATTGAAGATGTTGCCATGCTGTGTTTAATTTTTTTTTGCCTGTCAAGTTCAGGGCAGGACTTACTATTTGCATAGTGATGCCCAGCACAAAGAGAACAGGAAGCATCCTCTGGAGAAATCTCGCAAGAAGAACCAGTGTGGCCTTGACCGCACTTAAAGCAACAAGGTTTTGACCTACATTGCATTTTAGTATGGCCAAAGCGACAACAGTTGTAGCATTGTATGGTCGGAAAAATGTATAACTCCACTGGTAAGGCATTGTAACACATAAAGACTTTTTTGGGAAGTGATTGGCCATCGAAAGTGAGTACAACGGTTTGAGAGGGTTTCCATACTGGTGTTCCTGAAACCATTACTTTGTAATTCAGGCGTCTTACTTTTAGAATCTCGCCACATCCCATAGGGACTTTAACATTGTCTTTGACCTCCTCAGGGCTCCAATTCTCAGGCACCCCACGTATAAGACCCATTCTGGTAACATTGAAAGTGGGAATAAAAGCACTCAGCTTATGCGCAGTCAGGTTTGCATCAGAAATAAAGGTATTAGCATCTGAAAAGTTGGAAAAAGAAACAGCCACTCTATTCCTCCCAATTCGTTTTACACTGCCGTTTACAATGTTATTGTATTTTTGTTTCAATAAGAAGTTTCCAAATGTAACCGGGTGTAATGTAGCATTGTCTGAAGGAGATGACACAATGCGCTGCACATGAATAAGGTATGGAGAAGCGTCTGATGATTGGTAGGTCTTTCTACCAATGGGGATCTTGGCTGGAGTATCTATTGTCATATCCTCTGTATTTTTTGGTGTTTCAATTGTTTGAGTTTGAAGCTCACTCTTGCAGTTGCAAACTTTAATTGAGCTAGAACCATTCTTGTCACTATGTCTTGTTTTTTTGTTGCATGATGAGCATGTGTGAATAACGAAAGAACGTTTGAGATTCGACTTTTTGGTCTTTCCGGTTGATGATGATGCAAGCGACGTATCAGTATCAAAGCCTACATCAGAGTCCTTATCTTTGTAATTAAAATCGCTATTAGCTTCGCTACTATTAGAGACTGTTACATAACTCGCAGGTGATGGTGGTTGAGATGAAAATGAACCCCCAGGATCTGGGGGCTCCTCTTTGTTCATATTTACAAAAAAATTCTACCTACTTACCGAATTGACCGCTAAAACTACACAATATGAGAAATATATACACAAGTTCTAAATATTTACACTTTACAGCTTAATTGATCCTATATTTACATAAAAAAATTAAATTTTAAAATAGATTTTCAAAAAACGCGTCCACCAAGTTTTATAGTTTCCCGCCTTTTTTCCAAAACTGAACTTTTTTAAGGTCCGACTTCCTCCTAAGTTTATTTCCATTCCTAAGGCCAAAGTCCTGATGCTTAGAAAAAAGGAAATAATCTAATTCCAAAGTTCATAAACGACTTGCACGATTGTTAATGAGCATCTTTATGCTACGACTCGTACTTAGCCGATTTTGTAGTAGCTGTGACCACAACCTTTTTTGAGGACTGGATCCGCGCTTGCTAATATCGCGCATCACATATATACATCAGACGATGCCCAAACCGTCAAGTGCCGCAAATATGCTTCTCTTAGAGACAACTACCTTTTTGCGGCACTTGCGGTCGAAAGCTTTGGGCCTTGGTCGTCCGACACAAAAAAGTTTATGAAAGAAGTGTCGGACAAACTTATTGGCGTCTCTGGCGACCTAAGAGCAGACTTTTTCTTCGCCCAAAAGCTGAGCCTCGCAGTGCAGCGGGGCAACGCGGCTAGCGTCTTAGGTGCAATGCCCCGCGCTGCCCTACCTTTGGAAGAGGAAGCCCCGTTTTAGTTAATTTTATGTGTTTTCATTTAATGGATAAAACAATGTAATTTAAGTGGTAATTTGATAAAATTTCAAACGTAACCATATTTTTGTCTATGGTAAGTAGCGCGCTTTTATACAAGCTGTTATTTTTACACGACTGCGGCAAAGCTAAAAGGAAGTGTAATGATTTTATCACATATACAGGGTTATTTGTAATTCACTAGCATCCTTTTAACCCTAAACTCCTACCACTTAAACAAATGTTTTTTGTTTTACGGCTTTTGTCATAACTTAATATTTTTGGTGTAATAACGTTTTGAAAATTTGAGTTTAGCTATTATTTTTACGATACTCTGTGTAGGTATTTGTATGGGAAAAAAAGTGTTTCATTTTAAAAAGTCGTAGAACAAAAAACATTTGTCTGAGTGATAGGAATTCAGGGTTAAGAGGATGTCAGTGAATTAAAAATAACCCTGTATTGTACATTTGCTAAAGATGATAAATACGAGCCCCGATGCAAAAGAGTTTGTCTACTAAGTAAATTTGTATGTAACTAGGTATGTTTCAAAGTGAAACATAGATTAATAATTTTGGTTCTATGAGTCTAAGAATATATATATTTATATATTTTAAAATTAAATGGTGTGCATTTCCTGTATAAAAATAAAATTAAATTTTTCGTTAATTATAATAAAAAACGATAAATTCTTCAACCAATGTCAACGCAAAACAGTTCGTCTACCACTAGGCTGTGTCTCCTTTATTTTCAATAACAGCTTTAATCCTGAGTGGCATCGGCGCTACAACTTTTCACACTCTTCTGAAGTAGTTGAATCCCAGACAGCTCTAATTTTCTCTTTTAAATCATTTTTTGACCTTGATGGAAACTTGCGTAACTTTTTATTTCATTTTCCACCACAGGGTTACAATTGTAGACAAATCTGGAATGCTCAACGGCCACTACATTGTAGGGATTCGTTTAGAGTTAAGCCAAGCCTTCGTTGTCTTCGCTGTGAGACAAGAAGCACCATCTTGTTGAAATATATAGGCATTTTGATATTGCAAACCCGAAATGGACGGCAGCAGACTCGATTCAAAATGTTTTGGTATTTCATTGCATTAACATTCCCTTCTACAAAATGCAGGCGACCCATACCTTGTGCTGACATGCACCTCCATATCATTACAATCCCAGGAAACTTCGCATTTCTCTTAATGCAGTCATTATGAAATGCTTCGTATTTATGTGGGAATTTAAGGTGAATCTGTGGATGAATGATCGATGCAAGAGAGCGGACCGAATGCCTGAGTGATTTCTGTGGAGTGAACGGTATGAGCGAGTGAGTGGAAGTTAGAGAATTGATCGGGTGCGCTTAGCTGCTACATGTGTTTTTTTTGAGTCTAAATTGCTTTCCTTAGTTTTCTTTATTTCAATAAATCTAACTTTTTTTTATTTTTAAAAAGTTTGTTTCTTTCCACCGATCCCACATTTTTGGGGGCTCGTCCGGGATCGGAAAGAAAGTACAAATATCGAAGACGACGGATTGGTGTGCGACGTGGTGTAACGAGGCGGTTACATTTCAAGTTGCGGCGGTTGCTATTTACGACGGGCGGCCGAAATAACGACGAAGACGAGTTTCTGTTGGCGTTTGAAGCAAGACGGTGGCTTTTGAGCGGCAAGAAACAGCACATCGGAGAAGATGCCGATGGATGGACGTAACGACGAGGCAGCTAACGAGGCTCAGAGTGAAGGAGGGGACGGGGCACCGATACTCAAATTACGAACGACGACGAAGTCTGGAAGACCTCAATCTCCAATACCCACGTCACCAATACCACCGATGATGCCCACGTATGATGTTCGAGAAGGCGGCAGCCTGCAGTACATTGATGACCTCATACGAAAGTATAGCGCTCAAGACAAGACGTACAGCGTTACCAAATTTATTGACGACATCGACGAAAACGCGGTAATATTTGGTTGGACGCCCTTACAGCGGTTAATTGTTGCAAGACGCAGCATGACCGGTACCGCAGCGCTTTGGTTACGTGCTGAACGACCGTTTAAATCATGGGATGAGTTAAAATACGCGTTAATCAAAGAATTCCCTGACATGGTAGATATCAAGGCCATACACGAACTAATGGCGGCGCGTAAGAAGAAAAAAGATGAAAGTTGTCTCGACTATTTACTTACGATGCGCGAGTTGGGCAAAAGAGGTAAAATGCCAGACTATGTGGCAATACAGTACATTGTTGACGGGATAGAAGACGTTGAGACGAACAAAGTGATGCTTTATGGTGTGACATCGTACAGCGACCTAAAGGAGAAGATTAAAATATATGAAAAGATTAAGAGTAAGATGATACCTACGCATTCGCAACACAATGACGTGAAGAAAAACCGGCCCAAACCTGTTTACCCTAGCTACAAGAAGAAGTGCTACAGCTGTGGGGAAGAAAATCATGTTTCCAGTATGTGCCCGCATAAAGAAAAAGGTACGAAATGTTTCCGATGTAACCAATTCGGACACATATCGGCACATTGTACATCATTAACATCGAACAAATCAGCTACAGCAAGTGGGGAACATAATGGCGGAGCTGGCGGAAGTCGATCGGCGAAATCGAACGGATCGAACTTGTGCGTGCAAGCTGACGTTCACGCGAATGAACGGAACGAGATGAGCGGGAACGACGTGAACATGGCGGCGATGGCGGCGATAGACGTCAAACGTCACAGAAATGGCGGTGGCAGTGACAGCTCGTATCAACAACAAAACATTACTGATCGGAAGCCGACAAAGAAGATTTTGTTGTTTAATCGAAGTGTTAACGCGTTAGTGGACTCCGGTAGTGACGTAAATCTTGTGTCGGAGGATTGTTACTGTTGAAATAGTATAGCAGTTATTCCTTTGGTTTATTATTTGTTTTTTAATGTGACAGATGACTTTCACGTTGTTCGTTTATCCGCCCTTTTTGATGTTGTACCTATGTAATTTTGTAACGGTGTGATGCCTCAATAAAAACATTAAAATTAACAGCAGAGCGTGATTGATCATGTCTAGCACGTGTAATCTACCAAAATTATGCGAAAATGTCGCATTCTCGAACTGGAAGTTTCGAGTTCGAATGCTCCTCGAAGAGAAGGGACTGGCAGAAGTTCTGGATAAAAGCGTAGACAGCCAGAACGAAGACAAAGAAAATGTGTGTAAGGATGCAAAGGCGAAATCTATAATTGTACAATGCCTAAGTGACAGATATTTGGATCTAATCAAAAAGTGTACGACGGCGTCGGAAATGATACAAGCCCTGGAAGCTGTATTTGAAAGGAAAAGCGTCTTCAATAAACTATACTTACGCAAGAAGCTGCTATCAATGAAATTGGAAAGTAATCAGTAACTTCAGGACCATTTTTTGAAATTTGACAGTGTTATCGGAGAGCTTGAAGCAGCCGGAGGATCAAATCCTATGGAAGACAGTGATAAACTCACACACTTATTCCTCACATTACCTGACAAATACAGTACAGTTATAACAACATTAGAAACAATGAGCGCAGAAAAAGAGCTTACCATACCATTTGTAAAGTCAAGGTTATTAGATGCCGAGTTGAAATTAGAACAAAACTGCAGCAACACAGAAGAAAGCAGTTTTCTCACCTGTTACAAATGTGGCAAAGAGGGTCACATGGCCTATAAGTGCAACAAAAAACAGGGGCTTAGAGGCAGGACCCGAAGTAGAGGACGAGGCTACTTCCGAGGACGAGGACAGTCGCATGCTGCGGAAGGAAAAAAGGAAGGAAATGCAGAAATGTTTATTGCCTTAAGCACAGAGCAAATAATTGAAGATCAAACCTCACAAGTCATATTTGTGGTAGATTCAGGAGCCACTCACAACTTTATACAAGCCAAGTTCGAACAATATATGACTGATGTTGTGAAACTGGGTCAAAACATAAATATAAAAATAGCCAATGGAGAAGTTTTGACAGCCACAAAGAAAGGACAGTTACGAGTGTACTACAATGACCAACCAGTAATTATTGAGGGGCTGATTGTTGGTGGGATTGCTCACAATCTACTATCAGTGAATGAACTCATGAATAAAGGAAAACAGGTATTATTTAAAGATGGTGAGCTAATAATAAAATCTATGAAAGCGGTATACTATGGAGAAAAACATGGAAAGCTCTATACTATGAAGTTTTACTTGAAAAATGAAGACTATGCCTGTAATTATATGGAGAAGAATATAAACAAAGAATTATGGCATATAAGACTAGGACATATGAACAGAAAATGCTTGAGTATTATGAAGTTACCTACTAGTGACAAGATGTGTAACACCTGCATGAGAAATAAAAGTACCAGGTTACCTTTCAAGTCCATTACAAAGCCGCAATCAAATGAAGTTGGTGAACTTATCCATTCAGATGTTGCAGGTCCTATGAAAGTGTCAACAAAAGAGGGTTACAGGTACTACCAAACCATATTGGATGACTATTCTCACTTTACCCAAACATACCTACTTGTAAACAAATCTGAAGCAGCGGACTATCTGATTAAGTATATAAGAGAAACTGAAACTGAAAAAGGAGTAAATATAAAGAGAATCCGTTGTGACAACGGCGGTGAGTATTCATCTAATATGTTTAAAAAGTTTTGTAGTGAAAAAGGAATTATAATTGAGTATACCTTACCATATAGCTCTCAGATGAACGGGAAGGCAGAAAGACTTAACCGCACAATTTATGATAAAGCCAGAACTATCCTAGATGAATCCAATCTTCCCAGATATCTATGGGGACATGCCATTTTGACAGCAACTTTCTTAATCAATCGTTCCCCCACAAGAGCAATTGATTATGATATACCTGCCTTAATATTCAACAGAGAAATGATGCTTGATAAACTGAAGCCATTTGGATGCAAGGGATGGATGTTGATACTACCAAGGAAGGATAAACTAGACCCCAGAGCTAGAGAAGTGAGAATGGTTGGGTATGCAAGGACAGGATATAAGGTATGGGATCCTGAAACAGAAATGGTTATTGTTACAAGAGATATTAGATTTGATGAGATAGACTACAAATACTTACCAAAAGATACCAATATCCAAGAAGAACACTATCATTATGAAAATACAGAAGATAAAAAAGAACACAAAGTAGAATCTGAAAATAAAAAAGAACAAGAATTAGAAAATAAACAGAAACAAGAAATCAAGAACAATGAAGAAAGTAACTTACCAACCGAAGATGAAATAAATCAGCAGCAAGATAGTATTACCACGACTATAACTCGAAGTGGAAGACAAGTTACCACACCTAAACATCTAAGTGAATATGAATTACATGAAACTTACTGTCTTATTACTAATGAAGACGATCCTACAGAGTATAATGAAGCCATGAAGAATGGATGGGAAGAAGCAATAAAAACAGAACTAAATGCATTGAAGAAAATGAATACATGGACTGAAATAGATTATCCAGAAAAAGCTCAGATAATTGACACTAAATGGGTATTTAAAACAAAGGAAAACGGTTTGAAAAAGGCTCGACTAGTAGTGAGAGGATTTCAACTTAAAGAAGACTTTGACTTTGGTAAAAACTATGCACCAGTGGCTAGAACATCTACAGTACGCACTCTTCTAGCACATGCCGTACAAAAGTCCTGGAATATCAGACAGCTTGATGTACCAACAGCCTTCCTAAATGGAACACTTGAGTCTAATATTTACATCAAACCTCCCGATGGTGTCAAAATTGAGAATGGTAAAGTACTTAAATTAAACAGAGGTTTATATGGTCTAAGAGAAAGCCCAAAGGTCTGGAATGAAAGATTCAACAGCTTTGCTGAAAAGAAAAGCTTTACCAGATCCAAGCATGATTTTTGCCTTTATACAGGAGAAAAGATAGAGGTATGGATGCTTATCTATGTTGATGACATCATATTGACCGGACGAGACGAAAATATACAGAAGATTGTTGAAAATCTAAAAATTGAATTTCAAGTTAAAGACTTTGGATTTCCTAAATTATTTCTTGGCATGGAAATACATAAACAAAAGGATGGACTAAAAATTACACAGAAAAGGCAAATCAACAACATGCTTGTTAAGTTCAAAATGACAGATTGCAATCCATCAACTTCACCTTTATCAAAAGGCTACCAAACAGAAGAAACTGAAGAGCTTAGTCATGACGTTCCTTATCGTCAACTCGTCGGCAGCCTCATGTATGTTGCTACGGTTTCACGCCCGGACATATCGTTTGCCACTTCTTACCTGAGTCAATACTTAGATAGACCAACCAAAAGCCTATGGACCCAAGGGAAAAGAGTACTACGGTATCTAAAAGGTACTCAAGAAGATGGTTTGACCTACAAGAAGTCTGATGTTCTAGCAATTGAAACTTACTCGGATGCAGACTGGGCCGGATGCCACACAGACCGGAAAAGTGTGTCAGGGTCGGTGACACTGTACAATGGATGTCCTGTTGCCTGGTTTTCAAGAAAACAAGCCTGTGTAGCCCTGTCAACTGTAGAAGCCGAGTATGTGGCTGGTGCAACTAGTGCGTGTGATCTCATATATATAAAAGGACTATACTTTGATCTAAATGGCCATAACAGTGAAATCTTGAGTATTCTATATATGGACAATAAGGGAGCCATTCAGATGGCCAAATCTTTGGAAAACAGCAAACGTGCTAAGCACATAGACATTAAATATCATTTTCTCAAAGATTTGGTAAGGAATAAATGTTGTCACATTGAATATGTTAGTACGGACCATAATATTGCGGATGTTTGTACTAAAGCCTTAACAAATGAAAAGCTAAATATTATTAAATGTAAACTTCATATCCAATGTTAAAAGCAAACGAATTCCAACTTTAAGATTGTCATTCGAGGGGGGGTGTTGAAATAGTATAGCAGTTATTCCTTTGGTTTATTATTTGTTTTTTAATGTGACAGATGACTTTCACGTTGTTCGTTTATCCGCCCTTTTTGATGTTGTACCTATGTAATTTTGTAACGGTGTGATGCCTCAATAAAAACATTAAAATTAACAGTTACAAGCTGTTAGGCGCGCCGGGCTTTGTAAAGTGCGAACTATTGTTGACGGGACTCGGTGCTTCGAAAATAATATCGCCGGGTTACTTTAAAACGAACATTGTAATCGACGAGGAGTGTTTCGACGTAGTGCTACACATTGTATCTAGAGACATTATGCCATATTCTGTTATTTTAGGTCAGGAATTATTACATGATGTGACGGTTATCATGAATGGCAACCAGGTGCAATTGTTGAAGCGCGACGAAAGTTGGCTTCGTAACTACTCGTGCGATGTGTTTGTTTCTGATGTTTTAGGACGCGGGGCGGATCCAGGTATTCAACAGGAGGTCCGAAGATTGGTGGAGTCCTATCGGCCAATGAAGACGCGCGAGGCCCCTATCAAATTAAAAATCGTTTTGAAAGATGACATCCCTGTTGCTCAGCGACCTCGACGGCTGGCTATAACGGAACAAAAAGAAGTGGAAAGGCAGGTGACTCAGTGGTTACATGACGGAGTGATTCGGGTAAGTTTTTCTGAGTATGCTAGTCCTCTGGTCTTAGTGAAGAAAAAAGATGGCAGTACCAGAATATGTGTGGATTATCGCCGGATAAATGAAAAAATGGTAAAAGACGAGTATCCATTACCAATAATAGATGACCACATAGATAAGTTGTCAAAAGCTAAAGTATTTAGCACCTTGGATTTGAAGAATGGGTATTTTCATTTGAATGTAGATGAGGATTCAATTAAATACACTGCATTTGTAACCCATAATGGTCAATATGAGTTTTTAAAAGCGCCATTTGGTCTCTCTGTCTGTCCCAAAGTATTCACACGATTTATAAATATAATTTTCAGGGATTTAGTGGCAAAAGGCTATTTACTTATTTTTATTGACGATTTAATAATAATTTCAGAAGATGAGGCACAGGGTGTGCAACGAATTAAGGAAGTACTAGTGAGAGCGTCGGAGTATGGACTTGAGGTGAACTGGAGCAAGACGCAGCTCATTCAACGATGTGTGGAATACCTTGGCCATATTGTGGAGGATGGAAAAGTGAGGCCGTCACCAGATAAAACTGACGCAGTGGTAAGGTTTCCTCAACCTCTAACTTTAAAACAGCTCCATGGATTTATAGGATTAACATCATACTTCAGGAAGTTTATACCTAACTATGCATTGATTGCTCGACCTTTGACAGATTTACTTAAGAAGAATGCGAGTTTTGTTTTTAATGACTGTCATAAAAATGCCTTTACAGAGTTAAAGTCGAAATTAGCCTGTAGTCCAGTATTGAGGATCTACAACCCAGAGTTGCAAACAGAGTTGCATACAGATGCCTCAATGTATGGATATTCTGCGGTATTGTTACAAATGTACCCAAATGACGGATGTTTGCACCCAGTACATTACATGAGTCGCAAAACAAATGATGCAGAGAAAAAATATTCAAGCTATGAGTTGGAGGCTCTAGCTATTATTGAAGGTGTAAAGAAATTTCGTACATACTTGTATGGTATAAAGTTTAAAATCGTTACAGATTGCAAGGCATTCCAGATGACCTTAAGGAAAAAAGATCTGTCTACTCGTGTAGTACGATGGGTGCTACTACTTCAAGAATACGATTATGAGATCTCACATAGGTCAGGATCACAGATGAGACATGTTGACGCATTAAGCCGAGCACCTTTCACAGGCGTAGTGACAAGGGATATGCATAATAGGCTGCGAGCAGCTCAAGAGTCTGATGAGGGACTGAAGGCGATCTTGGAGATACTCAAGGAGCGAGATTACCAGGATTTCACCATTGAGCATGGACTGTTACATAAAGGTACATTACTGGTCATCCCGAAGGATATGGAAAATGACATAATAAAACAAGTACATGCTGTGGGTCATTTTGGAAAGAAGAAAATGATAGAGATGATAAATAAAGATTATTTTATCAAAGACTTATCAAGAAAAATAGAAGAGTTTATTGTGACTTGTGTACCATGTCTACTGGCCACAAGGAAGGCGGGAAAACAAGAAGGATTTCTTCATAGCATAGAGAAGCACGATATTCCATTGTCTACTCTACATTTGGATCACATTGGCCCAATGATGGAAACCAAGAAGTTGTACAATTATATACTCACTATAGTTGATGCATTTACTAAATTTGTCTGGCTTTTTCCGGTGAAGAGTACAACGGCTAGAGAGACAATTGATAAGCTGAGAATACATCAACAATGTTTTGGAAACCCGTCCAGGTTTATTACAGACCGAGGAGCAGCGTTCACAAGTAATGACTTTAAGATGTACTGTGAGGAGGAAAAAATTAACCATGTTTCTATTACCACAGGGGTAGCAAGGGGTAATGGACAAGTGGAAATTATTCACAGAACGATGATCTCAGTATTAACAAAGATTTGTATTTCAGATCAAAGTCTGTGGTACAGGCACGTTGCTAGACTCCAGACAGCGTTGAATAGCACATACCAGCGTAGCATCGGTACAACGCCATTTGAGCTCATGATTGGTACCAAAATGCGTACTAAAGACGACCTGGAGATTTACAAGTTTCTACAGCAAGAAGATCGAGAATATTATGTACAAACCAGAGAGAAATTGAGAGAGTCAGCCAAGCTACAAATATTAAAAGTGCAGGAAGAAAACCGACGTACATTTAATAAAGGGCGCAAGGAGAGTAAGCGCTACCAAGTCGGCGATCGCGTGGCAATCAAAAGGACGCAGTTTGGACCCTGCTTGAAACTGAAGGCTAAGTTTATGGGGCCTTATAAGGTGGTCGCAGTAAAGGGCAATGACCGGTATGACGTTGAGAAGATTGACAGTTCTTCGGAGGGCCCTGGGAAGACTGCCTCTTCAGCCGATAACATGAAGCCCTGGCCCAGCAGTTAGTGCAAGCACATTGCATCTACTTGGTGAGTAGACAAGAGTACTTGTGGTTGCCATGGTGATATACTGTCACTATTGTTTGTTTTATTGCTGGTTTTTTTTTTTTTTTTGGTGTGTTTTTATTTTTATTTTTATTGTTATTAAAACACATTGTCTGTGGGTTGTACCTAGACTGTAAGTAAACAGTATTAAAAGTTAATTGGTTAAGGTTGTAAGTAGAGCCATCTTATTACAGCGGTAGATAATAAGTTAAGTACCTAGAGTTGTATTGTTGTAACGATGGCCACAGTGCACATGTTAATAGTGTTAAGTGTACCTAGGTTACGATGTTTATGATGTATTATTTTAAGGATGCCTGGGGACAGTCATGTGTGTAGGATGGCCGAATGTGGGAATTTAAGGTGAATCTGTGGATGAATGATCGATGCAAGAGAGCGGACCGAATGCCTGAGTGATTTCTGTGGAGTGAACGGTATGAGCGAGTGAGTGGAAGTTAGAGAATTGATCGGGTGCGCTTAGCTGCTACATGTGTTTTTTTTGAGTCTAAATTGCTTTCCTTAGTTTTCTTTATTTCAATAAATCTAACTTTTTTTTATTTTTAAAAAGTTTGTTTCTTTCCACCGATCCCACATTTATTTCAAATAACTTTTTTTCGTTCATCACCCACAGTCACCTCAAATCTAGATTCATCGCTCCATATTATTTGACGCCACTGTTCAGCAGTCCAGTTCAAGTGATCACGAGCGAATTTCAAACTTTTCTTTTTTTGTAGTGACTTGAGCAAAGGTTTTTCTTTGGCCGTGTAAAAGTCATAACCCATTCTCTTCAGGACTCTTTTGCAGGTATTGACTGATACATCTTTATGAATCATGTCACGCCATTCCACGGTAAGCTCTCCTGCAAGGGCACGCCGGTTTTTCTTGACAATTTTCTTCAAAACTCGATTTGCAGCTTTAAGGCTGGTTTATACAGGGTCAGTAACTGACTTCGAATTCGAGACAAGTCAGCGCTGACCCGAGAAATACACAATGTAAATTGATTTGAAGTCAGTACGGCGGTGGGGGCAGCGCTGACTTTCAATTTACATTGGGTATTTCTCGGGTCAGCGCTGACTTGTCTCAAATTCGAAGTCAGTTACTGACTCTGTATAAACCTGCCTTTACTCGTAATACGAGGCGGCCCCGTCTCTTCAAACACGAACTTGTGCGGTATTTCTTGTAATGCTAGATGATTAACTGGATCTTGGTAGTAACACGTCTTTGGCGATTTGGTACGCAGATTTTCCACTATTACTTTTGGAAATTATAAATTTTCGTACTTCTTCCGTGACAGGTTTTCCGCGACCCATATTGCTCAAAATAATTTGATAAATTAATGAAAAATTACTCGAAACATTCCTTTTTATACTCTTTTACATCTCAAATGACGAGTGATTTCTAGTTTCGATTTGAATTTTATTTATTTTTCTGTAAAACGAATTAAAAAGACTTTAACGCTGGGCATAGACGAACTGTTTTGCATTAATTAAGAACTAGACGAACTGTTTTGCGTGATCATTTCTAAAGCAGTATGCCCAGGATATCTATTTTAGAAGACGAAGTTTTTCTTCAATAGTGCAAAAGTATTGTCGTTTTAATCAAGTACAATGTTATACAAATCGTTTATTGCTAGTGCCTTTCTAGAAAAAAAATCAAGTCAAAAATATAAAACTATTATTTACAATGTATGACTAGACGAACTCTTTTGCATTGGGGCTCGTATGGCATAAATTATTACATTTTCATTATGTAATTTTTTCACCAGTAATATACCCACCAACTACAACGAGCTATAATTAGTGTTACCAACTGTGTGGATCAGAAATCCGGGAGGTGAAATAAAATATTTTTACACGCCTTTTGTTTAGACAAAATAAAATTATAAAATTCTTTACAGGTTTATTTGAAGTTTGTGCACCTTTATTTCAGATTTCACATGAATTTCATTCAGCCGATTACGACTTTTCGACCACAGTTCGTTTCATCATCATCATCATCATTTCAGACGAAAGACGTCCACTGCTGAACATAGGCCTCCCAAAAGGCTCGCCAAACAGATCGCTCCCGTGCCATCCGCATCCAACGCGATCCCGCAACCTTAACCAGGTCGTCGCTCCATCTTGTTGCAGGCCTAACTACACTGCGTCTTCCGGTCCGTGGACGCCACTCGAGAACCTTTTTACCCCATCTGCCATCAGTTCTACGAGCGATGTGCCCTGCCCACTGCCACTTGAGCCTGGCGACTCTTCGAGCTATGTCGGTGACCTTAGTTCTTGCGTTTTGTTCTTAAATGACAGTTCGTTTATTACGCTGAAAACATGTTCAGCGGCGGCGTTTGCGATTGGGATCGATAGAGTGAATGTTACAAGCTTTTTATTTCTTTGCCTGATTCACCCTTACATTTTTCAAAAAATTAACCCAGCGCAAGTCTACCGTCTTTGTTTTACTTGCCACAACTTCACGAACTTCTCGCAGTAAACAGTAGTCATCATACAATTTATCCTCATTCATTGGGACATTCAGTAAAGCACCCAGATCTTTTAATTAATTCCAGTTAATTTCTTCGTCCATTGTCAAAATGTTCACTTTCTTGTAAATAGAGTCGTCAAATTCGTACCACTTATTCAAATAGGTCAAACATTGCTCCAAATATTTCTCTGCATCTTCTTTAAAAGTATTTTGATCACTCTCCGTCGACTTCTTCAGACATTGCGTCGCTGACTGTCCGTAGAACTTGTCATTCTTTCTGTTAGTAATTTTGGTTCGCAACTCCGTGATAATCGTGTGTTCAGTCAGTGCATGTTATACTCTGTCACTCTCTAGTTTTTTAATGGAAGTATCAAAAATTTGCATTATATTGTAAATAAAATAGCATAATGGATGACAGCTTTTATCTTTAAACGCCCTGCAAATGATTGCTGCACATTCATCCTCGCCTTCAAACCTTGAAAATATTCTGTCAAAATCGGCCAGTTCAAAATAAGTCTGTCTAAAGCTGGTAGCAATGAGAGCCATCGTGTAGGTAAGCACATGGCGTAGAATACATTTATACTCAGGGCCGTCTTTCACCTATTAGAGGCCCTGGGCACATTAGGATAATGTGGCCCCTACGATCATACCATAACAAAGGACTATTTTGTTAAATTAAACAAAGAACTAAGCATGCAAAATTTCAGCTTTATTTTTAGTACTTTACAGTCAATAAAATATGTAATCCACATTAAATAACCAGCGAGTGATCAGTCCTTATAGAATCAAACCACACTAACTCCTCCAAGCAAATGAACTATCAAACCATACAAACTGACTCAGTTTGTATGGTTCGCCAGTTCATTTGTTTGGAAGAATTAGCATAGTTTGACTCTAAGTAAGCATCTATCCAGACGATCTATTCAGACGACCAGATGGCCTAGTGGTTAGAGAACCTGACTACGAAGCTTGAGCTCCCGGGTTCGATTCCCGTGTCGGGGCAGATATTTGTATGAAAAATACGAATGTTTGTTCTCGGGTCTTGGGTGTTTAATATGTATTTAAGTATGTATCTATCTATATAAGTATGTTTATCCGTTGCCTAGTACCCATAACACAAGCTTTACTTAGCTTACTTTGGGACTAGATCAATTGGTGTGAATTGTCCCGTGATATTTTATTTATCTATGCTGATTGAAGAGGTTGACCCTTCTAGACTTGAGTTCACCGAAATCGTTAGTTACATCTTCAAAATCTATGTTTTCCAGCATATCACATTCAATCGACATTAGCGACAAACTGTTTAATCTTCCTTGAAGCATTGTACTTCTTAGTTCATTTTTTATTCTTTTTAATTTGGAGAAGGAGCTTTCCCCACTGCAGTTTGTCACCATCATGCATAAAAATATTCTTAGTGCGATATCGACATTGGGAAAGGTGTCTTCAATTTTGTTATCTATCAAACAATGATATATATCCTGTATAGTATTAGTTCCTTCATTTTGACTATGATCCATTTTTAAGGATTCTGTTAAATGCAGACATTCCATTTCTAACTCCTTCTCGTGGACATCTTCATGATAAATTTCAGCAAATTCTTTGCAACTTTGTTTCAACTCTTCGGAATTTAGAGTTTTCAAGCGAAAAAATAGACCAAAACGTTCACTAATGTTCTTATACAAACTTAATCGCTGTTTAAGATGAACGCCCAAGGTATCAATTGTGGGGATAAAGGTTTCGACTTTAAATCGTTCTTTTCCATTCAGTTGGACTGATGGCGCAGAGCCATCAAAAATAGTCAGGCGTGAGCTTCGACGTCTGGTTCTTTGTGATAGGTCTTTATAGTCAGATTCCGGGTTTTTCATCTTTGCGGACGATTCGAAGTAATCAAATTTATCCCTGAGGCTATTAATATAATCATCGAGTGCAGTTAACAATTTAGTTGCAACGTCTAGTGTTACTGTTTCTTTTTGAAGAGAATTGCTTGTTTTGTCTATACTTTCCATTATACAACTCCAAATTTCTGTTAGTAGAATAAATTACAGTTTTTCCATTTTTCTGGACAGACTTAGGGCTTCTTCTCTGGTTTCTTGTGCTTGTTCAGAGGCGCTACTACGAAATTCGAAAATCGAAGTTCGTATCGTATTATCCCTCTCACCCTCGTGTCAAATCATATTAGCGTGAGCGGGACGGCACGAAACGAAGTTCGAATTATGCACTTCGTGGTAGGGCCTCAGTATCTGTTGCGATGCATATCAAAGCTTCTAAAATTTGTTTCTGACCTTCATGCAAGGCGCTCACTGCATCAGCACGGGCTGACCATCTTGTTTGTGAAAGGCTTTTAACAACTTTTTTTGAACCCAAATGTTCTGTCAATATATTCCAACGGTAGGTAGAGCCCGAAAAAAAGTTATACACTTTCTGAATCATGTCAAAGAACTGTGTCACCTCTGATACACACACCCAGCGGCATGAACACCTACAGTCAAGGGCAAAGATATATATGCAAGTAATGTAGATATATATGCAAGTAATGTGAAAGAAAATAAGTAATCATATAAAGTTTAAAAAATATATACTCATTCAAATGCTCAAAAATATTCAAACGTCAATGAACCCTTAAGTATGTATATGGCAAGTTCAAAAACTTGTATACGATCAAAATTACATAATTTGTATTCTGCAAAAGACGCAAAATATTGTAGTCATATTTATATCACTAAATATAGATTCAGTATCTGCTACAAAATAAGTATACAAAATATAAATCTGCGAAAAGCAACTTTATGTTATTGTTACACGAAACAAATTTGAATGGAATGTTTTGACAATTCACGAAAACGGTACCATAAATGTCATTGCGTATGTCTGTCTCACGTTTGGATCTGTCACTGTTGCGTGACTGCGTGTATGTATAACCGCTGCAATAAGGTTGGTGCATACAAACATATTTTGCAACTTTGAGCGGATACATATTTTGACCTTGACTGTATAGATTTAATTTATAGAAACTGCCAACTTAAACTAGGTAAAACTATCTTTCAATATTTCGTCTACTCAGGCCTTTCAGGCTTCGTCACCATGGCCCAGTGGTGAAGTAAATAAGACTGTCGATTCATTTTGTTCTGTCAGGTTTCTAATCCTCCCGTTAGGTATCTTTTTTGCATTTTTATTTTATACTTTTTTAGGGTTCCGTACCCAAAGCGTAAAAACGGGACCCTACTACTGAGGCTCCGCTGTCCGTCCGTCTGTCCGTCCGTCCATCCGTCCGTCTGTCACCAGGCTGTATCTCATGAACCGTGATAGCTAGACAGTTGAAATTTTCACAAATGATGTATTTCGGTTGCCGCTATAACAACAAATACTAAAAACCAGAATAAAATAAAATAAATATTTTTGGGGGCTCCCATACAACAAACGTGATTTTTAGGGTAACCTGCACTGCAAAATCCATCTAAGGGTTTTATAGGTACATCATGAGTCATGAGGATGAGGTTGGGATGAGGCCTTACTTTGCAACGCCTAAGAATAGAATGTTAAAAATATGAAAAAGCTCGATTTAGAAATTCAGTAAAACATCATTGGATTTTTAAGCGTCTTTAATAATAATAATAAACTGGCAAATGTATGAAGACACACCTTCTTCGTTAAACTTACTTAACTTAAACTTAAAACTTCCTTTTCAACCATCCAGACTCAACTTAAAATATCTATTTTCATACATTTCATAATACATACAAATTCTAAAATGGGCCAATTTTTTTAAAGTGTAGTTTTACATAATTTTTTAAATTTAACTTATTTTATGTGATTGACTCAGAAACCCGAGTGTCGGTGACTAAACGGAAGAATGAAATTTGCGTTTAGGTTCATTTCGTCCACATTCCCACTTCGTCCACATTCCCATTTCGTCAGCAATCCCATTTAGTGCGCAATCAATTCCCAATTCGTCCACTTCCCATTTTGTCAACATTCCCACTGTGTCCATATTCCCACTTTGTCCACATTCCCACTTCGTCAACATTCCCATTTCGTCCACATTCCCATTTCGTCCACTTTCCCATTTCGTCCACATTCCCATTTCGTCCACATTCCCAATTCGTCCGCATTCCCATTTCGTTCACATTCCCAATACACCCCATTAAAAAAAAACAACCGAATGTGGACGAAATGGGAATGTGGACGAAGTGGGAATATGGACGAATTGGGAATGTTGACAAAGTTGAAATGTGAACGAAATGGGAATGTGGACGAAATGGGAATGTTGACTAAGTGGGAATGTGGACGAAGTGAGAAAAGGACGAAATGGGAATGTGGACGAAATAGGAATGTGGACGAAGTGGGAATGTGGGCGAAATGAACCTAAACGGAAATTTGTATGAAAATTATGGGACACATTTTTTTTCCTATCAGAGTCTATAGTAGGTAGGTACTCCGCGATTCTGAGTCAGAATCACAAAATTCAGTTACATTTAAAAAATTAAGTAAAACTACAATGAAAAATAATTGGCCCGAATACCTAACTTAAGAGGGTACGATGACTACGATGGCTGAGAGACTTTTGAGAAATAGGTATTTTAATGAAATGTCGCTGTCTCGCCCGAACCCCTTTGTGTCAGTGCAGCGAGAGCGGGACAACTGCAGCTCAGACCGTTAATAGGCGCGTAAAATTGATCAAAACAGCATTTCGTAATCCCCTGTTTTCTTCTCGAAAACTGGACCAATAAAATTATTTTTTTCAAAAATAATCAGAAGACAGATTTAGCTATGCCCCTATGTTTTCTTTTTTTTGTTTATATTAGGGATTCTTTTCTGATGAGTGTCTGAAAATGACGTTGAAATTGGGCAATTTTTTCAGTTTTTGAAAGCTCATATTTCTTATGTTAATTGAAATATGGAAAAAAACGAAACATAGGGGCATAGCTGTGGTAGATACAGATTACACAGTAAAAAAAAATTGGCTCTAAAGCCATCATCCAGGGAGGAAACTGGGGATTACGTTTGTATGGAGAAATGGTGCGCATCGTATCCTCTTAATACCGAGTGTAGCCTCCATCAGCGTCAATAACCGCTTGAAGCCTGCTTCTCATTGAGCCAACCATCTTTGAGCATACTTCTGTCCCTCTAAACGAGTCCCAAACATCGAGAACGTGATCCTTCAAGTTTTGGGTCGTTCTCACCATCGAAGAATCCCAGCTTTGGACCATCAATCCCCACAAATTCTCGATGGGATTGATGTCCGGACTTTTGGGTGGCATCTTGATCAAGTGAAGATCATTTTGATTCTGAATCCAGCTTTGTACTATTCTGGCGTTGTGTATTGAGGAATTATCCTGAACAAATTTAATCGGGCTGTGTCCGTAAACTAAATTAGCTGTCGGAACTAAAACTTGTTCTTAAAAGTCTTTAAAAGTCAGACTGTTTAACCGACCCGATACTTCAAAAATTTCTCCTGGCCCACTCGCACCCATCCAACCCCAATACCCGACAGAAATGCGGCCACTCCTGCGGTTGGGGAGTACATTGCCGTCTGAATATCGGCTATGGTTGACACGCCATAAACTAAGTCGGCCATCTGCTGCAGATGAGAACACTTTTTCATCGAGAAACAAAACGTCATTAAAATCGTAGTCTAAATACGTGTGGGCAAAATTCAACCTCATTGTTTTGTGTCTGTCTGTTAGAAGTGGCTTTTTGGCAGGCCCTCTGTGATGCAGCCCAGCATCGTGTAATCGACGTCTTATAGTATGTGATGACACATTAAGCTGGGCAGCGTACGTGCTCGTATTCACAAATCTGCGATACCGAACATCCTCAATCATCTGCTGATCTTGTAGTAATGAGTTTTTTTTGGGACGTCCAAAAGACACGTGCTTTATTATATCGCCCTCGTCTGCCCATCTCTGCTTCCACAGGTAGACGGTTTTTCTCTGAAAAATAAATTGCAATTCATAAGTGACAAAGAATACCAAACAATCATCGCTGATACATCTATACTGTATGCGAGCACCAAATATACAAACTGCTTAAAAAATACTTACCGAGACGCCCAATTCATCAGCTATTATCGGATACAGAAACGCCGTCTTCACATAAAGCAACAATTCTGTGTTTAGTATGGTTAGTTATGCGGTACATGTTTCTTTAAAGATAATTTTCACTATTAACCAAACCCACTAACCCTCAACAGAATGTCCGTCAATCATGAAAAGTCTATTTTCAAAATATTTTTAGTGTTTATTTGTCAGGAACAGTATTTAAAAGGCCAGTAATCAATATAACCCGATATTTTATCAATGATTGTCCTACCTATGTAAAAGAAGACTTTTCACAATTAAGTGGCCGGCCACTTATTTAGAAATGAAGGATTGCTGTACAGTCAAGGGCAAAAACATGTAGCCGTTCAAAGTTTCGAAAATATGTATACACGACCTAAATGTTAAGTTAATAAAGTAGTGTAATTTAGTATACATTTTTTGAAACTATGTATGGCTACATATTTTGCCCTAAGTATGTACCTATAAAAAAATAAATAAATAAAAATAAATAAATAAATATCACGGGACAATTCACACCAATTGACCTAGTCCCAAAGTAAGCTAGGCAAAGCTTGTGTTATGGGTACTAGGCAACGGATAAACAAACATACTTATATAGATAAGACATACGGATAGACATACTTAAGTACATATTAAACACCCAAGACCCGAGAACAAACATTCGTATTTTTCATACAAAGATCTGCCCCGACACGGGAATCGAACCCGGGACCTCAAGTTTCGTAGTCAGGTTCTCTAACCACTAGCTAGGCCATCTGGTCGTCAAAACAACAATTTGGGTTAGGTTCGTTAGGACACTGGGGCAATTAGAAATATGCGCTATGTTCACATTTAATTGGTTGGTAAAGGCATTCCTGTGACGCACAGCTTAATTTTCGCATTGCATTCAAGTGTACGGATCACCAGTGCGTTGCGTATGTTATGTGTCCGTACCACTCTAATCAGAGGTTGCGTGAGGGATAGAATTAATACACTTGTTGTTGGGATGACGATACATTGGCCTACTAGGCGGCGCGGCCGCCACTACTCTGTTCGCCTAGCTGTACATGTGTTGGTATCGTGTGTCCCTAGTTCCCTACACCATTCCTCCCTTATAATAAAAAAAAACATATAAAACACTGGGTTAATTGAAACCTTAAACTATACCTTAAGTATGATGCATAAGGTGCATATTAAAACTAGCAAGGTACTACTATAACTACTTATAATGAATGATTGAACTCATCTCTTGCGCAAGACGTTGTTATTGTATATTTTGCTAATTAATACAATACTTACTGCGCAAAACGTGCCGGCGGCCTGACAATGCGACCGCTCCGTCACAGAATAAGAAAGTAATATGTAAGGGCCTAAGCACACGGCGTTTTTTTAACGCGCCGTCGACGCGCGTTTTAGGAACGCGCGTTTGCAGCGCGTTTTTCATTCCATTAGAACAGCCTTAAGGCCCCTAGCACACGGCGTTTTTTAAATAACCCGCGTGCGTATTGCGTTTGTATCGATACAAACGCGCGTCGACGGCGCGTTAAAAATACGCCGTGTGCTTAGGCCCTAACCAGTAATCCAACTTCATACTTCGCTGCTTATCTAAAAGAACGGCCTAATTCGAAATGATACGCTGTGTAATTATACACCTTATTTGCAATAGATAAAGTATTAAGTTGCACACCGTAGTATTTTGGATTAGGCCGTTGTTTCAGATAATCAACGACTTGTCACCGACGGGTCCCTGGTCCTAGTCGTTCGAAGGACCAGACATGGTCCTAGTCGTTCGAAGGACCAGACACACTCGTCGGACAGCCTCGGGTTCACAGCTGTGTGCGCTTTCCTCTCGGTGACGTCGGTGGGAGAAAAGTGAAACGCACGGTTCGGTTTTAGTGGACTGTATTCGGTATCGATTCGTAGTTCGTAGTTCGTGATCGACCGAGTTAACAGAGCTAGTATAGCGCAGCCAATGTCGTCGTAGTTAGCGGGATCTGAGTCAGTTAAGCAAAGCCGGGTTGTATGCGTAGTATCGGAAATCGGAGTCCGGGATACGTAGCAGGGGTCGTGGGTTCGTGGGAGAATGTTCGCTGTCGGGGGCTCGGTGTCCAATTCGCTGCTGGGTCGGTAGTCGGCTTGTAGTCAGGTTCGGTTTTCGGGCTTGCTTGCTGACTGTCTCGACTCGAGTGGCTGCTGTCTGCTAACTAACTATCGCATATCGGGCGAAGGCGCCTCCTTTTATAGTCGAGTCGAGATCGAGGAGGCTGCCCTCGCCCTATTGGCTATAATTCCCGACGCGTTTCTGCTCGACGCGCCGGGAATTTACGCTATCGTGGCTCTTTATCGTATTCTCTAATGACAGCACAGCACCACGACAGAACTGCTAACAACCACATAGATAATCCAAACCATTATTTATTTTTATTTATTGTTACAGAATCGTGACAGAGACACACTTGATTTTTTTTATATTTAAAGCAGTATAAAACCGAGCGGGAAAGTGTAAGTCAGGCTGGGGCATCTAGGTTTCTGTTTATGTTAGTATCGGGTGTAGCTGGTTCTTTATTTCGCAAAGTTTCCGTGTTTGAATAACTGGCCGAAGTATTTGAATCTGTAGTTGTGCAGTATCCATAATTCGGAGCAGGCCACAAATGTTCATTTACTTCCTCGGCTTCCATAAGAGCGTTCATTGCGTTTCGTTTAACTTGGCGTTGCAAATAAGCCGGAAGTTTTTTCACACTCTTTGCCATTCCAAGAAAAAAATGATCTATTTCGTCAACGCTATCGGGTGCTGTCAAAAATTCTTTTATTTCAGCTCGTTCTTTCATCAATTGCTGGTGATTTTCTTGATGTTTTTTTAGTAGCTCAGTAATATCATCAGCTTTTCTTTTATTGGTAGTTGTTGAAGAAGCGTGGGATGAATGAGATGGCGAAGGAGCAGCATTTTGTGTGTCGAATGTCGAATTTTGAGAGTTATCAGTTGTGGGTTCTGATCTGACAGAATACTTTCTATATCTGATAGCAGCTCTTCTTGTGATCTCGAGTTCTTTTCTGTACTGGAACCTGCGGACATTCGTGTATCGTCAGTGCCTGGGCTCCTGATTTCTTGTTGCTCGTAGTTCGTCGTTCGGTCTCTGTTACACATATACGGCAGTAAAAACTCCATTTTTTTTTTGTTTTGTTGCCTGACCACTTCTAGTAAAATTTTGTCTTTTTAGGGCGTCGCGGTGGTTGTCGCGTAATTTTTTCCACTTGGCTTTAGCTGTGGTAACTGAAAGAAAAGAGAATCAAGCTTTATTTTGTGAAAGTAATATAATAAAATATATTTACAGGTATTTAGCGACTGGCAGCAAGTTTTCGACCATTGCAGAAAATTTTAGAATTGGAAAAAGTACTGTATCAAAGATTATTCCAGAAGTTTGTGATTGCATTTGGAAGGTGCTGCAGCCGTTATACATGCCAGTACCAAATAAAGATGATTGGTATAGAATAGCAAAAGATTTTGCAGACTTGTGGCAATTCAAGAATTGTGCTGGTGCGCTGGACGGCAAACATGTGTACATTAATGCACCAAAAAATTCAGGGTCTTCATTTTTTAATTATAAACACAGATTTTCAATCGTTTTAATTTGTGTAGCCGACGCTAGAAGGAAAATAATAATGGCAGATATTGGGTCTATGGGGAGGTTCAGTGATGGAGGAATATTCTCTGATAGCGAATTTGGAAGGCGACTACAAAACAATGCTTTAGATTTACCACCACCTGAACCACTAACTCAAGATGGAGAACCAGTACCATTCGTATTTATTGGGGACGAAGCTTTTCCGTTGTCTTATAATTTAATGCGTCCATATCCTAGAGATCAATTGAATGCAAGCAAAAGAATATTTAATTACAGGCTATCAAGAGCTCGTCGTATTGTAGAGGCGACATTCGGTGTGTTGAAAAGGAAATGGTATGTGTATCATCGAGAATTTGAATGCCAAGTCGATACTGTCGATAAAATTGTTAAAGCAACATGCATTTTACATAATTATTTGATTGAAAACCAGCCAAACTTTTTAAATGAAATAAATGCAGATGCGGTACCAAGAGACGAGAGGGATAGCAATACATTGATGATAACAAATAATGCAAGTACAAGGGAAATTTACCGGATCCGAGATATATTTTGTGATTACTTCAACAACGAGGGTAAAGTCCCGTGGCAGGAGACCCGTATTTTGCGACGCCTGAGCATTTTATAATTTAAATAAATACGTATTGTACTTACCATTCTGAATACTTGTTTCATTCGCCACTATCTGCCATGCTGCATCCTTCGTCTCATTACACTTGTAAGTAGTAAGTTGAGTGTTCCACAAACATGGGTGCTTTTTGACATTTTCAATGAACAATTCGTCACCCATTGTGAAGCGTACGCAGTTGTGTAGTATCGGTGACGCTAGCGGTCCAACCCAACTGACTGTGCGGCTCCAAACCGATTCGAATTCCGCCCCTCCACTCTGCTTCGCCCCTCTCTGGGCCCTTGATTGTCGATTTCTACCACGTCACTTCGCCGCTCGTCTCCGCTTGACTGTTTCCATTGAAGCTGAGCGGAGACGAGATGTGGATTTCATGTGATATGATTGGTCGATCCCCACACGTCTCCTCTCCGCTCCGCTCGTCTCCGCCTCAGTGGAGCCGCAGCCTTAGGGACTTTTATTAGGGAGCAACGCATAAATTACTGGGATGACATTTGTGGCAGTTTCATTCGAGCACAGATCAAGATGCAAAGTATACAACTGATAAAATACAGTAGGCACACATCGAAAGGTCCCGTCACCAAAATACATTTTTTTTCGTATCAACATTTTAAATTATTTTTCTTGCGATTCTCGAACAAAAAAATATTATTTTATCCGTAACTCCCATCTTCACAAATAAAAAATCCTTCGCCCAAACCCCGTGGAACATATACGTCTTCAATTTTCTTGAAATTCAGTTTCTTTGATTGCAAGTATGTTTTGCGGGCCGCGAATAGACCGTCTTTTATAGACGAGGAAATGGGGAATATCCTCAACATCATCCGACGTACAATTTTTACTCAAGCCTTCAAAATTTTTTACGTATATTTTTTGCACCGGCTCGAAATTATTACAAACCTCCTCTTTGCATGCATTCAGAGTCAATAACACCTCGTTATCAATCTTTCTTGGCGAGCACGTAGGTATGCGTTTTATTTTTAATTAGCGCGGTTTTCTCTTTATTTAACGTTATAGTTGAACTACAAACATCTCTTCGAAAACACCTCCATCGGCTAGTTCCGTTTTTGTTACACGCACTTAAATTGTATCTGTCTGTATCTACTCATCCTGTAATAATGTTTCTTTGCCTCTTTTATTTTTAGTAAATTTAAATTTTAACGAATCCATGACCACTAGTTTTGAGAATTTCAATTAAAATGCAACCATTCAATGACGAATGACAAACATCAATCTGATCAATAAATCATAGATATAAATAACTTTTCATAAGTGGCCAGTACTTCAAAGAAGTATTAATACTTACTTAGGTATTTGTAACTATAGCGATTCTTAGATTCGACGAGTTTATTATTAATACGTGTTAACGTGGGAGGGAATGTTTTTGCGTCTTAAATGTCGGAAAGTTAACGCAGACGGTTTTTTTGTTTACTTACTGTATAAATAAAAGCTGGTCAAATCCAGAAGTGGTCATATCCAGAAGTGGTCAAATCCAGAAGTGGTCAAATGCAGAAGTGGTCAAATGCAGAAGTGGTCAAATCCAGAAGTGGTCAAATGCAGAAGTGGTCAAATCCAGAAGTGGTCAAATCCCGAAGTGGTCAAATGTAGAAGTGGTCAAATCCAGAAGTGGTCACCGACCGTCAAAAGGCCAAAAACCTTAGGACGTCCTTAGCTGATTCTGGTGTACGCATATTTTTATAGCAACCACTGGACTCATCCACCTTTACTCCTTCATTTGTCAAAAAATCAGTGGCGAGGCGTGAATTTTTTTCCAGGTAAAGCCGGACGAAAAAAAGCAAACAAAAATCATACCCCATTTCTTAGTAGTTATACTAGGTTATATTCTTGAAAACTAGTACTTACGTGCAGTAATTCGGTCCATAAGACTGCAGCATATTTATCCTTTCACTGATATCAGTATCAAAACAATTATGTTACTTATACATGAATTAGACACTGAATTAGAATCAGATTTACAACCTGACAGACGATAATATGTACGATCAAATTTCACCGATATTGCGTATCAACACTGATCTAATATTGTGTTTTTATTAAAATTATTTCACATAATTTTATTATAATATAAATAAACAAACTACAAAACACTGAGCGATTGACATGACATTACCTAATGTTGTCATTTCAATAAATACCACACCACAAACAAATCGACCGCGCTAGCGGATCACGTCCGGCACGTTCTATGGCTCCGAATCGTACATACAGTGACACATTACGGCAGCGCGGCACAGCGTATACGATTTGGTGTTGTGCAGCGCGCTGAGCACAGCCCGTGGCGGTTTAATTTTGTCTGTTTATAAATCTTATTATAAAAATAGATAAAATATCGTACTTTCTGTGTTACACTAAAACTCGATATTTTAAAATTAAATTTCGCTCCAGTAATTTTAAATAAGTCTACGAATGGCTGCATGAATGTCAAATCCGTCGGCTATTCCAAGTGGGATAAATTAATTAAAAAAAAAGCTTCTGTCAAAGTGAAATTAAGCCTTATGCACAATATAGAAAGTCTTTTTTTAAATGTGATAAGCCGATAGAGACCGGGTTATCTTCAGCCTATTCCATGCCTATTCTTACGGTAGACGCTTGTAGTGAATCTATGGTTTTATGAATGAATATTTACATGTGTGAGTGTACAATTCCTGCCTGAATACTGAATTTATGAATGACTGATTGGTCTTGTGGATATTTTGATACGTTTTGTTACTGCACCATTTTGAAAAATACTTAAAAGTTTATTATGGAAGAGTAAGTCTCTATACAAACAATCGGTTACTAAGAGAAGCGTTTGGATACTTCAAAATTTTAGGCGACCCGCGCTGGGAATCGAGTTGTTAGCACCCTTCGCCACTGCAAAACATGTCCATAAAATTTAGCAGAAGATTGCAAGAGATGTACCTTATCTTTGTTCAGCTTGCAGTTAATCTTTCGTAGCCTTTTAAATTTTTTTTTTTTTATAAAAAATCTTCTAATTTTATATTATGATCTGCTATCGCTTCTTCTGTAGAATCACCCACTCCATAAATCAGGATGTCGTCTGCTATAATCTCCTCTCCTTCAAGTCCACTAAGTAGACAGGATAACTTCTGCTGAAATATCTCCGGTGATGAGCAAAGTCCGAAGGGCAGTCGAAGCCATCTGGAACGGCCAAAAGGCGTCCAAAAGGTGGTTAATTTACTACTCTCTTCCGTCAGATCAAGCTGCCAAAATCCCTCTTTAGTGTCAACTGTTGTAAAAACTTTTGCTTTAGCAAGTTCCGGGAGCAGTTAGTCTAACGTAGTAAATTGATAATTTGGTCTTTTTAAGACTTTATTTAAAGGAATCGGATCAAGGCAAATACGGAATTTGGAATCTTTATTTACAATTAGAATATTATTTACCCAATCAGTGTGCTGCATCTATTGTACTATTATACCATCCTTTTCTAGCTGATCTAGCTCCTCTTTAAGCTTCTCTCGCACTGCCACAGGAACTCTTCGTGCTGGCTGTATGCGTGGTGGTACTGATGTATCTATCTCCAGGGTAACTTCACCTGGGAGCTTGCCAGAGCCTTCAAAAATATCACTGTATTCTTTAAACAATTCAATAGCCCGAGCCTTGTCCTTTATATTGCCAGACTTGACAGAGTTGCAGTACTTTATTAGACCCAGGGACAAACAAGCATAGTTGTTGGGGTTTCAGTTTCTAACTCCTCAGTGTCCATCGTTATCGGCGACGCTCTAGGCGATGGTGGAGGCTGTGCCTGTGGTGAAGGCGGTGGAGGATGTGCTTGTGGCGGAGGCGGTGGAGGATGTTGTGGATTATCTTCTTTCTTTCTAATCTTATAATTTTCTTCCTGATGTATTCTGGATCTTCTTTTTCTCTCTTCCTTTTTCTAATTTTATTTTTATTACACCACAAATTGCATGAAAAGAAACAACACGAATATTTACCTATTGATATGATAGAAGGAGACTTGCGAGAGAAGAAAAATTTTAAGTAACGTACCTAACGAACGAGTTTTGTTTTGTCTATGATCATTCGAACTGTTTGAGTGAGTGTAAAAAACGACTAAAAGTGTTGCATTTTATGATCAAGACTATACAACACACCTGTACGTTAACTAATACACGAATAAAGCTTAATCAGTATTGTAGATTTCGATTATTTAATGATTTTTTATGAATTTCAAAGGTATACTCACATTTATGTTCCACAGTTCTTGGATTGAACGTTGCATAAATCATAGTATTATTATCTTGTTTACATACCGTATTTCTTCAGGTTTATACTTTCCCAGCACCACAATAACGTATTTTGCACATTTATTTATACTTTTTGTGGTTTACATACCAGTTTTCGTTATGAAAAACAGCGTTGTTGATTATTTTATTATAAAGCAAAGTGACGACGTTTGCACGGAATATCGTAATGGAGAAAGCGCGCTGTCAACATGACAGCTACATCACTGCGTTTTGTTTTTTCATGGAGCTTTAAACATTGTGACAACGTTTCCGGATCCTCGTAAACTACATCGTAAAATATCTCTGATACTAGGGCTACACACATCGCGATAGAATTATCGCGATAAAACTTCGTCTTCGGCCTACGGCGAATGTGCATGGCCACACTGCTATAGAGAGCAATGCCGCAGAGTTTAGTTTAGTTTGGCAGCCTTTGATGTGCGCAAATTTACCGACAGCGGGGCGAAGGGTCTGCGGCTTCGGGCGAAGTGCCAAAGTATTCGCGAATATTCGGCTACATACATCGCGATTATGCGAATATTCGCGTTATCGCGATGTGTGTAGCCTTGGCATGACAACGAGGGGAGTGAAATTATAACAAATGCGGCGAATACGACATTGACGTTATCATAACCGCGCTTAAACCCTCTAAGCGGGCTTATAAAAGCACGATAGAAAAAATTATAGCATCAACAAAATTCCAAACATTTTTGTCAGATCGTAATATTTCAACAAAGGTACAAGAAATTTTAGGTGCCGGTTTTTACCCTTCGAAACCGACGTCTTACAGAAAGACATATCGATATTATACGTTACTGTGTAAGAAGCTAAATAAAACTAATAACTTGCGTAATCGCTTAACTATTTATAAAATCTGGTCAAAAATGCACAAAAGCGAATATAGCTGAAAGTCCAGTATATAAGGAACCAGAAGACTGTCAACTGGTGACTTCTCGTAAATGCCAGCTTTCTCGCCGCCTATGACTATAGTTTGTGACAGTCCGTTGAGTTCAGGGGATTCAAATCCTATTTCTCAGTCCGAACGGGAAAAGCCTTGTTTGGAGCTCCCAAAATATCACAGTGGATACACTTTAACTAATAGCCCAATATACGACGCGCCATCCGATACGTGCCATTCTTTCAGCCCGGTATACGAAGAACCAGATAATTTTCAACTTTCAACACCACATGTTTCGAGCTTTCTCCGACGCCTAGGATTTCACTGTCCAGTAGTTGGTTAGATCCAAATGATTCATATCATATAGAAGTTTTCAGCGATCTACCAGAAGTTACTAAAAAAGTATCTCCACTTACAGAAAATGTACCAAAAAACATATTGGCCCTCGATCGGTCGGCTTCCAGCGCAGAGTCACCCATGTACTGCTACCGATTGGAACTATCAATGTTCCATTCTTAGATTATAGGTTCAAGTTTGACGTAAAAGAAGGAACGACCACAATAAGTAAAGGCATTTGGGATGAAGTAATGAAAGACGGGAAACTCGTTACTGAAAATTATCCATTCATTTTGCGTAATTTAATATGAAACCGTATAAATAATACGTGACAAATAATATTTAAATACACGAAATATTTAAAAAAACAATAAGGTCTCAATTAAAGTAATATGTAACCACAGAAATAATTGTAAAAGTTTTAAAATTTACTTGGATAAGGTAAGGACTAAAAACTAAGTGTGTTTAGTGAAAATTTAAATTACTGCCACTCAGAAAATATCACGATGCAGGTCAGAGGAATTGAAAGAAAATTTTTAAAAAGAAAATTGTTAAGTGAAAAGGCCTTCGGATATAAAAAGCAGCAACTACTGAAGATTAGTGAAAAATGTTTATCGGAGACACGTGACTTAAAAAACATTAAATCAGACAGCACTCTCCGTAAATTAAGATCCGAAGCATTAGCAGCCAATGACAGAAATAAAAACGACATCATAGATTTAGTTTCATATCAAGATGTCCATTTGGAACATGTCAAGGTAGTTTCGTTCCCCTTAAATGTCAAAATATACAGTTCAGAACATGTGGCGTGTCTGAAACGAGATGCTCCTACTTTGCTTTATTTAGACGCAACCGGCAGGGTGTCCCCGATGTCACAGAAGATAAAACCAGGAGGAATTAGCTGTATTCTGGTATTATCCAATTTGCAATCACACACCGGCTTTTCCCGGTTTTCCATATGATATCTGCCTCTGCCATACATGACACAAAGAGCATATTCAAAATGCTAAATGACTAAAAAATACCGTGTCAGCCAAAACTGCTGGCCGCCTTTTGCGGGAGTGGTCACAGATTTTAGTTTTGCATTGATAAATGCAACCTGCCAAGCATTTAACCAGCGCTCGTTGCTGGAATATTTAAATTACTGCTACATACATTTCACGGAAAGCGGTACAAACTAATTTGAACCAGTTCCGCTTTATTTGTGTGTTGCTCACTCATCTTATGAAATGTATTTGTACAGATATTGACCAGTCTAATCTTCCTAACACAACAAAGAGTCAATCAAAAGAGATAATAGCAAAATGTTACTCTTATTAGATTAAAAGATATTTCATGCCCTATGCCGTCGGGTGGTATTCTTAAAGATATTTTTTATTTGTAATTTTTCCTTTATTATCTAAGTTTAGTTTCTATTTTAGGTTATCTAATTTTAGTGTTTTTTTTATTACTTCCAATCAATGTCTATATGTATCAAAATGTAATTAAAAACCCCCATCGCACATTAAAAACATATTTATACTATTTAGATCCAAATTTATTAATGACGACGTTGAACAAACCAAAAAATATTTAGCAAGTGTCAAAAATACTGAAGAAATACAAATCCTACTTAAAAAGACTCAAAACCTAACAAACTTGGACACACCAAAGGAGTCAGTTGTAATTATAGGAATAATTTATTTTTATGATCATTTAAGAAATATTTATGACGAAATTATAATACACAAAGAAAACGGAGAAACTAGAAATAATGAGTACTAATGCGTTGAGAAATGTGATAAAATACTGAAAAAGTATTTACCGTAATGCTCCAGTTGAAAACTATTTTGGCCAGCTAAAGGGACACACACTGAATGGCCGAACAAAACTGAAATGTTCACTACTCCTTCGAATACTACGCACCGAGGTGTTAGCGCTTGCGAAAGAATATTTGCTTGTTTTATCAAAAACTGGATTGTGCAGGCAAAACGAGCAACAAAATCTCGTGGCTTCGAAGTGGGAACCAAATACTAATCGAATCGAAGTCGAAGAAGAAACCTGGAATTAAAAAAGAAGAAACCGTTTAGTCATTTTGAAGGCCGATTTCTCAAAAAGCTGTGCCCCCTGTAGATGCAGAATCAAAAAGTGACATCATAATTAACTGCCTGTACTGTGGTCGCGATGCATGGCAAAGTTCACAATGTACAAATTGGGTGCTTTGTGATACTTGTGACATGTGGGTCCACCAAAAGTGCGCTAAAGAAATTCACGGCTGCGTTTCACCAGATTTTATTACTGTAGATTTTATTCGTCAACAATGTAGTGGCACTGCCATTATAAGCGAATCAATTAACCAATTTTCACAGCAAATGGGAACCATCAGGCCACTTTTACCTAACGGATTATTCGATGACATTACTTATTATAAAGAATTTGGGAGGGGTTACATTGTTAATTTTATGGAGGCTATGATTAATACATCCTACAAAAGTCTTTTAATAAAAGACTTTCTAACATTGGACGGACGAAAATATTTAGTTGGTTCAGTGATTGATCATAACATAACAATAGTTTAGTTCATTAATAAGGAAAAAAAATATTTATTAAAATTCAATGTAATTGTACAATTACTGTTGTTTGAAAAATTAAAAGTCATGTTTTGTTCTGGGTATTTAAAATTTTGAATGGAATTATTTATATTTTGTGTTGCTTGATGTTCTATGTCTTGGTCTAGTGGTGGTACTTGATCCAGGTCTTTACAACAGGTTGCTATTGGTGTGATTATATTTTGACGGTTTGAGATTTTCAGGCCTTGCTTAACTTGTGCTGGCATATTCTGTGTAGGAGCAGATGAAGTAGATGCTATTGGTTCGACAGGCTCTGGCATTATATTATGACTTAACTGTATTGACTGTTTAATTTTGTTGCTAACATCTATTTTATTAGTGATGGAGTCGTCGATATAGCCCTCTGCAACTGTAGATGACTTCCACCCTCCATGTCGCTTGAGGGTTCCAATATCGACTCCAGAATCGGCTAGTAAAGTCGCAGAAGTGCGGCGAAAAGAGTGACCTGTGTACAAGAATGCATCGGGTGTAATGTTGTCGTAAGGATCCGTATTGAAACGACTAAGTCCGAGTAAATACTGCGTATATTAGAGAAATCAAGACTTATTATATAGATACATAATTGGAGAGTGTGTGTGTGGCGCAGCTCACACTACACCTTAAAAAGAATCAATAAAATTTAAAAAGTTCAAAAACTAAGAATACAAATTGAGGATACACAAAAAAACTTTTACACTTAAAAACTTTGATTTTAAACTATTTCACGTAATTAATTGGAATAAGTACTAAACATAACACATTTTTAAACTAAATACCATTAACTAGTAGGTAGGTATTTTTTTTTTACTTCTAAATTTGCACGCTTTGCTGACGATATGAGATAAATTGTTTATTAAAAAATACTACCGATTATCCGTACTGTAATACTCGTAATGATGTGTAACTGTGCTCTCTTTACCTACGTATTTTTATCATAACATCATAAACATAACACTTTATAAAAAAAATTCTTGTAACTTCAACTGTCTGTTTCTAACTACTAAGGTATAATCCTTTAACGTCTTTTCCTTATGGACTTTTTTTTCCATAATCTGTCCATACCTACTTTGCACAATCTTTGACTCTACCTAACTCATTTCGTACATTTTATACATCTAATTTATAAGTGTGCTACTTTGGCATCACTATAATATCATCATCATCATCATCAAGTCAACATCATCAAGGTCCACAACACTTTTATATATTTCGTGTCCGGCCGGACTTTAACTTCATATTATTTATTAGTTAGGGATATAAGGATATTTTATTCACTTTCGTGCGCGCACATTGATAATATTCATTTACACAAAACTTACCTAGGTAGTTCATTTAACACTTCCTTTCTTTTTTTATATCATACCTTGTGTCCAAGAATTGTCACGAGTGGTAGCTCGACCGAAACATGATCCAATATCAAGGATTCAGCTACCTAGCCTTATATCCTGGTGGACCTTGGAATTATTACTACTTCTATCCTATACCATCTCAAAAAAACACACTCAAATATCTCTCAAAAAAACTCATTCCTTTGAAAACTTCAACTCACAAGAATTCCATCAACTTTTAAGAGTGGCCTCCTTAACAGCTAATGAAAATCTTGACTGTCTCCGCTTCCCCTAACACATACCTTTCTTTCAAAATCATACGATAACCTAATCTGACTGTTAAATTTATTAATTTAACTATAGACTTAAGTAAGCGCCATCTAACCAAACCTGATGGAACTTCTAGAATTGTATAACAGCCTTCAGGATTCTTTGCTTTGTCAATAATCTACGTAAATAGTTCCATAAGCCATCCCAGAGATGGCGCTGTTATTTAGTATTTAAGGCAAGTTTTATATAAATAAATTCCTCTTTTCCGCTACCACCGACGGCGACGGTCGGCACAATTAATCCGCCCTTTTTTATTTTCCCAGACCTACCAATTTTACACTGACAAAACCTTTCCTTTCCTAACTCAATATACCCCCAATGCAATACCTATTCAAATTTCAATACTTTACCGACGTCTCCTTATTTCTCGACTTCAAATCTTAAAATTGTTATACAACCAATTAAACCACCAATAAAAAAATCATCATTAGACCGACTAGGAATTTCTATATATTAAAAATCAAATAATGTAAACTATCTATTGACCTTGCACTAATAATTTGAAATGGAAGCCAGGTGATCAAGCTAGCAACGATAACAAATTATTTTCGGATCGTCCTTTTTATCCGTCTGCAGCTGAATAAAAGTGACAATCTTGGCTATTTAAATACATCCTAATAAATTAACCAATCACGTTGAAAAAAAAAATCTTTAACTATCAAGTTCTGTAAAACCTATTTCATAACGATGTAATTAAAACATTACTTAAAGAGCGCACAGTACCTCATTTGCCTTGTGAAATGTGAGACGAAATAACACACCACACATTCCAATCCATACTTGATGACAATGATGACATGTATGATATCATCCGACTTAAAGCGCGTGACCTATTCTATTTTTAGACTGCATTTAGTTATTTTCAAAATCAAAAGCTCTCAAAAAACTCTGAAATTTTAGCATCTCGTCAACAAGCGGCAATTATTTGCTTAAATTTAAGACATGACTAATAAAAAATCATAAAACCCTATATTAAATCGTTAAAATAAAAATAAAAACTAAACGAAGTTCTGTAGTTAGTTACCCCAAAAACCAAATACGGCCGATATATTTTTTCTAATGGCGTAAAAAAAAATCCTCCTCTGGACTGGTTGGCTTCTTCACCACGACCTTCTATCAACCTGCAGCTCGTCCGAATCCATCAGCCCGTCCTGGACTCCATCATCTCCCTGCTGCATACCGAAATCACTCCTGGCAGCCAACCTCCTTAATTCTTCTGTCACAGTTTTCTTCTTAAATTTATTCATTTTTCATCTTATTATTCTTCTGTTTACATATATTCTTCTTTCTTCTTAAGTTTATTTAATTTCTTCTTCATTTTTATTTCTTCTTTATTTTCTTCAGTCTTCATTTTCATTGTTTTATTAATATTCTCTTCTTACTTCCTTTAATTTGTATATTTTTCATATTTTATCTTCTTTCTTTCTTTACTTCTTTAATTTAATATATTCTTCTTTATTTTTCTTCATCTTTCTCTTGTTTCTTCCGCAGTTTTTCCATTAGTTGTTCTTCTTACTTAATTGTCTTCTTCATTATTTTTTCTTCCGTAGTTTTTCATGTAGGAGTTCTTCTTTCTTAATTCTCTTCTTTTGTTTGTTTCTTAAAATATTCTTATATGTATTTAAACATACTAAATTAACTATTTTTATTCTATAAACTTATTATTAATTTTCATTGTCTTTTTTTTCCGCACTTCTTAAACTGTCCACACTCTTTAATTGTCCACTTTTCCACAATTTTATAAGTCTTTTATAAATACTGGTTTTTTCCAATTACTTGGGCAATACACTTTCCGTTTCTAAACTGTTGGAAAATGCGGTTGCTGGTAGACTTCGGGGACCGTAAGGATTGATATTTTTTTACCATTGTACAGTAGTTTCCTGAAATTACAAAAGATCTTGGAACCCTGTTTTTAGTGTTTAGAACTTTGCCTAGTATTATTTCTCCTTGGTTACTAACATCATCAACAGTGACATTGCAAAGTTCTTGTCCCCTTAGTGCACCAATAATTCCAAATATAAGTGCAACCTGTAACAAATAAAACATAGTTTAAGGATAGTGCTGTAAATTCAAACAATGTTATAATAAACTCAAGCTGTAAATTAATTAGTAGAAAAAATCTATCTGTCTGAGCATAGAATAAATGAAATACGGTTTTTTGTGAATGGTATTTTAATTACCATTAGTTAGAGTTAGGTACAGACTTTTCTTGAGTACTAGAATCTATTAAATAAGGACACGAGCGCGCTGCTTGACGATATGAGAATAAGTGCGAGAGAGACGGCCTTCGCCGCCGTGGCTGTCCTTGTCGTGTAGCGGCGCCCGCGCATGCGCCGCGCAGACGCTGTCATTGGTCGCGACGCTCGGGCTTCATCGGAGACCGAAGCTATGGCGCGAACACTATCAATCACAGAAAAATCAGTCCTGTCCTATCTGTCTGGCACATTTTTCTACTTAACATAAATTTTATGATTTATTATATAAATTAAAATTACCTTTGTTGCTAAATAGATCTCGTCAGGAGCTTCATTTATAAAGTTTTAAATATTTACACCTGTAAGTATTTTCTACTTTTTCGGGACGTAGCCCTCGTTCTTTCTTTTTAAAAAAGCCTTTAGCTGTAAATACTGATCAATATTTATGTTATTTTTGACTTTCAAAGTGCTTTTTAACATAGAATATATGGCCCATATTGAACTGGCTTTATACTTATCGGCAAGTTCGCCGAAATACGCCAATAGAATTGTTTCTGAAAGTGATGTGGCGTTTTTGTCGGCCCTCCATTTCATAAAGTTCTCATAAGTCGCGATGTACTTTTCCTTAGATTTTGCTGGAAATAGATTTTCTTGGAGGATTTGAGCCGCGTTTACTAACTCCGGCGGCGTTGCAACTAGCGAATCTTCAGTAATATCGGATTCCTCCGATGAATCCATAGTTTTTGCTGGCAATCACTTTTTTTAACAAACACACAGTAAACTACCTATATTTGTTCGATACAATGTCCAAAAATCATATAATTAAACCAAACAAGAAAAGAATTTACTTATGTCCGTGAAAAATGAATGTCAATTTTTTCTATTAGTACCACAGATAATCCTACGATCTGCGTTTCATTCGTGTGACATGAGATACTTGCAGATTGTAAATTATAACGATTTGTCGGATGAAATTTAATAAATTAATACAATATACACCGAAATAATTCTAAATCATAAATAAAATGCACATTTTATACTTAGAGATTTTTTAACAACTTAATTAGTCAAGTTATGGTAGTGCAACAAAAATCCTTGGCTGATTGAAGTATCCTTAGTCTAAAGTAATGTACGGTAACGGGTACACATTTTAAAACTAAATCCATAACTCCCTTGGGAATAATATAGTAATTTATTCTTCAGTACACATAGATGCAATAAGCCCTTTAAACAGCAGATGTGATGAAAAATAAATTATGCCGAACAACGAAGCTCGCGCTAATACTGATGATGCTGGCGTTGCTGAAGCTGCTTCTCCTGCTGCTACTGGCGCTACGCCTGGTACATCTTCGACTTACGTGATTGGTGGTGCTTTCAACATCGAGAAATTGGAAGGCGTTTCTAATTATAAAGCATGGAAGTTTGCAATTAAAAATTACCTTATACTTGAAGGACTTTGGGAATGTGTTATCGGAACGGAATTAGATTGGTTCTATAAAATTTTCAAAAGCACTTGCACGTATATCATTGAGTTTAAGACCCTCTCTCTACCAGTTGCTATATGGCATTGATACTGCTAAGGAAGCTTGGAATAAGCTACAATCTGTTTTTGAAGATAAGGGCTTGTTTAGACGTGTTACTTTACTGCGTCAACTTCACCATGTGGACTATTCGAAGTCCGAAAGTATGACTGCTTACATTGATTAAGTTTTCACTATTGTATAACAACTTGCTGATATTGGAAAGATCATTGAGGATGCTGAGATTGCAGAAATATTGCTCTCTGGTCTCCCACAGGAATTTGACACGTTAGTATCAGCCTTAGAGACAGCATCTATGACTAGAGCACTATCATCTGAACTTGTACGGGCTAGATTGATCCAAGAGGAATTTAGAAGAACCAACACAACGCAGAAGGAAGCTCAACTGCTCTTGCTGCTGGAAACTCCTATAAAAGAAAAAAAATAAAAATAAATATTAGGGGAGAATCTAACACATATCGACCTAGTCCCAAACTAAGCAAAGCTTGTACTATGGGTACTAGACGACGATAAACATACTTATATAGATAAATAAATACTTAAATACATAGAAAACATCCATAACTCAAGAACAAATAATTCGTGCTCATCACACAAATAAATGCACTTACCAGGATTCGAGCCCAGGACCTCTTGCTTCGTAGGCAGGGTCACTACCAACTAGGCTAGTGGATAGACCTTCAGATACTAATATTATAAAAAGTAAGTGGGTGTATAGATTGAAGCACGACACTTCTGGAAACTTTGATAGGTACAAAGCTCGCCTGGTTGCTTGCGGCTTTAGTCAGAAAGGAGGTGTAGACTACTCAGATACTTTTTCACCGGTCGTGCGTCATTCGACTATGCGTATACTTTTTTTTCATTGGCACATCAATTTTATATGACCATTGAGCACATTGATGCTACCACAGCATTTTTAAATGGTGACTTAAATGAACGAATTTACATGGAACAGCCAAAGGGTTTATTCATGATAAAAATAAAGTATGTATTTCCGGGGATGTATTTCCGAGTGTGACCTTTTTTCGATCAAGTGAAAATGAATTGAATATGGCAACACCCTGGTCGCTGATAAGATTCAGGAATATAGCTACCTTTCTTGGCTCCGGCAGTTCACACAAATTGTTGGCTTCGATGTAAATTTCAAATTTTAGTTTCCAGGTCCGCCATTTTTCCGGCACTTGATTGTCGATCTTCAATGGTCGAATGCAACCAATTATTGTATTATCTTTTTTGCTTGTATCTTCTGGCTCATCAACTATTTTTTTTGAAGTCATCCCACTTCTGACAACATGTTTAATATATATACAGAAAGAAAAATCCTTTTAAGGTAAACTTGGTTTATTCAGGACGACATTATAATACACAAATAATTTAGATCGAAATAAGAACTAGTCATAGACAAATCAGCCAGTATGCAACAGCTTGAAGCAACTTGGCCTAACCTATCTGCTTTGGCAGATCCGTCTTTGAAATACGATATACTTCAAAAATCTCATCAGGAACTCTTTCGGCATATGGCACTGAAGTAGTAACCGCTGTACCCCGTAAGCGCTTGGGTCTCCTTCCTTTTAATATTTGAAATAATATTACGAATAAAAGATCAGCATAGCTTTAACATGACTATTTTAATAGTAACGTTTCTTTGACATTGACACAGAGAACAGAAAAGACAAACCATAGACAAACATAAATTTACGCAAACCTATTTGTACAATAAAATAATCAAATAATCTAACACTTCTGACATGGCATCTTCATCGCACAAGGCATCTAATCGAGTCATCGGCGCCAACCCCAACACATTCAAGCTGTCCAACGACACGCCATGGAAATACAATTACAGGCTGAAGATTTCTTATCAAATGCCGAATCATCCATGGCCACTGCGGCTACCCCGGTTACTGGACTACCTCGTCAGGTCAAACAACAGAACATCACACGTCGGCTCGTTATCTTAGCGTTAAATTGCCTAAATTGCAGTTACCTAAATTTAACGGGCAGCAACTTAGATGGTTAGAGTTTTGGGACAGGTTTGCCTCTAACATCGATAGCCAGCCTGTGGCAGAGGCAGACAAATTAACCTATTTAATTAGCAGCTGTAGCTTAACGGTTACACGCATGAGTCAAGTACTGGTATATGGAATTGGTTTATGGTTCGAATCCCAGCTCCTCCACCAAAATGTCGTCACTCCTATATGATTTATGTATGAAATACTAAATGCTGGGTTCAACTATTTCAAAATGTATAGCCCGCACTGCCAGACGAGTGAATAGAGCAACCCATCTCTTCTCTTTTCCATTTGGAGTGTTCACATACAGTGGTCCAAAATAATCCAATCCACAGTATGTAAATGGTACGCTATAGTTCACTCTCTCATTAGGCAGATCCGGTGCAGTTGGTAAGCGATAAGGACCACCTTCGTGTTTGACACACCGCTGGCATTTTGAGATGACTCGTTCCATTTGACGTTTACCTTGTGGGATCCAGTATTTCTCTCTAATAAGGCTAAGTGTGTGTGTAGCGTCAACATGGTAATTAGCTTCATGAGTGTCCTTAATAATTTCATTTATAAACTTACAATCTCTGGGCAACAAGATAGGGTGTTTCATTTCATAATTCCATGTGGTGTTAGCCATCCGTCCCTGACATCTTAATACTCCATCCACATCTAGAAACAAACCGAAATTTGTAGACAAATGTGTCCTTTTCCCTGCAATCTCATCTGCGAAATAGTGCTTTTGCAGTACCTTGATTTCTGCTAAAGTATTATTTGCTGAACTTGATGGAGATGGAGTTCTCTTCTGTATTGCGTCAGAATCTGTAATGTCGTTATTTGAATTTTCGTTTATAGTCTTGTCATTGAGGTCATCAATTTCCATTTGCTGGTTGTCTTTTTGTTCGACAGCTATCATCTGATTTCCTGGACCATCAACAACTTCTGGCCACATTGATTCATCTTCCTTTAAGAACAAGGGACCGTTGAACCAAAGTTAATAAAATATTGAAGACGACCCACTGACTCCTTCACCCGGATCACAAGACCCTATACTCGTTTCGCTTATATTTTACCCAAAACACTTCCTAAATGAAAATTTAATGAATTAAAAACGAATAGATAAAAATTTGTCATCCGTCACCTTTGACAGCCCAACGCCAACCGCCGCAAATACTTACTGCAAAACATAAGGGAAGTATTTGTCAATGGAAAAAAATAATAAAATACTAGGACGTTATAACAGTTTCTTTATTTTCTACACATGTGAGAACAATATCGTTTTGTGGAGCTTCTGCCTCTTTGCACCAATGTCGCCCAACATCTTTTGGGTTTGATTTTTTAAGTAAGAGGTTATTCTTATTTTAAAGAACTTATTACATATATACATTTTACAATTTCCGATTCATGTAAATCCATATAAATCAGCGGCCGGTCTGACCAGAAAGGCGCCAGATGAGGGCGGATGGCATGCGCACACAACTGCGGAGTCAGCGAGGGCCCCGCCGCCGCCAGCGTCCTCAGCTCTTCGTTGGTACCAGCTAAAATCCTATTTTGCTCCTCTAACTGTTGGAGCCTTCGCTCCATTTCCTCCAAATTTGCCATAATTACAATAACACTCGATCGGTCGGTCGGCGAAGGTAAATACAATAATTATTACAGTACTGTGATTACTGCGAACCAACAAATTACGAAATAATCACTACGGTACACAAAAATATCACTTAAATGTCCGTAATTTAATTTAAACCACTGCCTTGCCTTCTTCTTCTTCTTCTTCTTCTTCCTTTAATGGCGGCCACTAGGCTTGTGCCAATGTCAGTTAATTGCTCTCTTTGGGAGCGACGTTGTACGGTGGTTGTAGTTTTTGCAACTTGATAGTAAAATACCAGAAACCACGAGGAGACAACTTGCGCATTAAAAAATGCCAGACACGAGAGCAATATAGAATTTTTTGATCACTGTAACAGTTAAGGTTAATCGCCGCATAAAACACTATCAAAATTATACTACAACTAGCCAAAGAAACAGAAATACCAAAATTAGATACTGTCTACATCCGCCATGTTCGAATGCCACAAATCAAATCCCTGCCTTGCCTTCTTCGACGAGTCGCGCGATGACAGATGAGATTGAAAATGTATCCACCAAGCTGCGCTGCGTTCGGATACTTGGATGGACGTCGCGTTGCGCGACTGCGCGTACGCTTACGCTCCAGGTTGAAATGTTGAATTGAATCCAAGGTCGATGCAATTTTTTTCAGAATTGCACGTGATATATAATATTGATAAAACATGTGATAATTGTGGATACATGTGGGTACTTTGATTTTGTACAGCAACTGTGTAACTTATCAATTTATATTGAAATATTGTTTAGATTAACTAATAATGTTCACAAAATTATATTTTATTTTATGTCATAGACGGTTATTATTCAAATTACCGTTAAATGAATTAAGTGTGTGTTAAACTAGTCGGTTGAACTTTATAGTTTTAAAGGATAAACTAAATAATAAATTAGCCTCATGATCTTTTAATGTGATTTGCAATATTCTAGATGTATTTACTACTAGAAATGATCTATTAGAATTGCATTTAAAATAAGTATAACTCAAGTACTAAAGTGTTAGTTTCCGGAACTTGTTTTGATCATGGTATAAAAGAGGGTGAGAGCTCCATTTTAGTCGGTTCGTTCCGAGCAAGCACAGAGAACAGATCTAAGGTACGATATATTTCCTTAATTATTGTAATGTATTTTCTTATGTAAATTAATTTAAATAATTCATGTTACTATTTTTTATTATATATTATGATTTGGTTTTGTGTAGTAATCAAGCCATTACGATGGTTAAGATATTAAGTTAGTAATATTACTTATGGTAATAACAGTAAATTATTGTTAATAAAGATATAACAAATATAATAGTTTTTTATAATTTCTATCACTTTAATTTAGTTTATCAAATTCAATAATTAACATTAAAGATATAATAAATATAATTCTCGTGCCCCTAATTAGTAAATACAGGACATAACATCGTTAAATAAAGTAACACTATAATTTAAATAAATAACTTATTATCCCCTAGTATTTCTTATTCGTCCAAGATGGCCGATCGATGAAATTTTGTGTATAGGTACGCCAGGACATGCGTTCAGTACTACAGTTCAGTAGTACAGTTTACTAAATCTTGCATTAATTCCAATGTTTCATTATCTTCGTTCATTACTAAAAATAGTATAAGTATGTTAAAAAAAAACAATTAAACAGATATCCTATTTAGTACAAAACCTTTTAAAATGCAAATACTTGCCTGGAGTGGAAATACGAGGAGTATTTATCAATTCTTCATTCAAATCAGGGCAAGATGTTAGCCACGATGGAGACATATTTAAATATTATATTTCGACGTCTTGCAAAACTTGATACTGATTTGTTCCGTCAGAAGCACTCAAGGTCGAAGTAGTAGGAATAGGTAAGGTATTCCGCAATCTGTATAGAGAAAAGATAGGAAAACATCATAAACATTATCCGATTTTTGGAAAATATAAATAAACATCGTGAAATAACTTACGTCGGTGACGCTCTTGAATACACAGACAGACTAGAAGTGGACGTTGTACACACTGGTGAGGAAATGGGCGTCGCACAGACAGTCGAGGCGTTCTGCAATCTGTAAAGATAATAAGAAAAAAAATAGGGAAACATCAACGACAAATTAATTTTATAATAATAAATATTCAGGGACAACCTTACACAGATCAACCTAGCCCCAAACTAAGCAAAGCTTATACTATGGGTACTAGGCGACGATATACATGCTTATATAGATTTATATATACTTAGATACATATAAACAAACAACTCAGGAACAAATATCCGTGCTCATGACACAAATAAATGCCCTTACCAGGATTTGAACCCGGGACCTACAGCTTCGTAGGCAAGGTCACTACCGACTAGGCTACGGAGCCCGTAAAAACATTTCTTGTGTAAACATATTCACTTACGTAATACGTATTCGGTTCATTTCGTTATTTATTTCGCATTTAAGGAAATTGAAAAAAGTACTCATACATGTTTTTCATTAGCCATTTACAACCGAGAAGATAAAGTCATGAATTTCAAGAGATAACTTTATGCAAGTTAACAGTTATAGTCCCAGGGTTCTGAGAAAAATAGTGAGATAAATCGGAAAAGCGTAATTTTCAGGAAAATCGCGTGCACGATCGTGCGTCCTTTATTCATTAGTTTAAGTGGGTATAAAAAAATATTTCTTATTCTATCTTTGAAATACTGCTTTAGGTAACTATTTAAATTTAATATATAAAAATCTCGTGTCATGGTGTTTGTTATCGAAGTTCTCCGAGACGGCTTGACCGATTTTTATGAAACTTTCGGAAGGTCAGAGAATAGGTCGTAGGCTATTTTATCTTCGCAGACGGAGTCGAGGGCAACAGTTAGTTTTACAATTACATCTTAACAATTAAAAACTCACTCACTGAAATAAATAAATAATAAAACATTATTTTTAAGCAAAACAGGAAATTTTCATCTTACTTACTATGGAAGTCTTTAAAGCAGTTCTGGCTGCGAGCTATACAAAGATAGGCGTTGCATTTAGATGCAACGTAGTACTTTTGTACGACTCTTACAATTTTCGTTCGCACAAGCTCTTGGTGACTCTATATCGTCAAACTGTGGAAGGTGATCGTAGCAATCATATCGCAAAGAAACGGACGGCTTGATAGCTTTTTTGAACTTCTTTGGCATCTCTTGCTTAATTAAATCTTCATCAGAAACGCGACGTCGCCTGTCAGGAATGTTTGTCAATACTTCGGCTATTTCAAGGCGAAAATCGAGCAATTCTAAGATTTTGTTTCTGGGGTAATTGTTTGCCAAGCAGTTGTTTTTGTAGGCACGGCAAGCGTTAACCAATACCAAATCAAAAAAAAATCTTGTTTTTATAAAGGTTCGGTAATACTCCACCTGCTGATTAAGTACATCCACCCCCCACCCCCCCATATGCTTGTTATAGTTTGTTACGTTGTGACGTCAACATACTGTCTGATTTTTATCCCATCTCTTAACAATATTTGTGGCCGAGGAACCTGTACAGTTGGACGCTAAGGTGATAGCGATGTTGTCCTTCCACTTCCACTTAATCAAAACCGCAGAGTCCCTGGCCATTTGTTGACTCTCGCCGCGTTTCATTTGAGAGTCCTTTTTAAATTTAATGCTGGCTCTGTCAGGTATTCTGTTAAACATTATCGTCCCAGTGCTGTGAATACCTCGTTTATTTAATTCCTCGATTAATGGTATTGTAGTGAAATATTGATCGTGGTACGAACAACTACTTATTGGTGCGCTTTTAGCTAGATAGATGCAGTATGACAGAAGAAGTTAAGTTTCTTCAAACATAGTTTTGGCTCCTCGATATATTCGAAATCCAACATAAGACCCTCACTTGTTGTCAGGACGAAGTTTTTGAGCCCCACAGGTCTTGGTTTATTTCTAACCACTTGACGTAATGCACATCGTCCAGTGAAAGGGATCATTTGCTCGTCGATTGAGTAGAAACCTGGAATATACTAGTTTTCCACTGCAGCATGTCTCGGGCACCAAACGTTTTGAGTATTGATTGATATATTGCTTCACCAGTAGCACCGCGTGCTGCAGCTTCAAAATCGTTGCCATCTCCGAACATGGGAGTTAAAGTCCAAAGCGATGTATTTACAAATCCTACCTTGGAATCGTAAAATTTCACAAGGATACACATTGATTTTAAGCCAACTCGGTAGACTCATCAACTAGTACGCTAAATTTTTCAGCCTTTATTTTATTTTCTATCTCCATTTTTTGACTTTCACCGATAACGTTATTTATAACGGCTGTACACTTAGACCTCTTCAGTTTTATTTCTCCAGCAATTTTAGAGGCCGGAAAACATTCTTTCAATACATCAGTCAAGTGATCAATGGCAAGAAATGATAAGTTATGTTCTGCCACAAAAGCTGCAAGCTTTATTTCTGCTTTATTTCTTACAGCCTTTTCGTCATCAGGTTTGCTCGGTTTCGAAAAATAGTTCTTTAGGACCTTGGTTTTCGACTTCATGTTTATGACTTTAATATTAGCCTAGGATCCGCTTATACAACGATAATAGTATAGGAGGTGACTCAATGATGTATGAGTTACGAGAAATAGGGTCGTCTGGAATGGATATACATTTTACCTTGGCGCTTTGCAATAGCATGAATACTGTCATTTTTCTCAAATTTACATTGGTTTGCTGTAGACACCATTTTATATATTCTTTGTCTAAAGCTGCACTCATAGAAAACAGGTTTACTCTTAGTTCTGGCACAAACAAAACACCGTTTATTTCTGTGTGGATCCACTTTTCACCATAATATGCTTTCAGTTCAATGTACCACATCCCACTGCTGTTATGACAGTTCCGTCCCCTATAATTACGTCTTTTGGCACCAATAAACTTTGAAGATTTTGGAATCTTTCTCTAGTATAGCACATATGTTCAGATGCACCACTATCCAAAAACCAGTCATAATCAGAGCATTTTGAGGTCAAAGCACTGATTGAAATTGATGTTATGAACGCGTTTTGTTTGTCATTTACTAAGTTCGCACTTCGCTTGTCACTATTCATAGACTTTTTGTTAAACCAACATTGCTCGTAGGCATGTCCATGATTGTTACATTTACTACAAAACATATTCGATTTTTGGACTCTACAATCACGCTTGTAGTGTCCACTTTTACCGCAGTTAAAGCACTTTCTCGAGTCTTTTTTTTTACACTCGCTTTGAATGCATTATTTTCGTTTAAATTTTCATCTTCATATGTTTTGTTTCGTTGTTCTTCAATCAAAAGTCGAGCTGTCAACTCTGACAGCGTCCGGTTATCAGTTGATACTGAATCCCATGCGGATACAAAATGGCGGAACTTTTCTCCCAATGAACTAATAATTTTCGTTATTATCTAGATGCCCCCAAATTAAACCCAGAAGCCCAGGCAGCAGCAGGAGGAAATGTAATGATGAGAGATAAGGCAATTGAGGCCTAACAAAAGCAACTATTTCCACAATATATTGTGCAGTTTTGGGTTGCCAGACATAGATTTATTTGCAAGTCGTGCAAATGCAAAATGTAAACGCTATTTATTTATTATTTGTCTACATTGTCTCCAAATATGTAATAGTCTATCATTAGAAAACCTTAGCAAAAAATTAGTTACCTTATTAGCCATTGCTACTGCACATAGACTTCTAGAGCTGGTTCTAATTAACCAATACTTAGCTTGCCTTTTTTCTTAGATAAACCTGAAATATGTCCAGCGCAAGCTTTACTAACATATATGGACAAGACTAAGGCAATTCGTAATAATTGTGATCAATTATTTATTGCATTTAAAAAGCCTCATCAAAAAATAACTTCTCAGACTATCAGTAGGTGGATTAAGGCTGCGTTTCCACCAGAGATGTGCGAGGATGCGTTGCGAGGATGAAAATGGGTCTCAGATAAGCTTTTGCCAAATTTAGAACCAAATTCAGTTTTAGTCATAGACAACGCTTCTTACCACAATGTACAGTATGACTCTGTATGACCAGTGTCCAACAAAAAATTCAAAAAAAGGAGATATGTTGGATTGGCTAAATAAACAAAATATACCATAACCTGAGAAGAACACGAAGCACATTTTATATGATATTATTAATCTTCATAAGCCGCGACACAAGAAATATGTTCTTGACAAAATGCTGGAAGAACATGGGCGCTCAGTACTACGTCTGCCACCATACCATCCGGAACTCAACCCCATCGAACTTTGTTGGGGAATAATAAAAGGAAGAGTAGCAGCCAGTAATACTGAGTTCACGTTTAACAGTGTCGTGAGTAAGTTAGAAGAAGAAATTGAAGCGCTTAACGAAGAAAATTTTCATAATATTTTTAGAAAAACCCAAGAAAAAGAAGAAAGATACTGCTTAATGGAACCTAAAATTGACGATTTATCATTGACGTACAATAAAACAACTAGACTCCCAATCGCTTAACAAAAGTTCCTCAAAAAACGTCCGAGCGGCGTTGTGTGTACGTATACGTCAATTTATACAGATAACATTAACAGCATTCATTCAAATTAACACCTTATTTCGTAGCAGTAATGTTTAATGTCAATTGAATACGATCGTTCGAAGTAGTGATATGACGTCACGCGCTGGAAACCGCCTAAAGAGTAAAGAATGCAGTGGAGTGGTCATGCGAAGCGGAAGCTAGACCGTCTGTCTCTTTTTTTCTCGTGAGTTTGATTACGGTACTTTCTGACTGAGACGCAGATATCGTCTCCGGCAGACACGTCTTACCTCTCTTACCCTGGGTACGGATTAGAACACTCTTTTGTACCTAGGGCTGGGGTGTGTGTGTACGTTAGAGATGATATCAGTTCTCGTCACCTCAGCAATCTTGAAGGTAAGGACCTCTCCACTTTATGGTTACGTGTGGACAGCGACGACCATCCACGCGTCTATGCGTGCCTGTATAGGTCCCATAGCGGTGACAGCGAAATTGACCGACTCATGGAGCAGTTCCAAATGGCTGTGGACTCCGTGCAACAGCAGGTCCCTTCTGCAGAGATTGTGATACTCGGCGATTTCAACGCCCATCACGTCGAATGGCTTGGCTCTGGCAGGACCAATCATGCAGGGAGATCTGTTCGCGACTTTGCTCTGGCAAATGGCCTGACGCAACTGGTTACTGCGCCTACGCGAATACCAGATGTGCAGAACCAGGAGCCTTCTCTGCTTGACCTTTTGCTGACTTCTCATCCGGCAGGCTACCAAATCTCCGTTGAGGCCCCTCTCGGCTCCTCGGATCATTGCCTGATCCGGAGTAAGGTGCCACTCACGTGCCCGCTGCGTCGGCGAGTTGCTTGTAGCCGTCGTGTGTGGCATTACAAGTCAGCAGATTGGGATGGGATGCGGTCCTTCTTTGCGTCCTACCCTTGGAGGCATGTTTGCTTCAAGCTGGATGATCCCAACGTCGCTGCTGACTCTGTTACTGACGTGGTGCTGCAAGGAATGGAACTCTTTGTTCCTTCCTCAGCGGTCCCCGTTGGTGGCAGATCCCAACCTTGGTTTGGTCGATCTTGTAAAATGGCTTCTCGCCGAAAGCAGGAGTGTTACCAAGCTTGGGTAAATGCAGCGAAGGTTCGGGATGTAAAGACCAGTGTTTTAAAAAAGGAGTTTAACTTTGCCTCCAGGTCCCTTAAAAGAGACATTGCCAGAGCTAAATCGTTGCACATTGGTAGAATTGGCGAGAGACTAGAGCGCCTCCCTTCGGGAACTCGTGCGTTCTGGTCTCTTGCCAAAGCTATCCAGGGGAATTTCTGCACGCCTTCTTTTCCGCCTCTACACGCGGGTAACGATTCTTTGGCCCACGACGCAAAGGAAAAAGCCGATCTTCTAGGTAAATTCTTTGCGTCCAACTCGACTTTGGATGACGGGGGACGCATGCCACCGACCATACCGCGTTGTGAGAGCTGTATGCCGGATATCCGGTTCCACCAAAGCTCAGTGCGTAAAGCACTTCTCTCCCTCGATATCCATAAGTCCAATGGGCCTGATGGAATCCCTCCGGTAGTGTTGAAGATGTGCGCTCCTGAGTTGGCTCCGGTTTTAACGCGTCTTTTTCGGCTCTCCTACTCTTCTGGCGTAGTCCCGTTCTCATGGAAGTCTGCTCTGGTCCACCCGATCCCTAAAAAAGGTGACCGCTCTAATCCATCTACCTATAGGCCAATAGCCATAACTCCCCTGTTCTCTAAGATAATGGAGTCCGTTATCAACCGCCAGCTCCTTCGATACCTTGAGGACCGACAATTGCTCAGTGACCGTCAATATGGTTTCCGTAGCGGCCGCTCGGCCGGCGATCTACTGGTTTACCTGACACATCGTTGGGCACAGGCGATTGAGACAAAGGGTGAAGCATTGGCTGTTAGTTTAGATGTGGCGAAGGCCTTCGATCGGGTTTGGCACAAAGCGCTCCTCTCAAAACTTCCGTCCTTTGGGCTTCCTGAGAAATTATGCGGATGGATCAGCAGCTTCCTAACGGACAGAAGCATAAAGGTTGTAGTTGACGGTGCATGCTCTGATTCCATGTCTGTGAATGCTGGTGTCCCTCAAGGCTGTGTGCTATCGCCTACGCTCTTCCTTCTGCATGTCAATGATATGCTGCCATCCGGCGGCATTCACTGTTATGCGGATGATAGTACGGTTGATGCCTCTTACACCGGCCGCGCCGGTATTTCTCGGGAAAACGTTATAGAGTGCCGAAATAAACTTGTGTCTGAAATTGAGACTTCCCTAAAAGAAGTTTCAGAATGGGGTCGACTTAATTTAGTCCGTTTTAACCCCACTAAGACACAGGTTTGCGCGTTTACCGCAAAAAAGTCTGCGTTTGTCGCGTCACCTCTTTTCGAAGGCACTCCCCTTGCTACCACAGCCAGTATCGGAATCCTTGGTATTGACATCTCGAGTGAAGTCCAGTTCCGCGACCACTTGGAGAGTAAGGCTAAATTAGCCTCGAAGAAGCTCGGCGTGCTCAACAGATCGAGACGGTATTTCACTCCAGCCCACCGCCTTCAGCTTTATAAGGCGCAGGTTCGCCCACATATGGAATACTGCTCTCATCTGTGGGCGGGGGCTCCCCGGTACCAGCTTCTCCCTCTGGATCGCATACAACGGAGAGCGACTCGAATAGTCGGCTGCCAACGAACTTCTGATGGGCTTGATTCCTTGGCGCTGCGTAGAGATGTAGCTTCACTGTGCATCTTCTATCGCATGTACAACGGAGAGTGCTCCGAGGAGTTATTCGGGTTGATCCCTGCCGCATCCTTCCGCCACCGCCCTACGCGACAACACTTCCATCCTCACCATCTGGATGGTTGGTTGTCTTCTACTGTGCGTTTTTCCAGAAATTTCCTGCCTCGCACAGTAAAGCTCTGGAATGAGGTTCCTGCTGCGGTATTCCCGGACCGATATGACCTTCAAGCTTTCAAAAAAAGAGCGTACTCCTACCTAAAAGGCCGGCAACGCACTTGTGACTCTTTTGGTGTCGCAGGTGTCCATGGGCGACGGTAATCGTTTACCATCAGGCGATCCGTCTGCTCGTTTGCCCCCTATATCATAAAAAAAAAAAAAAAAAAAAAAGAGACATATACGAATACGGGGCGAGTAGTGACGTTGTAATCAACACGCGGTCGAAACACAACTGAACCAAAACTCTGCACAATAGACGCGTGTGCAGACTTTTGCTTCGGACAATTTTTGAGCGTGATTGGGAGTCTAGTTGTTTTATTGTACGTCAATGCGATTTATCCGATAACTGTAACCTCATAATTAATGTTAACGAATCAAATGAAGATATGCCAAGTGACTAGTTTATTTTTATTTTTGTACTGTTTGTTTTACCTATTAAAAAAATCAATTAATGAAAAAGAAGATAATTTTTATAGGTTTGTATATTCTCTAAGCTAAATGACAAATGACAGCTCTGCGCGCGGGAAAACTATAGTCCGACAAGCTCGTGCGCGGCTCTCCGCGGAACCCTGTCGCAGTCAGCATTTGCCGCACTTCTTAAAAATAATCTCGTTAAGGACAGCAGAGGCTCCCTGCGACAGGGTTCCGCCGAGCGCCGCGCACGAGCTTGTCAAGGTATAGTCCAAGGCGTTTTTTTCGTTTAGAAACATGCTCTTTACATACGTGGTCAAAGGCTGTAGAATACGAATACTACACGAGTTATTTATTATCATTTCGAGACTGTGCAGCTCACACAATTAGAATAGAACTTCACTTCAGGTAAGTTCGTTTAATTTCTAATTCTATCGTCATCTCCACATTAACCACACGATCTATCTCTCCCAGTCCCAGATTTGAATGTCAAACTTCTCGAGTGGCTTTAGTGCATCAGCGTCAGTAATTATTCTGTTAACTTGACAGACTTGACGTTCGGTGAAAGGGATAGATCGAGCTAAAATAGTGTTTTGTTCGAACTTTATAGTGTTGCGCGACAAATTAGTTAAAACTGCTTCGCCTTTACCATCTTCGATATGGTAAGCCCCCTGAAGCAAACGATATTCCTTACCGGGCTCTAATGCGGTGTAGCCTTCAATCAGAATATCTCCAGTATAACTGGACCCTACATGTATCGGTACAGCACTTGTTTTTGTAACATCTGTGTTATTGATCACATACAACTTAAAACTACCTTCGTCAGTATTGACAGCATCGTCACTTGGACTTTTGTAGAATAGTAGATTTTGATGACTTTTAAGAACTATGACAAAAGGAAGCTCAGTAAAGTCTTGCCCTATAATCAAAGATGTTTGCAAATGTTCATCGCCTACTATCAACGCTTCGATCGTTGAACCGACTTCATCAACTTTAAGGGTAATTTTATTTGTGTTTTGTACAGAGGTACGACGGTTGCTTGACCGAACCCCTTCACTATTGGTATACCATCAAAACTAACTAACTTTAAAGCCTCCCTCTGGTTCAGTTTTACGTAGTAAAGTACAGTTGCCGAAGTCGATGTAACCTACAAAATTGTGATCATTTACTTTAACTGTCTTATTATAAAGAGGAAACATTTGATTGTTTGTTTGTTTGCATTGAATAGGCTCCGAAACTACTGGACCGATTTCAAAAATTCTTTTGCCGTTAGAAAGCTACATTATCACTGAGTGAAATAGGCTACTTTTTGCCGCGGGAAAATACCTTTTCCTACGGGAAAATTAATTTATCGCGGGCGAAGCTGCGGACGGAAGGCTAGTAGTTATATATTCTTGTGTTATAGTTATGTTATGATGGATGGAAAAATGCTAGAAAGTATTTTACATTGTTTCAGGATTGGGGTGATTACACTCCGAAATTTTTTTTATTTTTTTTTATGGGTATAATATAATTTATTTACACATATTCTATATACCTACATTAGAAAAATACATTAGGAAGTAATAACAGATAAAAATGGAAACTAATAAATTAATAAACTATGAAAAAATTGTCAAGTCAAAAATCTCCGAAATCTTTAAAAACGCCCATTTATAAACAATTAAGATCAAATTCAGAAGATAAAAGAAGGCATATTAATGCAGGAAAACGACTCCAATGGATGTCCAAAAGGCGGCCGCAGCTTTCCAGTTCCTCTGTAGAAAACATACAGCAATTAAAGGCCAATGCTATCACTATACAAATGGAGCATGCAGCTAAGGAAAGAGAAGAAGCAAAGCAATTGTTTGACATTCAAATGGAAATCCAGAAGGAAATTTTAAAACAAGAAAAAATAAAAAGTAGGTTACTACTTTTGGAGATAAGGAAAAATAAAAAAAATAAAAATTTATATACTAGGGGAGTTCAATAAAAAGTGAGAATGAGTATGTTATAAACAACTTTTACTAAATGTCATTTTATTTTTCGACATAGTCACCTTTTAGCATAATACACTTAGTATATCTTTTTTCTAAACTTAAAATTCCATTTTTAAAAAAGGTCTCATCTTGAGTACTTAAAAAATCTTGTACTGCAGCGACTACCGCGTCGTCGTCTTCAAATTTCTGGCCTCTCAGGTATTGTTTCAATCTCGAAAATAGGTAGAAATCACTGGGAGCGAGATCTGGTGAATACGGAGGATGCTTAAGGATATCGAACCCAGCATCACGAATTGCAGCCATTGCAACGGCGGACTTGTGTGCCGGGGCATTGTCCTGGTGGAACAGCACAACTTTCGAGAGTTTACCTCGCCGTTTTTCGCGGATCTCATTGCGCAATGTTGCTATTTGTTTGGCGTATAAAGTGCCCGTAATAGTGGCTCCATGCTTGAGATACTCAATCATTAATACCCCTTTACCATCCCAAAAAACAGAGCCCATGACCTTACCGGCAGATGGGCTCACCTTGAATTTCTTCGGAGTTGGAGATGATGGCCTTTTCCATGTCATAGACTGCAGTTTCGTTTCAGGGTCGTAATGATGGAGCCATGTTTCGTCCATTGTTATAAATCGCGCCAAAAAAAGTTCCCGGTCTTGCTGCATCAGGTTCAAAGCTTCTTGACAAATCTCTAGTCTAGTTTGTTTTTGCGTGTCAGTAAGCATTCTTGGTACCCAACGCGCAGATACCTTTTTCATACCCAAGCGTTCATCTAAAATATTATGCACGCTCCCCGTTTCGTTCGTTTTATTTTCAGCAATAAAACGAACTGTGACACGACGATCCACCAAAACTGAGCTTTCGACTTTTTCACAATTTCTTCAGTCACTGCTGTAGTAGGGCGTCCGGAGCGGGGGTCGTCCATTGTCGATGTTCTTCCACGTCTAAATTCGGCGCACCAACGTGCGAGTGTCGAATACGGAGGAGCATTAGACCCTAAAGTGTCCCGCAAATCCAAATTGACTTGGTCCGTAGAAAAATTTTTCAAATACAAGTATTTGATAACGGCGCGCAGTTCAATTGTCTCCATTTTCGCTAACGTACTCAATAGCATTGCAAAGAAATTACCGTATATTTTTTTAAACAAAAGACAGTTAGTTTTTTTTTTTCATAGCAAACAGCTAGATAGATTAGCTTTACCGGCCAGTATTTAATTTCGTAATATTAAAAGAGTTTGCATCTCATTCTCACTTTATATTGAACGCCCCTCGTACTTAACATTTGTTTTATTGGTTATAATAAACTTTGGAAATAATCATTAATAATAGCGTCTCGTGCCATGCTGGGCCTGATGTATTGTTGTGGTTGCTGATCTATCTGACCCTGGCGTAAAAGTTCATCCCATGGAGCTGGAAGCTGTAGTTCAGGATCATCAAGGGGATTTGCTTCGCCTCGCTGCCTCAACATATTGTGCAACACTGCAGTGGCTATAATAATAGTCAGAGACTTATCAAGTTTGGTACGCAGCCCTAAGGCTAATGCAGGAAATCGGCTCTTTCAGACTCCGTAGGACCTCTTAATAGGGTTTCGAGTCCGTATTTGAGAGTCGTTGTAGAGTTGTTCCACTGGAGTCCTAGGGTTTTCTAAAGGAGGCATCGCGTAGGAAGTGGTAGCATAACCACCATCGACTAACAGCAAGGCATTACCATAATGACCAGATTCAAATTTAGCTTTTATGCAACTATTATTGAATATAGTGCTGTCGTGAGAAGAACCTGGCCACCTTGCCACTAAGTATATCAGTGATTTTTAAGTTTGCATTACAAATAGTTTGCACATTGATTGAAAAGTAGCCCTTTCTGTTACGATATAGTTCTGCATGATCTCCACCTGGTGAGGTTATACGGACATGAGTACAATCGATGACTCGTGGAAATCTTGCGATGTGAAAGAATGAGTCTTGTTCTTTTCGTATTTCCTGGTGTGTTGTTGGAAATTGTATATATTCATTGTCATTAACGACCGCTTTAGCCTAGTTTTAGTGACCCTGCCTACGAAGCAAGAGGTCCTGGGTTCAAATCCCGGTAAGGGCATTTATTTGTGTGATGAGCACGAATATTTGTTCCTGAGTTATGGATGTTTTCTATGTATTTAAGTTTTTATTTATCTATATAAGTATGTTTATCCGTTGCTTAGTACCCATAACACAAGCTTTGCTAAGCTTACTTTGGGACTAGGTCAATTGGTGTGAATTGTCCCATGATATTTATTTATTTATTTATTTATTGTGCAACGATGCTATAGCTGCACTGACTTGGTGAATAATTCTGTGTGATGTTGATGTACTCATTCCGCCAAAGTCGCCAATGCTCAGTTGGGTGTTATTTGTTGCGTAAAATCTTAATGTACTTAACTAATAATTGGTTGACAGGCGATATTGACCGATTTCTGAAACAATACAAACAAGTGCTAGAATCAGCTCAACAATTTTTTTAGGCATTGTGAAGTTATTCAAAGTCGGTACTAGGACATAACATAAATAAAGTTATAACACTCGCCTATCTGTGGGATACTCCAAACGACGCTCGATTTTTTCCAGTAAAGTAAATGCTGCATTCTTTGTTAAACGAAATCTTAACACAAAATCGTGGTCGTCATAATCTTCAAAATAATTAGCCCTTTCCTTAAACCACCGTGGTCGTGGTCGAGGAAATATAGAATCATCATCATCATCACTATCGGTTTCGTTTATTAATACACTCAAACGACGTGCCATTTTTAAAGGTTGTCTAGAATTGAGTTGACAGTGACAGTACTAATCCACGAATAACAGTTTATTCGGCCGAAATCGGCGGTAAAAGATTTTACTCTAGTATATAGATTTTATCCTTAGGTTAAATGTTGGTGAAATGTAAAATGGGCTTACCCTCGAGTAATTAACGACTTATTCTTAGAATAAGACTTATACTAAGTTGGTGAAATCGACCCTTAATCTCTAATTATACTCGGCTTCGTCCTCAAGATTAGCATAACCCCGGTGCCACACATAGCACAAATGTTTCAACACATATTTGAACACATATTTGATCTATGGTTGATTGTATGGTTGTTCAATTGAACAAATAAGCAAATACCGGTCAGTGGCGTAGCGTGGGTGTTAGCCACCCGGGGCGGAAGAAAGTTGTGCCGCCCTCTTGTAACCTGCCTACTTCAAAAAATTTTACTTAGGCAATTTAAAAAAGTAAAATTTGGAATTGTCCAAATATTTACAAAATATTTGCCGCTCCCTAAACGTGCCGCCCGGGGCGGGTCGCCCCATCGCCCCACCTACGCTACGCTACTGATACCGGTGCTTCACATGTGATCAAATATGTGTTCAAATATGTGTTGAAACATTTGTGCTATGTGTGGCCTCGGGGTAATAGACACATGTAGACTTTTAGAGATAAAATTTGTAAAATGATGTGTCACAAAAAGAAAATTCAATGTATATTCATAATTCTAAATCCAATCTTTAATTTCTCTTTAATCAAACTGATACAAAAATATTTGCAATTAACTGTACTATTGTTGTGTTATTTCTCATAATTGACACTCCAAAACAATCATCAACAGAATTAAAATTAACCGGACGGTTGTTAAATTTTGCAAATGTTTGTGAGCTGGAGCTCCAACCAGCAGTTTTTCGAATAAGGTCAATGCTGACCCCCAGCCTAAGCGCTGCAGACGTGGCGGCGTGCCGGGTGCTATGCGCGGTGAACGATGACGTATCGATACCGCTTAACCGCTGTTTTTTATCCATCTACATAATGTCTGGGTGCCGACCGGTTTGTGGGGTTTTCTAAAACTTACAAATAGTTTCCGATTTATCACGTATAGAGAGGGTTTTTTGAAAATATGCGCTTAAAGTTCTTCCAGGACAGATCTCTGGTTTTTATTGAAAAAGGGTAAAACCAATAGTGGTTGAGCAGATCTCACGCGAGAAGTTTTAATAAGATCTGGAATCTTAATTTTTATTATCGAAGGGTGAGTATCAATATTACAGATTTTTATAGCCGCTAGAGTTTGCACTCTATACGCTGTAATAAGTGCTAAAAGAGAGATTAGCTTTTTTGAAATTTGTTCAAGTGTTAGGTTATCGTTTGGATACCATTTTGAAAGAAAATCAAGAACAACAGACGTATCCCAAGTGTCGTTATACTTTGGCAAGTGAGGCCTTGAACGAAACACTCCCTTGAAAAACCTTTTTAAATTGTCATTATCTGAAAATTTATGACTTACAAGTTAAGTATGAAGTATCTTTTTCTATTTATTTTTTTATTTTCTTCAACTTCATTTTTTTTTTTATTACTTTTACGGTCATCCCGTGAAACCATATATTTCAAACTAAATACAAACTGAAATATAGATGCACAGAAAAAACCCAGAAAAAAGACCAATGCTGGGAATCGAACCCAGGTCCTCAGCGTTCCGTGCTGCGTGCTTACCCCTACACCATCACTGGTCTAGAAGTTAGCGACGAATCTTTCCCATACATCGTACACTTCAGTCTGTTATAATCACATTTATTCTATTGTTTTATGTGACACAGCACCATGACGTTTAATAGGTCGACGTGGTCGACGTGGATGGATGGATGGATGGATGGATGGATGGATGGATGGATGGATGGATGTTGATGGATGTTGATGGATGTTGATGGATGTTGATGGATGTTGATGGATGGATGGATGGATGGATGTTGATGGATGTTGATGGATGTTGATGGATGTTCTTGTTCATGGATGTTGATGGATGTTGATGGATGTTGATGAATGTTGATGATGTTGTTGGTGATGGTGATGGTGATGGTGATGGTGATGGTGATGGTGATGGTGATGATGATGGCGGTGATGATGGTGGTGATGATGATGATGCATGTTTGAGAAAAACTCTATACAAGCCTTGGCCACGAACAGGGATTGCCGGCCTCGTATCTCTAGATGGCCTCGTTAACACTCGGCCATCTATAACTACTCGGCCGGCAATCCCCTATTTCGCGGCCGCTGCAGTAATGTACTATTGTGAGTGACATTATTTTTATTGAAGCTTAATTTGTTTAGTTAACACGTTCACTGCGGTAAGAGGCACAAAAAGCCCCATGCGTAGCCGAAACCCTGTGCGGGAGCGAAAATAGTGTACTTTCGTACGGTGCGGGGAGGGTATCTTGGCCAATCGTGAGAGTAGGACAGAGACAAATATTGTTTTCTGTATAGCTCTTAAATTTTGATAATATGGCATACTTAGTTTACGTGAGGGGCACATTGGACCTCTGCCGCACTGAATGATTTTTTTTTCATTTCAGTGCGGGAAGGGGTCCAACAGACCTTCGACCCATCACAGACCCCATCCGCACTGAATGTGTACCCTTGTCAACGACAGTGTTGTGCTGCACATGAACGACGATAGACGATTGTTTTAATTACCTCCTAGGTGTTGTTTGTGTTTGTTTCGAAGAATTTTTGAAGAAAAATGAGTGCACCATCAAAGAGGAGCAAAAAGAAACTGGATTTTTTATTCAGCTCGGATGAAGAAAACAATACTGAAGGATTAAGGTATCAAAAAGTGTACCAAGTGAGTAAAAATTTAGATAATAATGTGACCGGCATGTACACAAACAATACGTGTTTTGATACGGATAGTGACGATAGTATTTTTAACCTAAAACGTCGTAAGGCGAAAAACATACATATTGATAGAATACGTCAAAATCAGTCTGCAAATCAAGTTGATTCGTCATTATGTTCTTCACCTGATTCAGTTTTAATGAGCCCAAGTGGTAACACCTTTCGTAACTTAAAGAATGCATCAGTTCGTCCAGTCCAAACACCAACTCGAAACCGATTGAGTTCGAATAAAAACGTGTATTTGTCCCCTACCCATGGCAGTCCATCTACCAGTCGACAGCCATCACTTAGATTACAAGCTGTGAAGTCTACTCGACAACGAAACTCTGAAAGAGGTTCTTCTCCGGGGACGGATTCTTTAAAAGGTTTATATACTGACAGTCGCTGTAGCTCGATAGGTAATATTTCATGCACGAATCTGATGCCAGAACTAGACATAACATTAAATGAGGAAAATATTCAGAAACTTTTGAGAACGCCATCTACAAAAAATAAATACATGACACAAAATGAAAATGATACCAACTTAGTCACACAATCTCAAGAAAATTTACAAACATGTCAATCTACACATGACCAAAATGAAACTGATGACACGACATGCAAGGCACAAAATGAGGATATGTCACATGTTGAGACAGATATACTACCTACTGAACAGAATAGATTGGCTAATGCTTCTGATAATAACTTTACTCTTACACCTGTTGAAAACGAAGTAGTAGAAGCCGTATTCAATTCATCCGACAATGTTGATACCACAACTGAATCTGACTCCGAAGCCAATTCAGTATCATGCGACTATGATTCTAGTGACACATCTGAGGGTGAAGATCAAACGAGTGGTCAAGTGGATACTAATGACAATAGTAACAATCTCGACGATGGTAATGAATGGCAGGATATTTCAGATTATAATCAAGATTTCGGCGAGTTTACGTCAAAATATACTGTAAATATTCCCATTGCTGATAAAACACCGGAAGACATTTACCGTTTGTTTCTGACAGATGAAATAATAAACACGATAGTAGATGAAACTAATAATTATGCTGAAAAACACATTCAAGACAATAAATCAAAAACTAAATCAAAATCACGCGTCAAAGCTTGGAAAATAACAAACTCTGAGGAAATTTTAGGTTTTATTGGAGTTCTATTAGTAATGGGTATGAATAAAGTTCCCCATATAAATGAGTACTGGTCGAAAAATATTATGTATAGAAATGAATACATATGTTCCGTCATGCCTAGAGACCGTTTTTTACTATTACTAAAGTTTTGGCATTTTAACAACATATCAGCGGAGGACAGTACTGATAAATTGCAAAAAATAAGAAAAATATATAATTTACTCGTAGATCAGTTCAAAACAGTTGTAACACCAGGAAAATATTTGGTTATAGATGAGTCTATGATCCCATGGAGGGGTAGACTAAAATTTCGCCAATACATAAAAAATAAAAGCCACAAGTACGGAGTCAAACTCTATAAACTGTGTACACCCGAAGGTTATACATCTAATATACTGATATATACAGGAAAGGGCGAAAATGGACGTGAAAAGAATCATGGTCAGGAAACGGTTCTAAAGCTTATTAAAGATCTCGATAACAGCGGTCGAATAGTCATAGCTGACAACTTCTATAATTCAGTAGGTCTTGCTGAAGAACTTATCAAAAAGAAAACGTTCGTTTGCGGAACATTAAGACAAAACAGAAAAGGTCTGCCAAAATCTGTTACATCTACAAAGTTGAAAAAAGGACAAATAATTGGAAAAATGAACCGGCAAGGAGTTAAGGTTATCAAATGGATGGACAAAAGACCCGTACTCATGATAAGCACATGCTGTGATCATGATACAAAGATTGTGAATACCGGCAGAATGAAATTCAACAATGAGGAAATTAAGAAGCCACTTTGTATATTAACTTACAATGATACGAAAAAAGGTATCGATTACTCTGATCAAATGAGTTCTTATTATACGCCACTGAAGCGAGGACTGAAATGGTAAGTAACAAATAGTATTTTTATTTAATCATAGTTTGTATATTATATTTGTTTGTTTAGGTTTAGTTTATAATTTTCATATACGAAGTTTTTGACATAATCAAATCAATCTTTATTATTTAGTTTTGTTGAAAACGGTAAGTAAAGTGTTATACCTACTGTCGTTTTCATAGTGATTTGATTACTTATTATTTATATCATTAAGGTCACTTATTCTCTATACAATAATAAAGATTGTTAAAAACGTCAAAATTTCAAAAAAATATTAAAAATAAGTAAACAAATAATAAATTAATTGTTAAAAATGTCATTCGTTTGGGTGGAGGACGGTGGTGTGTTTTGTTGGTGGCTAATTTAGCTTTGATAATGATCCCGTAGAGGGATCAAAATGCGTAAGCGTTTGGTGTGGCGGTGGTTATATTGGGTCTGTGTATCTTATGTGTGGATTTATGTAGCAAGGAGTCTGGAGGTGTTGGACAAAAAACACATTTATGTCACAAAGTTCACTATTTGCACAAGTGCGAACGCGGCGCGCGCATGTGTGTTCGTGTATGTGTGTGTGTGTGTGTGTGTGTGTGTGTGTGTGTGTGTGTGTGTGTGTGTGTGTGTGAGTGTGTGTGTACATGTTTACATTGTGTATAAATACGAGACTTTGTACATAAATTACACCGTGAGACTCACCAAATACTTAAATGATTTGTTACGTTAACCCGGCCACCAGTACACGGCCAGTTAAAGCCAGGGGAAGACGTAAAATATACAATTCGGTAAAATGCACTATCGGCAATCGCATGGTTATGGTTTCGTGTTATCAGTTAAAGCTAGTTTAAGGCTTGAAGGCTAGTAACATTACACGTATGTTGCTGAAAACACACAAATAATAAGCCTTAAATGACTTCGAGGCTTAAGCTTAGCGAGGCTCAAATTTACTCTCACATAAGCATGCGTGTGTAATGTGTGTGCATATGTATGTCCATGTGATTAGCTGTGTATATGGGTGGCTGTGCATGTGGGTTTTCATTTTCAGGTACCGCAAAGTCATGATAGAGTTACTGCTAGGAACTGCATTGGTCAACTCGTGGATTGTATATAATTCTGCCCAAGAACAAAATATCTCCAAGAAGAAGTTTACTGAGATGATCATAACTGCTTTAGCAAAAAAACTAATGAGCCCTGCAGGTTTGTAGTAGTACCCTACCTTATTATTACATGTATCTAATAAAATAATATACACATATACTTACTAAGTGCCAATAATTACTATACTAAACGGGACTTATCACGCAATTAATATTTATTTACCTCGACGTTTCGGCCACATTGCAGCAGCCGTGGTCACGAGTTCACAGGAGAGAGAGAGAGAGAGAGAGAGAGTTGCTGCAATGTGGCCGAAACGTCGAGGTAAATAAATATTAATTGCGTGATAAGTCCCGTTTAGTATGGTAATTATGAGTGAATACCACGAAAGTTTAAAACAGTATATTGTAAGTGCCAATGTTTTAAACGAAGCTACATTAGCAAACACAAATAAAATAAAAATGTGTAGTGCAGTGTATTGTATATGATTTTAGGAAAAAAATAATTAAGTAGATACTCATAACATCTTAAGCTTCCATTTTAGAAATATGACTAACAAGAATCTGCCGTTCTGTTGCTTTAATAAATTATTGGCTTTTGTCCTCGATTTTGTCGAAAACAGTGCAATTTCTCTAGAAAAAGTATCAGAAAGCCATTTCCAGATACATTGATGTATGTTTTGTAAAGATCGGTTGATTGTATGAGCTGTGATGGCGTAACCAACAGACAAACTGACGGACGAACAACCTTACTTCCCCATTAGTATTATTACTATAGATTTTATATCTTTTTTTTTCATTTCAGATGAGCGGGCGAGAAAAATTGTTCATACCTTGGAAAAATCTGAAAAAAAACTAAAATGTAACGGCTGTTACAGCAAATTAAGAAAAACCATCACCAGTAAGGAGGCAAATAAGAAATGTAAAAAAATTAAAACGCGATGCCTGGAATGCAAACAACAGTTATGTTTACAGTGCTTTAATGAAAATCATTCGAAGTAAAAAAATGTATACACTTTTCCATTTATTCTGTCAAGTAGGCACGACGGCTCTTTGAGAGACCCGTGTTTTCAGATTATTATAATTAAAACAAATAAATCACTGTTCACAACAGTTTTTATTTTTCTGTGAAGTGAGTGAGAATATGTTTTGTGTGATGTCCATACAAATTTCTTTGGGCAAACGTATTATCATAATTACTAAACTAAACGGGACTTATCACGTAATAAAAATTTATTGCGTGATAAGTCCCGTTAATTTTAGTAATTATGAGTGAAAATCACGAAAGTTTATAACAGTATAAACGTATTATCACTCGACAATATAATAAGCGTTTCCCATCCCTAATGAAGCTAAAGTCAGTCAATTCAGTGCGGCAAAAGGTCTAAAAGACCCCATATTTTGAATATTTTTTTAAAAATAGTTCTGGTAGTCCGAGACCGGGGCGAAGCCAGAATCATATTGCCTGACAGATGTAGATTGCTTAGGTATAAGTTTGTATGCTGTACGGTAAACCGCCATGGAAAAATATCCAGTTTTTTTTTTCTTGCGTGGTGGGGCACAATGGACCTAATGCCGCACTGAAGTTTTTATAGGGTAGGGGCTCTTAGGACCTACTAACGCACCAAAATAACAAACATGTAAACCAGTCTCGCAGCCAACGTGTTAAGGTGTTACGGTAGGGTGTGTGATGATAGATATAACAACATTTGATATAACTGTAACATTTGGTATAATGCTACATTTGACATAATTCGATTTACTCGAGAAGTAAACATTCTACGATTCTTTTATAAAATAAACTAACCTAACCTAACCTAATGCATATCAAATAGAATTAATATCAATCCTCCGAAGTTTACTTTTTGAGTAAATCGCATTATATCAAATGTAGCATTATACCAAATGTTACAGTTATATCAAATGTTGTTATATCTATCGAGGCGCACCCGTTACGGTAATCTCAGTGCAATAAAGGGGAGAGTGCACACATCTTATGCACCAATCAATTCTTCTTCACTCAACCCTGAGTTTTATTGCGGGTATTGTGTCACGTGTATCGCTGCTTTTTTGTTTTCTGGTTAGTGCCAACCTAGAGAACAAATAGGTCTAACTATTTTACACTCTACAGGCACAAACATATACACTACACAACATTACACGGGGAATTGGCCTAGGTATTCCGCCTTTGAGCCGTATGATCCTAGTAGTTCGGTGTCACAGCGTACACTAGGTACACACCACACATTCAATCCTTAAAGAAATTCATACACTAGCTGACACACCTGCATGAAGGTTACTTGGCTGAGATTAGCTCCTGAGTGGACTGGAGAGCAGCGCGTCAAATACTAGGGCTCATTTTAGGACGCACACGTTGTCTGTCGACTAACCTGGGTCCTTTACATTCACTTATGTACACAACCGAGCCCTGAGTCACTTGCGTGTTTATAATTTTCGCCAGTGGCTCTGAGGTGCGTCGTCTCGGCTTTTTGACCCGTGACCGTAGAGCGTCGTGTGTGGAGACTGGTTAGAGCAGTATCCTTTGTAGGAGTTCACATATAAGGTGATTCTTATACGCATTCCAGTGGTATTCAGACTACCTCGCACCAATCATCAACAATCTCTAGTCCTCTGGCACGGGCAAACCCGCGGCAGCTTTCGAGGATAGGGAGCGTATCAGCATGCATGCAAGCGTAAACTTAGATTAAGGCGGTAAGCGTAACTTCGTGGTGGTTTTAGTGGATTTCATTGCGAGTTCGTGTATGTGTGCGTGTATGGTTTGAAAGAAGATATCAGGTGTTAGGATTGATCTAACGGCTTTGTTGGGCACATGAGATCGGGGCAGTGGCCTTATAACGATCGGTGTGTGGGACTAAGCTATTGAGGTGTGCTGGGAGGCCTATAGATTTCCAAATCGGTTAGGATTCCCCCGTATGGCCTTAAAGGTCTTATTCAAAAGGGTCCCTTTGTGTTCGGGTATTGTCTTTCAGTTACAACGTGGTTCAACAGTGAAGCAGAGTTGGCGATTGATTGTCTATACTAATATTATAAAGAGAAAAGATTTGATTGTTTGTTTGTTTGTTTGCATTGAATAGGCTCCGAAACTACTGGACCGATTTCAAAAATTCTTTTGCCGTTAGAAAGCTACATTATCACTGAGTGAGATAGGCTACTTTTTACCGCGGGAAAATACCTTTTCCTACGGGAAAATTAATTTATCGCGGGCGAAGCTGCGGACTAGTTCCTAATATTTTTATTGACATAATCATATAAGAACTTGAATCATTTGAACTATTTGATATTTTCTTACTTACGTTGTAATATTTTTTCCATTCATTCATATTTAAAACTAACACAACGTGCAACAGGGTCCTACATAATGCAAACTAGACGGTCACATTTTTATAGAGATGGCCAATTATTAAAGAGTTAGGTAGAATTAGACACGAACGACTTGCGTCGGTGCTTTTATTAGAAACTGATAAGCTCTGGGTAAGCTCAGTTACAGTTGATTCCAGTGACTACAGGATTTTAAGTCATTAAAATTTGCACCATTTTGGTTCAAATACTTCATTAAAGAATTTGGGTTACTACATGTTAGGTCATACCTTATTGGAATTATTTCGTATAAGAAAATACCTTCAAGAGTCACATTGTATTAGAAAACATAAAAAATAATAAAATAGAAGTTCTCAGTGACATCACCATACGACAGTCCAATGCAGACACCTCTGAAGAGAGAACCCATCTTGCTACCTCTTCAGAAACTCCAATTGTTGCTGGGACAAGTTCAAGCTACATAGAAGAACCTCCAAAGAAGAAGCTCTGTCCAAACATTAAGGAAATTGGTGTTCAGGCGGTACCTGTCAAAGGTATGAGTCCCATGCAAGATGTTTTAAAAAGAAAGATAAAAGTATTATCAGAAAGGTTAAAAAGGCGTTAGTCATGTTTAAAAAGTAGTAATCAACAAATTGTACCTTGTAAGACGAAGGAGGCACCTATCAAGCTCAAGATTGTGGTTAAAGACGATATTCCTGTGGCTCAGAATAGGCTATTGCAAATAATCCTTCTTTTAATTTCTTTTTCCTAAAAAATCAAAGTTAGTGAGGACCAGCAACCAATTGCCTTCAGGATGTCCCAGAACAGGAGGGCGGGCCTGAAGGATGAACTGGATAAGCTACTCACTGCCGGTGTAATATAAGAATGCGAGTCACCATACCGAAGGGTGTGTGTGGGTATGCATCTTTGTATCGATTATAGAAAACTCAATGAGGTGACCGAACCTGACAGGTACACATTGCCAAGAATCGAAGACATTCTACATGCAGCTAAAACTAGCAACTACATGACCACCCTTGACCTTTGGTCGGGCTATTTCCAAGTCAATGTAGACCAATCAAGGGTCAATCGGTCAATGATGACCGTGACAAGACATGTTTTATTACACCAATGGGCACTTAAATGGATAGTCTTATATGAATTGTAGTCATTTCACGAGTACGGTATTTTGAGAGGTAGCCATAAGTCATTTCGAGTTTGTTTTCAACCGACGAAAACAAAAGGAGGAGGTTCTCAATTCGACGTGTATATTTGTTTTTTTTTTTTTATGTATGATCACGCATAACTTTTTACAGTGTAGTCCGATTTTGATGATTCTTTTTTTATTGGAAAGCGTATACCCCGAGGGTGGTCCCATTTCAATTTGGAAATAATATTCCTACCCTGAGGGTAGGAAAACAGGGGATGATTGATTGTTCAGCTACCGATTGTACTATATGACCACGCATAACTTATTACAGAGTAGTCGGATTTTGATGATTCTTTTTTTATTGGAAAGCGTATACCTCAAGGGTGGTCCCATGTAAATTTGGAAATAATATTCCTACCCTAAGGGTAGGAAAACAGGGGATGATTGACTAACTTTTTACAGAGTAGTCTGATTTTCATATTTCTTTTTTATTGGATAGGGTATACCTTGAAGTTGTTATTATATAAATTTGGAAAAAAAAATTTACCCCAAGGGTGGGAAAAAAGTATAAAATAAAAACTTTTTAACAAAAAATTAAACCGCCGAAAAAACTGAAAAGCAAAAAATAATACCTTTTTTGTTTGACCTTAATCTAGGTACCAGTTTGAAGTCGGTGCCTCAGCACGAGCCAGGAGGAGTGATAGAAGCCAGTCAGGTAGAAGATTATAGGTCCACTCCTCCTGGCTAGTGCTGAGGCACCGACTTCAAACTGGTACCTAGATTAAGGTCAAACCAAAAAGGTATTATTTTTTGCTTTTCAGTTTTTTCGGCGGTTTAATTTTTTGTTAAAAAGTTTTTGTTTGTTTGTTTTCGAGTAGTGTTGGGAATATAAGTGCATAGTCAGCAACATCCGACTCGAGACATGCACTTCAGTCCCGCGCCGCAATTCACTACCGACACTCGTCCCTTAGTATTTGTAATATCCAAGTTGGTAGTGAATATAAGTCTTAAACCAATATTATCACTAGTCGCAACCTTTCCCATAAACTAAGGAGTCAGATCAATACCTATAGTTAAATACGTTAGTTAACTACTTCAGTAAAGATACGTACGTACATACTGTACTACGTACATTGGTGACCCGCGACAGAAGAACATCGGTGGAAATCAATAGAAATTACAATTATTAAAGGACTATGTACGGTCAAGTCCAAGGACAAGGACCAATCCCACTACAGGGTCCCCAAATTGCGCAAAGGCAGGACGAGTTGACTATCAAGCCACAGATACCGGACCTCACCGCCACGGCAGATGTGATAGCGATCTCACTGTCTTCAAGAATGCCGGAGTTTTGGACAGATCAGCCGCGCGCGTGTGTGGTTCATCCGTACGGAGGCGGTTTTGGCGCCAAATTTTACATCTTGTTGTCGAAGCTGCCCAAGGAAGTGATATTACACCTCACGGATTTCTTGGCAAAACCTCCCAGCACAGGCAAGTACGAGGCCCTCAAAGCAAAGCTTCTTAGCATGCTGGAAGATTCCGAAAACCGGCAGATCGTGAAGTTACTGAGCGAGATGCACTTGGGGGACCAGAAACCCAGTCAACTCCTGTACCAGATGCGGAACCTTGCCAAAGCCCAAAGATAATTTCTCAAACGACACTTTAAGAATCATGTGGCAAAATCACCTCCCTACTACGGTGCGGGCGGTGGTGGTGGCATCACAAATCACCGACTTGGATAGTTTGGCGGATATCGCGGACGGCGTTGCGGAGGCTAAGCGTACAGGGCAAGTTGCCCAGGTAACACAGAGGCTAACAGCGTCAGGATTGTCAGACACAGCACTGATTCTGGCGGAGGTAGCCAAGCGCAGCGTCAGGGTAATGGACCTGGAGCGAGGTCGACCGAGTCAGAGAGGACGTTCTAGAGGACGCAGCAGCGGTCGGGCGTCATCGCGAGGGCGGAGCGCGTCACGACGTCGGAGAAACTCAAATAGACTCTGCTATTACCATTACCGCTTCAGGGACGCGTCTACTAAATGCCGATCTCCATGCGCGTGGAAGAAACCTGCGGAAAACTAGGAGGCATGGTACAGGCACCGTGGGAGGTTTGTACCTTAGCATCTAGCAACCGACTTCGAGTAACGGACCTTAACAGTGGTTTCGTTTACTAATGGATACGGGTGCGCAGACATTACGGTTTTACCGGTCACTAGGAAAAATCGTGCGGAAAACGGAAAGTGTTTGGACTATAAACTTTTTGCTGCCAACTGGACGGAAATAAAGACTTATGGAGTGAAATCTTTAGTGATAGACTTTAAACTACGTCGACCGTACCGTTGGGACTTTGTGGTTGCTGACGTCAAGCAGCCAATCCTGGGCGCAGGCTGTTAGTTAACATGAGAGAGCAAAAACTCATAGACCAAGTGACGTATATGAACGTGACCGCTGTATCTGTAAGTAGTAAACAACCTTCTATGTATACAGTTGTTGAGAGCCATCCGTACCATGAATGGTTATCTCGTATTCTCATCATCACTAAATCACCATCGTTCAAGGAAACTCCACCCCATAATAATGCCGAATTAGCTGATATTTTGGAGGAGAATAGTGCAGTCTTCAGTCTAGGGGGAGCACCCACTCTGATTGCAGAACATCACATTGACACGGGGGATCATCGACCTATAGCCGTGCCGCCGTATAGGCTGACGCCGGCCAGCAAAAGTATCATGGAGGCTGAGATTAACAAGATGTTGGTATACTGAATTATCGAGGAATGCGAGTCCGCGTGGGCTGCACCCGCTCTTCTAGTACCTAAAAGGGATGGCACCTTTCGTTTCTGCGTAGATTACAGAAAATTGAATCAAATAACAAAAACCGATAATGATCCATTACCATTAATAGATGAGCGATTCGAGAAATACGGGATAACAATTAATTTATCTAAATGTAGTTTCGGTCAGGAAAAGCTATACTTTTTAGGGCACGAAGTGTCCCAACAAGGAATTAAGCCTTTAGCAGAAAAAGTTCGGCAACAGTAGAGTTCCCGAGGCCGGAAACCGTAGAGCAGCTATGTAGATTTTTAGGGATGTACAATTTCTATCGTCCTCATATCCCACACGCAGCGCAAGTACAGTTGGAGCTCGATAGATATTTAGTCAATACCCGAAAACGGGATAAAACTCCGATTGTGTGGACGGCTAAGGCAGATGCAGCATTTCTAGAATGCAAGTCCGGTCTTTAGAAAGCCGCAATTTTAGCGCACCCGCGTCAAGACACGACGCTAGCCCTGATGACGGACGCCTCGGATACCGCAGCCGGTGGAGTATTACAACAACGTGTAGGCAATACATGGCAGCCTTTAGGTATAAACATGACATCAGTTAAAGTGATAATATTATTGTTAATTCTAAAAGTGACATCACCTCGACCACACGCAAAATAGTATCACCATTAGCTACTGTTACATTACTACTATAGCGTTTGAGAGTTCCTTCTTTAAACCACATTTGGTCCCTGCACATGTGTGCAGATGCCCCGGAGTCCAGAATCCAACTGTCATCCGCAGAACCGCTGAACGCAGTTGCCAGGAACACGTGATCGGTCCTCTTATTCTTCTTAAGTTTAAAGCATTTCGCTTTTATGTCCTAGCTTACCGCAATGATCAAATCACCAGCTTCTTTTTTCTTGATACAAAGGCCAGGTCACCGGATACAGCGGCAGATTCACCATTTTGCCTACGAAGTTCTTCTTGAAGCAATCTTGTTTTGACCAGCTCGCTGGTAAGCCTTGCCGTTGTGGTCGCTGCACTAAGGCTGGAAACTAGATTATCATACTCCTGTAGCAATTCAAAAAGAAGGATCTCCGCTATTTCCTCGTCCTCTATTGTTCGTTCGATGTCTGCCAGCTGCTGAATTAGAGTCATTATTGTGTCTTTATAGTTGGTCATGTCATAACATTGACTGTATGTAACCTGGTGCAATTTTCATAGCATAACCCTTCTATATAAACCTTTATCCTCAAAAACGTTAGCCAGAGCGTCCCAGTATTCCTTCGCAGTTCTCTTATCACGCACGTGTTGAATACACGTGGATTTCACTGCGAGACAAATAAGAGCCAGCGCCCTGTCCATCTTGGCATTATCGTTTTCAGTGCCCAGCACACATGGCCACAATCCCTCCATAATCAACAACATTTTTATCGTGAACTTCCAGTCATAATAATTCGCTGCTCCCTCGAGTTTTTCATGGCCAAACAAATCAAACTTGCTCACCGCTTGCCTGTCCTGCTGCATTGAACAACTCACGCTGCCGGAGCCGCTGCCGTTGCCAAACCTTTCGAATTGCAATATTTCCACGCTGTTACTGCGATCCAAAGCGTAGCGTGGATTGTCGCCGTCTCGACCAAAACTAGCACCACCACGCCGGCGTGCAGCACCAAACTGGTCGTACAACAAACCCACCGCCCTGCCACTAATAATAAAGCAAGCGCAGTGCTAAATATAAGGTCAAAAGCGTGAAAAACGTGATCTGAGCACATAATTTGTAGAGGTGAAGATATTTTATGGGCAGAGTAGATGCGTGGCAGGGCGAGTATATAAAATATGGTGTATATACGACACGCGAGTTTTATTCCTTTGAGAGCGTTAACTTTACAGACACTGATTATCGGGAAATACTGTACAAAAGCCAGATTAGAAATTAGGAAGAGAATTGAGGTGCACGGACCGCACAAAGAGGTGCAAGCAAGAGGATCAGACCAATTGTGACAGTTATAAGACCGGTGTTTCTTTCTACATCTAACAATCCTACATAGTGATGCCATATCCTTAATACCATATGTAAAGATTGGCATGCACTAACATTTCTAACTAGTGTTAGTATTACTAACTTGATTATATAAATCATGGTATTAATTCAATCATGTCAAGTAATACTAACTACATTTATCTATCTAATACCTTTAAACGAGCAATTCTTGTGTATATATATATATATATATATATATATAGGATCTCGGAAACGGCTCCAACGATTTCGATGAAATTTGGTAAGTGGGGGTTTTCGGGGATGAAAAACTGATCTAGCTATGTTTCATTTTCAGAAAACCGCTTTTACTCGTGTTTTCCGGCTATTTTTGTTTGCATTAGAATACAAAGCTAAATTTCGCCGGCTTCGAGCAGATCATAATAGCACAGTAGAAATCGGGTGGTCGCGGATCCAGCCGACCTCGGTTCGATTCCACGTTTTTTTTAAGGATTTTAGTTTTTTTTTTTAAGTTTATTTTTCATGAGAAAACGAAGTTTCTTCTTTTGTGAGAAAAAGTTACTTTTTTGTGAGAAAAAGTATTATAGGGAACGTGCAGTAACTATAGGCGGCAGCACTAATGCGACAAAAGAGACACTATGCGGACAGTAAAACAAACTTATCAAGGTAAAGCATTCAAATTGATGGCACCCTTATGACACCAGTTGGCAGCACCGTCTATGTGCACGTTCCCTATTGGGAGCAAAGAACAAGAAAAACCGGTTGTCTGTAAAGTCGGTTTACGGACGATAGTTTAACGTGGCTCACCCCCCCACCCCCTCCGGTTTTTTTGTCAAATATCTTGAAAACGGTGCATCCTACGGCAAAATCAATGAAATTTTCATCCCTCCTTTGATACCCCCACGCTCCCTCCCAAGCATCCCCCCCGCACCCCCTCCCCCCTCTCACCCCCCAACCCACAGAAATAATAATAAATTATTTCTGTGCCCCAACCCCTCCGGTGTTTTTGTCAAATATCTTGAAAACTGTGCATCCTACGGCAAAATCAATGAAATTTTCATCCCCCCTTGAAACCTCCGAACCCCCTCCCCCACAAATATATAATCAGGATCTCGGAAACGGCTCCAACGATTTCGATGAAATTTGATATGTGGGGGTTTTCGGGGATGAAAAATTGATCTAGCTTGGTCTTATCTCTGGGAAAACGCTTGGTACCGAGTTTCTGCCCGAGCAGAGCTCGGTCGCCCAGGTACTAGCAATTAAAATATAATATGCCTGAGCATGAGTATAATATGGACATAAATATAATAATGGAAGTACCTAGCCCTGTTGCAGAGGTAGAGATCTCTAACATTTCAAATATATCGATTACTCAGCCACCGTCACATCAGCAACAACTTTCAAATACAACAACACCAACAACAAAAGGCCAGCCATCCACATCATATAATAATAGAGGGATCCCCTTTTCTCCCGTAATCTTTTTTAACCGAATTTTGGAAGTCACAAATTGATATCCATAATATTCTTGCTCATAAATATCGATGGTCATCATTTTTTTAAAGCATATCGCTTAATAGTTCTAACTGCAATGATCCATAATCCTATTGATCATAACTTTAAAAAGTCATACTAATATTGATATCAATAACATTTAACGGAATATCGTTGATTATTCAGAAACATTGTAAGGCATATATCTTAAAGTAATAATTGTTTTTAGTCATAATTTTTAATTACCTAAAATGCACTAAAGCATATACATCGAAATCTATAACATCCAAAGGAATATCGATAATTATTCAGAAACATTGTAATACTTGGTTTACACTCACGTACGAGTGGTGAGACGAACTGCGGGACGAGCCACGAGACGAGAGTGTGAACAGGCGCGCCTCGCGCCTCGTCTCGTGATTTGCCTTGATTTTGAGGCTCGCGTCCGGAGCGAGACGACGAGGCGAGGCGCGAGGCGAGGTGACAAGGCGAGAGTGTAAATCAGGTATAAGGCATATCGCTGACAGCCCGCCTAGCCTTCGATGTTAGGTATTTTTTTTTATGACAGCACAGAAAAGGATTATCACCTTTAATGTTATGAAATGTCGTACAACCATGACATTGAATGTTATTACTTTATTACAAAGTAATATTGTGCCTGAAACTAATTATGACTTGCGAAAAAAGACCTTGCAATAATTACTATGAGTGACTTTATTACCTTTAACCTGGCTTTAACATTATGAAGAGTGGATGCATCCATGACACTGAGTGATGATGACTGTTGGAAATATAAATAGGATCTTAAGCATGAATGAACGTTTGAATTAGTACCTCAAATGACTTATGTCATCTGTAGAGTATCTGTTGAGGTGGAGTGACCCTAGACTATAAGATATGTGACAACCCTAGCTTATTGTAAGTAAGCATTATTGTATCGCTCACTGTACCATCGTTAAAATAATGTTTTTTAGTAATAAACTGTCCTTTTACCTAAACGCTCGTCTTCATATTTCTATCCGTTTCCCGCACCACACCTCATGGCGACCCTGCCATGCGGCGCTGTCGGAGTACATTCCTTGGCGTAGTCAGTGAGCACCGTGTCACTTTATAATTATTTTAGATAAGGAAGTTATAACCTTGATCCAACAATGTGCTCGGGACTTATGTGTAACGACGGCAGTGCGCTTTTGCAACTTGAACAATCACTTGCGATCGCTGTAAACGGGTTATTTATTGTTCTCGGACTTTGTATCTTATTAGTAATTTTATACTGTGCCCTTAAAAATGGGGAAAACATATTCTAAAACAGAAGACAAGGAAGTAATTATAGCCCAAACTACGGGAGTTGGGAAAAATTCGGCCACTGACAGTGACCAAGAAATTCATGGCGTGGCCCTCAACAATATTCTTGTGGGCATACTTACTATTAGCTAGCTGCTGTGGGTATTGCCGCTCTGCTCATGATCTATAAGAAATACAAAAAGGGACAGGAGAGTTGGATTCGCAAAACTATAAGTGCCGAATTCGTACGACGGGCGCATCTTCGAATGTCCGGTCGCAACCCTGCAGCTGGCGCTGACGTGGAGCAAGGTTGAAGGCAAGCATGGAGCAAAACTAACTCGTTGTCTAACACCTACCAGCTCAATAACACAGTGAGTGAGTTAAAATAAATATAAATAGTGAGTGTTTTGCAATTTCTACTCTACGGGACAGCGTGAACCATGGGTATTCTGGAAAATTTAGCTACTATTATTACTTACTGAAATTTAGTGAATGTAATATAATCAGAATCTTATTCAACAATATAAGTCGTGGAATCCCGGGGCATATCCATATTAGTATAATGTTTGAGGTCATTCACCCCGTGTTGCACCGGGAAATCCGATCATTGATAATAACGTAAATTCAAGAATATTTACTTCTAGGTCGCTCAGATATAATAATCGGTAACCAAGGGGTAACCATGGTAGAGGTCAGATATATGTAGCACAACCCCCCCAGGGAGATACTTCTTTTTCGGAAAACGACAACACAGCTAGAACATTGGATGGTGGAGTGACCCTAGACTATAAGATATGTGACAACCCTAGCTTATTGTAAGTAAGCATTATTGTATCGCTCACTGTACCATCGTTAAAATAATGTTTTTAGTAATAAGCTGTCCTTTTACCTAAACGCTCGTCTTCATATTTCTATCCGTTTCCCGCCCCACACCGCACTGTCTATTTTTTTTTTAATTTTGGCTTTACTTACGCTTCCGCCTCCTCTACTGTTTCGGACGCTGCATGCATTGTACATACTTTTTGATGCTAAAGTTATTATCTCTTAACATCGTGGTAATCGTTTGTAATTGTATAGCATTCACTGTGTATATGATGAGAAATATAGAGCGGTGAAAACAAACATGTGTAATTTTGATTTTCAATCCAACGGGAGGTCCACTGCACTGATCCAGGCTCTAACAGGTTTTGGCCCCAGGCCGCCATTATGCCCCAGGATGGGATTGAAGATCCTTTGCGGCGCTCGCCGCCTACCACGTCACCGCTACCGATTCAATCATCAAGCTCGATATCGGGTTACCATTACCACATGGAGAAGCTCGAAGGTTACCAGAATTTTACCGCGTGGAAGTTTTGCATCAAAAATATTCTTATCATCGACGGCCTATGGAAATGTGTGACCGGTGAAGATGTGGATCCAGTGCGTGATGAGCGTGCTTTGGCCCGGATTTGTTTGTCGGTGAAATCCACGTGTCACCAATATGTGCTTAATGCAAAGAACAAGCAACAAGCAAAGAAGCGTGGACGAGCCTTGCACAAGTATTCGAAAATTCCGGTCTAGCTAGGAAAGTTATGCTACTCAGAAAACTGCACAGGATTGAGCTATTGGCTTATAGCTCCATGTCGGAATACATCGAGGCTACCATGATGCTAGTCCAGCAGTTGGCGGGCATAAGTAAGGTCATTGACGATGAGGAGGTTGCAGAAATCTTGCTATCTGGATTACCCAAGGAGTACGAGGCGCTTGTATCCAACCTGGAAACAATCTGCATGACCACGGCGTTGTCTAGCGAAGTAGTTCGCTCACGACTTCTTCAGGAAGAAAGCCGGAAGAATGGCAATTGTCATAATGGGGAAACCGCTTTTATAACGACGACTAATAATATCAAGAAGTGCACATTCTGCGGCAAGCTAGGTCATACTAGAAATCCGCTGTTTTCGCCTCAAGAGGAAGAAGAATGAACAGGCAGTGTCTCCTGGCGTAGGGCCTGCTTGCTTCAGCGTTCAACTAGTTAGTGGTGACTGGTTCGTTGACAGCCGCTGCAGTTAACACATGTGTAACTCAAAATCAGCGTTTTCTCATTTTGACATAAACATAAGTCGAAGTCATGTCATGATAGCAAATAACAGTAAGTTAAATTGCATAAAATAAGGGGAAAGTCGAGGGCAAAAGATCTCGTGGGCGCTCCAAAACACGGGATTTGAGTTAAAAAAAAAAGTTTGATTTGTCTGCGTGGCGACATAGATGTTAAGGACTGTTTTATGCTAAAACCTCTTTATTTTGGAAGACCATAACTCTATGTCATTTCATGTTCTTAGCAACTGTTGTGTTGATTAAAATCGTACAGAGATTGTAACGATAATACATAACCCTACCTCTGGCTATTCTATTCATTCGCCCCCTCAAGTTCGCCAAACCCCTTCACCGGAATGGCGTCCGTGGCATAAAGCAGGCTGGCATCAAATTCAGCGGCCGCAACCGAGTGACCGTGGAAGTCATTGACGCTCAATCTGCGAATGAATTTATTGCACACCCTATTCTCGCTGAACACCGATATTCGGCGAGTATACCGACATATAATGTCACGCGTGTGGGACTGGCGCGTAACGTACCAGTAGAATGGACCCTAGAGGAGTTTATCAGCTCGATTGAGTACTCAAACGATGAATCTCACGTGGGCATCATGCGATTATAGCCTTTGTTTTGTTCTGAGTTCGGAATCGGACACACGCAGAATTAGCGTTTTTTTCAATGATTACCAAGAGCAGCCTACAAAGGCATGCGATCAAAAAAGAAATGATAAGATATTATCTGAAAATGACGAATCATTAATAGTCTTATCTTTTGATCTTCAGCAATGTCTAAGCTGCCATCACCTTTGCTGTCCTCTGGCATGCCATTTTATAAAAGAAGTCTTTGGACCTTAAGACCATACACAACTGCAAAGAAAAGAATGCAAGTTGCTACATGTGGCACGAATGCTCAGGCAAGCGTGGTGGAAACGAAAATGCCTCGTGTCTGTATGATTATATTAAAAAACTTCCCCAAACTGTAAGTAAAATTATACTGTACTCAGACACTTGCGGGCGGCAAAACAAAAACTCTTTCGTAAGTGCTATGTTTATAACAATTATGAAAGAGTGTGCTCATATTCAATCGATTGATCATAAATTTCTAGTGCCTGGGCATACGCATATGGAGTGCGACTATTATCACTCTGTCATCGAGAAAGCCAAAAACGGGTACAAACAATACATCTACCAAGAAATTATTATCAGATGGTAAGGTCTGCTGGCAAAAGAGGACATACGAGGGGCGTTCAATATAAAGTGAGAATGAGATGCAAACTCTTTTAATATTACGAAATTAAATACTGGCCGGTAAAGCTAATCTATCTAGCTGATTGCTATGAAAAAAAAACTAACTGTCTTTTGTTTAAAAAAATATACGGTAATTTCTTTGCAATGCAAGTACGTTAGCGAAAATGGAGAAAATTGAACTGCGCGCCGTTATCAAATACTTGTATTTGAAAAAATTTTCTACGGACCAAGTCAATTTGGATTTGCGGGACACTTTAGGGTCTAATGCTCCTCCGTATTCGACAGTCGCACGTTGGTGCGCCGAATTTAGACGTGGAAGAACATCGACAATGGACGACCCCCGCTCCGGACGCCCTACTACAGCAGTAACTGAAGAAATTGTGAAAAAAGTCGAAAACTCAGTTTTGGCGGATCGTCGTGTCACAGTTCGTGCTCGGGCTCGGCCTAATAGATAAGTAGAACGGGGGCTGAGCTACTGTCTCGCCGCTTCGTTGGGCCGAGCGCTCGGCCCAGTACTCGACGCTATGTTTATACGCACCGAGTACTCGGCCGAGAGCGCTGTCTCGCCTGTTTACTCGGTACGTGTGATCAAGGCATAGATGTGGTCCGTCCCAAGGCCAAGGTGGCTTGTGCAAGATTTTACTCCACCTTGGGTGCAAGTAGTGGATTTTGGATGTGCAAATTGAGTGAGAAGAGTTCTTACCTCACAACTTTTAAAACACCTTTTGGCCGATACCGCTTTAAACGTCTTCCATATGGAGTCAGCTGTGCTCCTGAGTATTTTCACAGAATTATGACTGTAATATTTGGTGATATACCAGGGGTGGCAGTATACAGCGATGATATTTTAGTAAGCGGTCAGACATTACAAGAGCATAATGAGCGTCTTAATATAGTATTTTTTTTTTTTTGAATGAGTCGCCTGAGGGGCCAAAGACGCGAAGTCTTTGCTGTTTTTTACTTTAAGGATTGGAAGGGTGACTTGTGCTCGGGAAAAATCCCTTCGAACGAACTGGGAATGGAGGGCCCAGACAGTGTCCAACTTGCACGGACTAAAAAACCCGGTCACAAGTCCCCTTCTCTATTGGTTATCAAAACAAAAACGTGTGCTTTTAATATAGTATTTAAAAGAGCAAAGGAATTATAATGTCAAGTTTAATAAAGAAAAATGTTCATTCACCAAGGAGAGTAGGTATTCAATATCTGGGTCATATTTTTTCAGCTGACGGCATCACAGCTAGGGTTGCAAAATTATAAATTACGGTAAAATTACCGACTACTTATGTATGGTGAATGGTGGTATGACGGCGCGCGCGTGCGAGTTTATAGTTGCGTGCGTGCGACTTTGCCGATTAGTGCAGTCTGCCATAATATTTTGCGCTGTTGCCGTTCCGTAGTTGGTTTATTGGCTGGCAATGCGTGCGTGCGACGTTACCGATTAAACCCCTTCTACACGGTCGAGACCAACCGCCGACCGTCGTGTCGCTCGCGTCGGCCGACAGCGTTCCATACGGTTGGGGCCGACCACGGACAATGCGCTAGCGACCAAGGCCGTTGACATCAACCAAATATCGGTCGGGTCAACCGATTTCTACACTGTCCATTTTTAAAGGCCTTCTACACGGTCGAGACCAACCGCCAACCATCGTGTCCTTAGTCGGGTTGATTTAAAAATGGACAGTGTAGAAGTCGGTTGACCCGAGCGATATTTGGTTGATGTCAAAGGCCTTGGTCAGGAGCGCATCCCTCGCGACAGGCTGCGTCCGTAGTCGGCCCCAACCGTATGGAACGCTGTCGGCCAACCGCGAGCGCTTGTGTGCGCTTGTCAGTCGACGCGGGCGCATGTCATCGATGCATCGATGCAATGGATTCGCAAAACGAACGCCGCGAACGAGAGGTTCTAACCGAGTTTATATCTTTATATATAGATTAACCATGTCTTTGGGACATTGGATCTGATTTGTATAAAGATAAAAACCAAAAAATTCAAGCATGGGAGCTTATGAAAGAGAAGCTCAAAGAAATTGAGCCGGAGGTCAACATCGCCGCGACAAAGAAAAAAATTGAGCATATGCGAACGGCGTTGAAAAGAGAATTTAAAAAGGTGAGCTTAACATTTTATTTATAGTTACCTACTTTATAATTATGTAACTACTGCTGTGTAGAATTTTTTTTTATATATTTTTTTTTTATATATTTAAATTTTACATTTATTGTTATTATTTTTGTAGGTTAAAGAATCAAAACGAACGGGAGCAGGAGCAAATGATGTCCATGTTCCCATTCCAAACCTTTGGTACTATAATTTACTGTTGCCCATATATTTTTTTTATGTTAGAAAGGCCAGACAAACGTACTAGTGGGCCACCTGATGTTAAATGATCACCACTGTCCATAGACACCCGCAGCGCTTTACGCGATGCCAGTGCGAAAGAAGTGTGTTATTTGAGAAGAAAGATGCAGTCAAGATGCGGAGTGGACACGCTGTCCAGCGATTAAGTGAGTACCTACCTCTATTTTAACCTTTTGAACGCCACACATCGTTTTTGTTACGGACGAAATTGATTTTTATTCGGATGCGGGTAGGTTATTACACGCTTTATATTTTTTATATTACCTTACTAGCTTTTGCCCGCGACTCCGTCCGCGTGGAATTAGTAATTTGGGCAGCATATTTTTTTTTTATCCAATTTGCTTTTTCATCAATTATGGCTCTCCTTAGTTCCTCGATATAAAAAAATGACCCCCCCGAACCCCCCCGCACACCCGCGTTCACATTCACATCGTACTCTTAAGTCAAGCGTGCCTATAGAAGTTTTACTTCAAAAACCCCCGATTTTGAAACATTCTTCCGCTCCGCTCCGCTCCTATTGGTGTTAGCGTGATGATATATAGCCTATAGCCTTCCTCGATAAATGTGCTATCTATCACTGAAAGAATTTTTCAAATCGGAGCTGTAGTTCCTGAGATTAGCGCGCTCAAACAAAAAAAACCTGTTCGATAAATTCTTAAAATAGACGTATCATTCTTATTTGTGAACCGATTCAAATGAAACAAACACTAAATGTTAATCCAAGAAAATACCAACATATCAGTGAAAACTGCATCCTTCTAGGTTAAGCCGATTCTGAGATTAGCGCGCACAAACGCACAGACAAACAGACAAACAGACAATAATTCTAAAAAAAAGAAAAAAAATTTTAGGGGACAATCTTACACAAATCGACCTAGTCCCAAACTAAGCAAAGCTTGTACTATGGGTACTAGACGACGATAAACATACTTATATAGATAAATAAATACTTAAATACATAGAAAACATCCATAACTCAGGAACAAATATTCGTGCTCATCACACAAATAAATGCCCTTACCGGGATTTGAACCCAGGACCTCTTGCTTCGTAGGCAGGGTCACTACCAACTAGGCTAAGCTAGGCTAGGCTAAAATCATTGTTTTGGGTTCTATTGTGCTAATAAATAGCCCTAGTGACAGTTTTTCTCAAATATCTTCAATGTACAGACACCGACTTGTTACAGATTTATTATATGTATACCTATAGATTGTCGTCTATAGCCGACACTGGGGTTCAAAAGGTAATCACTTAAAAACCTAGTGTATATTATTAAAAGACCAGTCAAGTGCGAGTCGGACCCGCGCACGAAGGGTTCCGTACAATCTAATATATAAAAATCTCGTGTCACGGTGTTTGTTACCGAACTCCTCCGAAAACGGCTTGGCCGATTTTTATGAAACTTTTTTCTCTACACTCGGTAGGTCTGAGAATAGGTCGTAGGCTATTTTTTATCCCCCCCCCCCCATTCTGCGCGGATGGAGTCGCGGGCAACAGCTAGTTATCTATAAAAATCACGTTTGCTGTATGGGAGCCTCCCTAAAATATTTTTTCATTTTAATTTAATGATTTATTGTTAAATTCAGTATATAATTAAATATTCTGTGAATATTTCAAGCGTCTACCTGTTGCCGTTATCAATATCGAGCAAAAACGAGCAAAAAAATCACGTTTGTTGGATGGGAGCCCCCTTAAATATTTATTTAATTCCATTTTTAGGGTTCCGTAGTCAACTAGGAACCCTTATAGTTTCGCCATGTCTGTCCGTCTGTCTGTCTGTCCGCGGCTAAGCTCAGAGATCGTTAGTACTAGAAAGCTGTAATTTGGCATGAATATACATATCAGTCACGCCAACAAAGTGCTAAGATAAAAAATAAAAAAATATTTTTTTTTAGGGTACCTCCCATAGACGTAAAGGGTGGGTGATTTTTTTTTTCTCGACTAATCCTATAGTGTGGGGTATCGTTGGATAGGTCTTTTAAAACCATTGCGGGGTTGCCAACATGATTTTTCTATTCAGTGATCTGTTTGCGAAATATTCAACTTTAAAGTGAAAATTTTCATTAAAATCGAGTGTCCCCCCCCCCCTCTAAAATCTAAACTGTTAGGTGGAAAAATTTGAAAAAAATCAGAATGGTAGTAAATATATCAAATTTACTAGGAAAATTATAGCGGCTAAGATTGCTTGGAAATTATTTGTAGTTTAAGAGTAAATAGTAGCCTAAGGTATAAAACATACCTAAACTTGGATGATTCCGTACACATACGAAATCCTTAGAAAAATATTACTTGATTTTTTTGTAATGGCTACGGAACCCTACCTTGTGCGTGTCCGACACGCTCTTGGCCGGTTTTTTAGTATTTGTTGTTATAGCGGCAACCGAAATACATCACCTGTGAAAATTTCAACTCTCTAGCTATTAGCGTTGCATAACTATCGATAGTCGACCTCGATAGTATTGATGTCTATCAATAGTATTGGTTTGAAATTACTATCGATACTATCGATACTATCGATAGGCCTATCGATATTGTGACTATTTTTCGAGGTCACGATAGTTTTGCCGATACCATCGATAGTTCGATCTATTGTTGGCAACGCTACTAGCTATCACGGTTCTCGAGATACAGCCTGGTGACAGACTGTGGTGTTTACTCTAAAATAAAGCGGACGCATCACGCAAACTGGTACATCAAAATTATAAACCGTTTACTTTGCGTCCGCAGTGGACGCGGACTACTCCATTTGTCTCTAAGTAGGGTTGGTTATTATTATACAGGGTTATTTTTAATTCACTGACATCCTCTTAACCCTGAATTCCTATCACACAAACAAATGTATTTGTTGTACGACTTTTTAAAATGAAGCACTTTTTTCCCCATACAAATACACAGAGTATCATAAAAATAACAGGTAATCTCAAATTTTCAAAACGTTATTACAACAAAAATATTAAGTTATGATAAAAGTCGTAAAACAAAAAACATTTTTTTAAGTGGTAGGAGTTTAGGGTTAAAAGGATGCTAGTGAATTACAAATAACCCTGTATGATAAAATATGATTTTTTTTATACGTTTTATATTAATTTCAACAGTATGTATATACATGCATTGTTACGACCAATTCGCGTCCTCATTATCAGGGATATAGAAAAAGATACAAGATTTTTGCAAAAACATCATTATTCGAATTTTATGTTACAATTTATGGTAAGAAGAATAATTTGAATCAAACAGTACTTAACCGTATATTTTATTTTTATTTTAGAAGAGTTCTTCACAGAGTGCTAAAAAAAAGAATACATATACAAAAGCGGATTTAAAGAAAGCGTTGCAAGACATTCGTGAGAACAAGAAGTCAATAAGCCAAATATGCAAAGATTATGGCATAGTGAGCGCAGACCAGATGGAATAAAAAAACCGGGAGTCGGGGTGTTAGGAGTAGATGGTGAAAAAAAGATAATAGAATGGCTTCTTAACATTTCCAAATGTGGATTTCCAGTTAAAAACATGAATTGTTAGATACTGTCCAAAAGATAATTCGAGATGGCGGGCTTAAGAATAGATCTAAAGATGATCGCCCAGGCCAAAAGTGGTTTGATAAATTTTTGTCAAGAAATAAGGAGGTTTCGCTCAAAAATGCTGAGGGTATTAATAAAGCTAGAGCTCTAGTCACAGAGGAATTAATAAGACTGTGGTTTAAAACCGTTTCAGCCCAAATCCATACTGCTTCTAAACTATCTGCTACAAACATCGAAGCTAGACAAAAGAAATCAAAATATTGCACCAGTTTCCGTTAACTACGATGAAATCACAGTTTACCATGGTAAGTAATTCGCATGATTGTAACAAGCAAAAATCACCTACTAAAGACTTACCACTGATTGGAGCAGACGAAACTATTTCAACATTACAACTGTCTGGGAGTTATTTTGACGTGGTATCGATTGTTTCATTAGACGATATCCTAATATTACCATTTCCTGAAGATGTAGTAACCCCCACTACAGTACCGAAGCCGCTTACTAAGGAACAAACGCCTGAATCGCTTATGACTTTTTCGAGTCACACAGCACCAGCTGTATCACCAAACCCACCATCCAGCCGCAGACTGAAAAAAATACGTGTCTTGCCACATCTATTTTGCCTACTGAAAAGCCTCTGGAATTGCAACCTTCAACTTCAGCAGTGGTTAGCCAATTAAAAAATATATCGGATCATTTTAAAAATCACCTGATGCTACCCGAGGTTGCTGACAAGGCAAGAAAAACAAGCCAAAGAACTCCTGCAGCTATATCTTCTGCCGCATGGAGGAAGTTCTATGAAGATAAAGAGGAGATCAAGAAGAAAAAGCAGGAAACAATAAGAAAAAGAAAGTTAGAACGAATAGGAAAATAGGAACAGATATAAACATTAAAAGAAACTCAAAACGCTCGAAAAACTGGTCCGAAACGAAAAAAAAAGACAAAGATTACTCCAGATCACTCTAAAATCGCACCAGATACAGATGTGCTAGATTTCGAATCGCAGAAAGAAAATTTACCAGCAGGGGATGCAACAAAGTGTGCTGAATGCGACGACATCTTAATTTCAGATGTCAGAAGACGACGATGAGAAAAACATTGGCTGTGATACCTGTGTCAGATAGTTTCACCTGAAATGTACACAATTTGCAGGACAATCCTATTTAGTGGTCAAAGACAAGTCTTTCGAATGTAACTTCTGTGATTAATTAGAACTAATTTTATTTAAAGTGAAATAAATGTTACATTATAATAAATATTATGGCAAAATCAACAGCCCTAATAAGTCATTATTGCAAAGTTTTAGAGATTTAAACTGTTTTAATAATGTAAACAAGAGTACCTAATTTGTATCTAAGATTGTTGTAAACGTTATTTTTATCTATTTTATATTTTTATTTCTATTCTTTTTTTTTTCACTTTCTCACTTACGAGGGGCGTTCAATATAAAGTGAGAATGAGATGCAAACTCTTTTAATATTACGAAATTAAATAATGGCCGGTAAAGCTAATCTATCTAGCTTATTGCTATGAAAAAAAAACTAACTGTCTTTTGTTTAAAAAAATATACGGTAATTTCTTTGCAATGCTATTGAGTACATTAGCGAAAATGGAGAAAATTGAACTGCGCGCCGTTATCAAATATTGTATTTGAAAAATTTTTCTACGGACCAAGTCAATTTGGATTTGCGGGACACTTTAGGGTCTAATGCTCCTCCGTATTCGACAGTCGCACGTTGGTGCGCCGAATTTAGACGTGGAAGAACATCGACAATGGACGACCCCCGCTCCGGACGCCCTACTACAGCAGTAACTGAAGAAATTGTGAAAAAAGTCGAAAACTCAGTTTTGGCGGATCGTCGTGTCACAGTTTGTTTTATTGCTGAAAATGTAAAGATTTCAACGCTTGGGTATGAAAAAGGTATCTGCGCGTTGGGTACCAAGAATGCTTACTGACACGCAAAAACAAACTAGACTAGAGATTTGTCAAGAAGCTTTGAACCTGATGCAGCAAGACCGGGAACTTTTTTTGGCGCGATTTTTAACAATGGACGAAACATGGCTCCATCATTACGACCCTGAAACGAAACTGCAGTCTATGACATGGAAAAGGCCATCATCTCCAACTCCGAAGAAATTCAAGGTGAGCCCATCTGCCGGTAAGGTCATGGGCTCTGTTTTTTGGGATGGTAAAGGGGTATTAATGATTGAGTATCTCGAGCATGGAGCCACTATTACGGGCACTTTATACGCCAAACAAATAGCAACATTGCGTAATGAGATCCGCGAAAAACGGCGAGGTAAACTCTCGAAAGTTGTGCTGTTCCACCAGGACAATGCCCCGGCACACAAGTCCGCCGTTGGAATGGCTGCAATTCGTGATGCTGGGTCCGATATCCTTAAGCATCCTCCGTATTCACCAGATCTCGCTCCCAGTGATTTCTACCTATTTCCGAGATTGAAACAATACCTGAGAGGCCAGAAATTTGAAGACGACGACGCGGTAGTCGCTGCAGTACAAGATTTTTTAAGTACTCAAGATGAGACCTTTTTTAAAAATGGAATTTTAAGTTTAGAAAAAAGATATACTAAGTGTATTATGCTAAAAGGTGACTATGTCGAAAAATAAAATGACATTTAGTAAAAGTTGTTTATAACATACTCACTCTCACTTTTTATTGAACGCCCCTAGTATAGTGCCTTTGTGGTGGAGTAAACTAGACTGATTATTGTACACTTACAGAGATTTAAATAATGTTACCGAAGATATAAAAAAAAACCTAGTGACTTTGTATTTGTAACAAAGTAAGAAAAGTTTGTATTTTTTTCAAACTAAATACAAACTGAAATATAGATGCACAGAAAAAACCCCAGAAATTCCAGAAGAAGAATTTCTGTGCATCTATATTTCAGTTTGTATTTAGTTTGAAATATATGGTTTCACGGGATGACCTTAACAGTAATAAAAAAATGAAGTTGAAAAAATAAATAGAAAAAGATACTTCATACTTAACTTGTAAAAGTTTTTATTTTATTTTTAAGTTTGATTAATATTTAGAAGAATAATTTATGTCAACTTTTAAATATCTGCAATTATCTAATAAATAATTTGATTTCATTATAATCACAAGCTTTTTTTTCTAATTGGAATACTTATCTCTTCTATTTCCCTATTTCCCTCTTCTAAATTGGTGGACGCCAACTAGTCCACATGCGGACGCAATCTGGTTTTTATGGACGCTAAATAGGTTAATCGCCTGTTTCAGCTTATTGTCGATTTATAAAATAAAACATGAGATGTTTTGTCCAAAAGTGTGCAGTAAACTTAACAAGACTATATAAATAATACATGACATCCATTTTTCGTTCAAAACTATTACACAAACATTTTTATTTTCTCTATCAAACTTACCAACTCCACTAAGTGGACGCGAACAGGCGAAATGACTACATGAACATGATAAAAGAAAACATGTGCTGTGTATATTTTGTAATACAGAGTACAAAAATGCTATTGCTACTCGGATGACGGAACATTTTGAGAAATGTAAAAAGTGTCCTAGTGATGTTAAAGTATTATTAAAAAAAAAACATACCTATCAATTCTTTAAACGTTCGAAGTTCATCAATGTTACCACCGATTTCTCCCAATTTGTCAACTTCACACAAGCAGTCGTCTTTTGAGATACCATCTAGTACATTCGTTGTCAGATATTGAGAGATCATCTTCATCACAGAATTCAACTTATTCAACAGAATCTAGTAGTTGCTACTATGATAAAGATAAGATTGATGCAGCTATCGATCGCGCCATATACCTACGTATCTGGTGCATCTTTGAATAGGCTGGATTGCAAAACCTGGAACGAAGCTCTGTAGATTATGCTACCGAGCTATGAACCACCGTCCAGGTATGCCTTAAGTAATGTGCTATTAAACGCTGAATATGCTCGTGTTAAGAGCCATTCGGAAGAAAAAATCGAGTCGGCAGTCGGACTTGGCATAGCAGTTAGTGTTGCCACCCGTACTTTATTATAAAGTATTGTACTCTATTTCGATTGTGCGTACTTTAAATTTTACGAACCACAACGCAAAAATACTTTAATTAAGGCTTTAGGTAAACATCGCAATTTTGTAAGCAATTATTCGAAATTCATAGTACTTTTACATCAATAATATTCACAATAAAATATATTTAAGAATGTTTCAATGTTTCTGAACGCCACCTTCACTGACAGAGACAGCAATGAAATGACATTGACACTTGACAGCTTATCTTTCACCATTCCGTTGGAGGTTGGCGGTAAAGTTTCTTTCGTTCGAGTCTTGGTAGATTTTCTTTGGTCTGTTTGTACTGTAGTGTTTTGTGAATTCTTAGTGAAAAATCAGATTAGAAAATAGAAAGTGGGGTCCCTTAAACTTCAAAATGGAACGTAAAAGCAGCAGTGACGCTGACGACGCGAGTGCCTACAATACACCAAAAAAAATAAAAGTGCCAAATCAAAAACGCATGCAAAAATATAAATCGGGAGTGGGATAATGAATTTCCGTGGATAAAGAAAGACCAAAATAATGAATTTAACGCGAAATGCCTGCTTTCGGATTAATATCGCTACATCCCAGTACAATGTTGAATATGTTGTTAATTGATTTCAAAGAAAAAGCACAAAGTTTCTACCTGTACTATGATTTACTTAATTTTAATCAAGAAGCCGAACTATGGTATAAAAAATGGCAGAACAAGGGTATTGCCAGAGAAGATCTCGAAAAACTAGATTTTACTGAAGTGTTAAAGGTGGCGAACATTTTCATTCCCGCAACAAAAAAAGCAATACTTATTTCCTCCTTCCTTGTTCCTTGGCACAACCTTGCACTACAAGTTTCATAGAGAGGTCCTTTCTACACAAAGTACGTCGTGTTATTAAAAAATGGCTGAGATCAACGATGACTGAAAACCATTTGAACGGCCTATGCATGCTCAGTGTACACCGAACCATGGTACAAAAAAACTAAGGATACAATTGAATCTGAGGTGATAAAACGGTTTTGTGAAGAACCTCGTTGACTACTTTTTTGTAAAATAAATCCACTGATTGATATTTTGTTTTTCATTTTTAACGTAACCTGCCCCGTTGCTCATGCAGCATTTACCTTTGATATATTCTTGGCTTGTCTACGCCTGCCCCCCGCCCCCCCCCCCTTAACAAAATCCTAGCTAGCTACGCCCTTGGCCTTGCCAGTTACACATTTACTTAATGATTTTGAATTTCCTGACGGGGGCAAAGGCGCTAGCAACCGGGTCTTATTAGCACCGCGTAAGCGTGTTGTGGAATCCCAAAATATTGTCGACGATACAATTGATAAACGTAATATGGATATGTAAGGTGGAACGAAACGTTATGAGTGAAAGAGACAGAATGAGAGAAGTTTAATAGTAAAATCTTTGAGTTTATTAGATATACGTTACATATCCGTAAAAAAATAGGTGAAATACGTATTATGTCGCGAGTATCTTCGAATTAGGATTTTCAGCATGGAAAGTACGGACGTGGCCGACCTTCAGGAGTTCACGGTTGTGAGTTTAAAAGAGGAATTGAAGTTAAGATATCAGCCTGTACACGGAAATAAACAAGAATTAATTAGCAGATTGCACAAGGGCAATATAATGAAGAGCGAAAATGGCATTTTGGAGGATTATCAGAGGGATCGCAAAGAGGTTATCAGAACAAATTGAATTGAAAAGTTTACAACTACAAATCGAAAATATGAAACGGGATGAGGTAACCGCACCAACATCAGGTAATGTAGATGGGCATTTTCAGAAAAAAGTTTACCCTGTACTTTTTTTAAAATCCTAACACATTTGGATTATTTCTACTCAGAATCACAAGCACTATCGATTTAAGCAATAAAAAAAGTGTCCCTCTCTTAATTGTCAGTTTTGTGACGCAGTTAACCATACATGTTGTATGGATCGTCACAAAACTGACTAATAAATTTTGTATGGAAAAATTAAGGATAATTAACTAAACGGGTAGATACATTTCTTTCTGAAAACTCCCAGATAATTCCACACTTTTACAAATTTTTGCAAACGCAATCAATTATATTGCAACAAATGACCAACAATTTCAACAACCTAAAATTGAAGTTTTTTTCAACATCCGATACCAGTACCAGCCGCGGCTTCCATACAACACACTTACACGGTTCCTGAATACGCCCAGGTACCAAATTACTATACGGCCCTAGTGACAAAGCACCGTTTACCGTACAGATTGTAACGATAATAGATGACCATACCTCCGGCTATTCTATTCATTTGCCCCCCCCTCAAGTTCGCCAAACTCATTCACCAGAATGGCGTCCGTGGCATAAAGTAGGCTGGTAACAAATTCAGCGGTCGCAACCGAGTGACCATGGAACTCAATCAATAATCTGCGAATGAATTTATTGCACATCCTATTCTCGCTGAACACCGATATTCCGCGAGCATACCGACATATAATTTCACGCGTATGGGACTGGTTCGTAACTTACCAGAAGAATGGACCCTAGAGGAGTTTGTCAGCTCGATTGAGTACTCAAACGATGACTCTAAGGGCATAAAAGCACGTCGTTTGAACCGGAAGTCTACCGACGATTAAAAAAACAATTTGGATCCTCAGTCAAACAGTGGCACTTACTTTTGTAGGTCAAATCCTGCCAGAGAAAATATTCTCCTTTTACACGCCATCGCCCGTAGAGACCTACCAACTGCCCTCAATAGGCTCAATACAATGCAACAAGTGCTGCCGCTTTGGCCATATTAAGGCTGCCTGCCGATCAAAGCCTCGTTGCTACAAATGCGCGCAATCACACGAAGGAGAATCGTGCCCTGTACAGAAAGACAAGACACCTGCCTTTCCTGTAGACCACCCCACTTCGCTATCCACTCCTCATGCCCTGAACATGCGAGACAGAAGGCAATTAAGCAGGTAATGTCGGAGGAAAATATCCCGTACAACGAAGTTTCTCTTCGATTCCGCCGCTCATATAAGAAAGAAAACCATTTTCACCACTTTTCGTCCGATACCCCCACGTAGCCCAGGCTACAATAAAGCTGTCCATGATGAAATTACTCGTACACCTCAATCCTCACAGCCAAACGGCTGTTTTAATTATACAGTGATACTGATGTATCACCAGCTTCCCCAAATAAACCTCATTAAGCTGCTTATCAGCAAACTATTTTAGTTAACCTCCTCTCGAAAGTCTCCGATACTATACCGAACAACTTCATAGAAATGCTAAACCAATTGTCTACAACAATTTCTTTCATTAATGGCCACTACTGCTTGCCAGTTATAAAATGGAACGTTAGAAGTATTAGGAGAACAAAAAACACGAGTTGTCTTTTTTAATAAATAAACACAAACCACTTACTTGCAATTTCGGAGACATGGTTGAATTAAAGCCGAGCTCCCGATTCAGGGTCCCTGGGTTTTAATGTCTCCGCGATGACAGTACTGAGGGCTGGGATGGTTGTGATTTCCTTGTCAAACATTCCCTTTGTGCTGTATTAATAATGTAGATGTTAGGACCACGGCGGTCACCAACGAGATCAGCAACGAGGGATATGCGCCAACGGCGGTCCCAGCGCCACCCGCGCAGCACCAATATGCACCACAGCAGCCGCACAACGGCTGATAAATTTTAAGGTTTAAAAAAAAAACAATGTTTATATTAATTTATTTAACGATTTTTTTTTCTATGAGTGGACGACTGTAGCGAATGTACCATGTAACATAAACATAGCTCACAGCGACGTCAGCGACACACATATACAGACACAACGCGTACACGCCTACATACACACTCACTCACCAGACTCCGCAGTATATGTATATAGATTTAGATAATTAAACCGAGGCTAGTCTACTCTGAGCAGGCACTCTGAATACTTGTTTTATTTACCACCAAAACTACCGGTAAAGTGATGACCCCGATGAGATTTAAAAAATAAAACGAACATGAACAAACAGTACCAACAACCGCATTAAGGAAACACCAACAACATTACCGACAACAGAGGCCATTACTGTGGCTTCGCAAATCCCCGAATTCTGCAAGAAACAACCAGCTATGTATACTGTTTTAATGTTATTTTTATACTTCTACAAATAGTTCGTAATGAATATACCTGTATGTAAAAGTAGGAATGTAGGTTTTTATTATTGTTAAATGCATGAAATATTTAATTAAGATAATTTTCAATAACATAGTAAGATAAGTTTAAATATAGTAACCTCTCCTATGTTGCTGTGCCCTTGCAGGGTATCACACATGACTAACTGAATGTAACATCTACTATTGATATGTGTGATTTGCAATAAAAATAAATGAAATGAAATGACCACGACTATGGTTTCACCAATTCGAAGACACAGTCGACCCCCAGAAGCCTAAAATATTCACAGATCACAGCTACTCATAGCAAAACTAGGACCGCTCCAGTTAGAACTACTCAACGATCTGCTTGAAGGACCACCGCAAGTAAAAAGGTACGAAACATTAAAACAACGGTTATTAACCACACACGACGAATCCGGGCCTAGCAGACTAAGGCTGCTGACGCACGAAATGGAACTGGGAGCCCTTAGCCTAGCACAACTCTACCATAAGATGAAAGAGGTCGCGAGAAAAAAAATGCCGGAGAACACGCTGATCGAGTTGTGGATCAGCAAGCTGCCACCAACTTTAAGGGCAGTACTTAGGTACATCCGTCGAAGCTGACCCTAAAGTTGACAGCAATGGCCGATAAAATATAACAGACTACTCAACATTCCGAAATGGCGCCGATCTCCACCAACAAGCACCGAAAACAATTCCTCCAGCACGCCGAACCAACTCGCAAAATCATTACCGGAGTTAAAAATGGAAATTGCTGGAGTAAAAAGTAAAATCAATCAATAAAAAATACAGTAGGTAATAACTCATTTTACTCATTCCCTCGTAAAAGCTCCGAAGGTCAATGTTGTAAGATTGTTTCTGAATGCGTCTCAGTGAGTGTATTTTAGCTATGACAATTGTGCTTTCTGTTTCTCTGTGACTTTGCAATGTAATGGAGGTGAGAACTAAAACTGCTTACTAAACTCATGATAGTTTATTATAGTATTCCCATTATAACATGGTGGCAGCGGTAAAATTAATTATTAAATCAGATTCAGTCAGTACTTACCTAATCAACAAAATATTCTGACATCCCATAAAAGGCATTTTTAGTCAGCCATTTTTTTAATTGGTTGAAGAATGTCAGGTCTTGGATTTCGCAAGTCGACAACACGCTGAGTCCAAAATATTTTTGTTTCTTTGCATAATAAGTGCACTTATAAATTTCTTTGTTGGAAATAGACGACTTCTAATATATTTAATTATGTAAAATAAGTATTGTGATGTGAGTGTCATTTTGTTGCTATCTATGAAAAGTTGCCTTGTGGGGGGTCGCTCAGAGTATTTATTTACCAAATTAGAGAAGACAGTCAAATCCCTGGCTGCCGTTAAACGAGCAAACAATGCTCTCTAACCCAAACTGCAACCCCAAGCATCCACATCAAAAAACTACTACCAACCCTCTCGACGCCCAATGCAGGCCCCACAGGCTCAGGGTCCGGCTCGAGGGGGACACCACCAGCCTCAGCAGCGTTACCAGCCGCCGGGGGTTCCGTGCGGGGCATAGCGTGTGATACGTACTGCACGTTTTTGCAAGACGAATACACGCTGCCATTCCGCAGCCGTGCCCCAGAACTCCAGACCATAGCACATCACCGAATGGAACAGCGAGAAGAAGCTTGCCCTTAGCTGTTGGTGAGGCAAGATACGTGCCAACCTACCCATTGCGAAACATGCACCAGATAATTTGCCACATATCATCGATATGCACATTCCATTTCAAGGCGGCATCCAACGACACGCCTAGAAACTTAGTGCTATGTACCTGAGGAAGGACTGCGCCATCCACGTTAACACTGAGTGGGCGGGGGTGAGGGGGGGGGGGCTACCCCCTAAGTTTATGTGCATCACTTGGGTTTTGTGTAGATTTAAAACTAAACCATTCGCAGAAAACCAACCCTGTAGTCTAGATATCTCCGAGTCTACAATGTTCTCTAGAGACGGAATTGTATTGGCGATTGCAATATCACAGGCATCATCAGCAAAGATATACATTTCACCATTTACGATTTTAGCGCTTACCTGTATCAAAAAACACAAATTTGCCAAAGATGAACCTTGGGGGACGCCGATGTCGATATTCCCGCTATCAGATTTAATTCGGCCATTATGTATAGCGATCAATTTCTTTCTGATTTGAGCAACATGGAAAATTATCTAGCCTTCCAAAAATCTAACGCTTGATGTGAGAAACTTCTGTTGTCAAAAAAAAGGTTGGTTGGCCTGGACGCGTTTTTGTGAAAACCTGTCCCTGTGTTCCCCACCTTCCATAGTATGGAAGAGCATAAAAAGATACCGTGGATCCTTAACCAAGACCAACCAGGCATCCAATGACCCAAATGTTTAGTTAGACGTTCCTGGATAAACTATCCCCTCCTTATGTGCCATCAGAAGATTCAGGTGTGAGGTCAGGATGTTTTCCCTCGTTTTTCGCATGTATTTTTCTTTGTAGAAGGACATTAAAATCGTTGTAAAACATGCTTTTGGTAGTGATTTGGATGGGCATCTGATAAAATGAAAAAAAGTATATTGCTTAACTGCATAGGTGAGCCAGATATCAAGATTTAAATAATACCTTTAATTGCTACTAGCAGCCCGTCCCGGCTTCGCACGGGGTAGACAATTATTTATTTTTGGAAATTTGGATATGAAACACTTTTTTTCACAAATATTTTTGTTTATTAAAAAATTATTATTTATTATTTATTAATTATTACAGACGTGCACGCCCCACTCCTGTATTTCAGTGCCCCCTCCACCCCGCCCGCCGCGATGCCCGGCGCGCTTTTCAGACTGCATCGCAAACAACGGCCACGGCGCTATGGCGGTTTTGTTTACTGTTTGAATTTTTTAATTCGTAATATCTTTTGAATGGAAAGTCCAATTTAAATAATTTAAAAACTATTTTATAGGTAGTTAAATGGTCTTTACCATAAAATAATTTATTTGGATAAGGATTAATATAAACACATAAATAGCATGGTTTGAATTTGGTTAGCATTTTCATTAATGTTTAAAATGAAAAAAGTTGTTGTAGTGACATAACTACAATAGTTGGACATATGCTACCGCGGAGTTTTTTGTAGACATTATGATGTTCTTCAATATTGTTGTACATTATTTTGTTCTATCGCTAATAGTTTCGGCAGCGCATTCGACGAAAGACATTTTAAGACTCATTTTTCTACACCTTCGGTTACATTGTTCAAATTTTACCAAGGATCCCTAATTTTTTTCAAAATGAAATGTAGCCTATGTCAAATTGGAAGAATGTAGCATTCTATTGGTGAAAGAATTTTTTAAATCGGCCCAGTACTTTTTGAGCCTATTCATTACAAACATACAAACATAGGTACAAATCTTTCCTCTTTATAATATTAGTGTAGATGTAGATAAAGACAAAGAAACGTGTTCTGCGGTAGGTATTGGAAAGGTTTGAAAATTACTTCACGCCCAGGAGAAGCCTGCCTGTGAATAATTCACTGAAACGATTTTTTTACAATTACGCAGAATAACTGCAGGCTGGAGGAATACTTTCAAATCTAGGTTATAATTGCGAGTTTAGGGATATGAGGGAAAGTCTATCGGTAGCAGGTCTAGATGATAAATACAACTCATTAAAACGCCAACTTATGTCGAAATGTTGGACGAACAGTCAAGAGCACACACATAGTGGACGGGTGTGTCAATGTGTGTGACACCTTCACTTTATATTTGACTCTAGCAATAATTTGCTCTTGTCTGTGACAACGTGTCCGAGCATGTTACTCCCACAATAGGAGATAATCCGGCAGCCTTGAGGTTGGTAACATTGCCTTGCCTCCCGCCCGTGCTTTCGACGCGACAGTGGCGCCGTGGGAGAAAAAAGGAACGCTTCTTCTTCTCGGCGGTTCGGCACGGGGCGGGTTGCGCTCCCGCAACTTTTGTTATAAAATCATCCAAACAGTTTTGTTGTGACTGTGACTTGAAGAACCTTTCAAGATTCATATTTATTCATATCAAGCAACAGCAAGATCCAACGTGAGAACCACCCGGCGGCGGCTGCATGCCTACACGAGACTTCACGCGCGGTCTTCTAAAGGAACCATTGTCTTTTATTGGGGTCTAACAGCTTGGACACATAATTAATATAGTGACTATCGAAGGTTACGGTAAGGGAGTTAAGGGAGTTAAGGTTAAGGTATTGTATCGACCCATAATATGTTTGACGATATTGTACTTGCTCGTTTATTGTGGATAACAAAGAGCTGCAATAGAGATCGAGTTTCAATTGTTTGTTGCCTGCGAGCGTGCCACACCACTCACTGCCGATTCACAACATCTGACAGGTCATGGCCCCAGCGAGTTTAATCCAAATTAATCAAGAAATTGGTTACTGCTTTAGCGGCAAAGATTGCGCCAAAGGCATTACATTAGCACAATGCCTATTGATAACGCGCTTGAAACTCAACACGTGCCAGGTCCCTTTGTTCTGGGCGGCACAGGTTCTGTTGAAAAGCTCAATGGTTATAATTATCATACATATGGATATACATATGGAAATTTTCTATCAAGATGTTTTTGATCGCGGAAGGATTGTGGGACGTGATTCGTTCCTCCGACGAGCTCCTCACCGGTGCTGACTCGTATTGTTCTAAGTTTAAAGCCTTCACTATATCAATATATACGTAGTGAAAAAAGCAGCAGGTTTGGAAAAAGTTATCCGATATATTTGGAGACCGAAGCTTGTATCGGCGCGTATTATTGTTGAGACAACTACATTGTGTGGACTTTACGGAACATAACGACATGTCTGCAATACATATTGTCACAATGCAATTGGGACAATATAATTATTTGGTTTTGTTTTTGGACTTAATTACCGATATCCTAACGAAGTTAGTTCGATTCAATGCAACGAGCCTCACCCCGCGAGCACTAGATGGCGCTATTATCAAACTTTCCGCTGCTATGATTTTTGGTCGTATTTATTTAATATATTAAAGTAAATACGGACAAAAACTTAGCTCTTGTCTTTTCTAAATATTTAATTAATAATTAGGAAAGCTAAATGTGCATAAGGAATATCGTTTTGTTGCGCAGTGTCTTCTCTGTGGCACGAACTGTCAAAACAATAAAATTACGGTTATGTGATCTCGAGGGGCGTGACCTAAATTTTGTCCTTAAAACCCAATGCCGCCTAAAATTCGGACATTTTGAATCTGAACACAACTGTCTAAAACAGTCTACATCTACTACCTAATAATCCTGTGGAAACTCTGCCCGTTTATTGGGCAACCAAGTCGGGGTTAAACCGCCCGATCGATACTGCAGTCTCCACCTCTTGGCACTACACCACCAGCACACTCCGAGCCCTGAACCACCTTGGCCTCAGCCCTGCGAAAACAGCAACTTCCTTGAAGATCCACCTGCAACGCCCGCAGCGCGTCCTACGGTCTCCTGAATCCAGGGCAGTGTCTGTCCAGGGAAAGCGTATCCAACTCAAGTGCTTTAGAACCTACCGACCCTCTAGTCTCTGGCTTGATCACAGTTTTAGCGTACCTAATAAACGTCTAGACTTTGTTTTTATGATTTAATTCCTCTCCTCGAGACCTATACCTAAACTGTGACAATATAGAAAGTGTCATGACACTTGTGCACCAGTTAGTTGGCAGATATCGGGCGGACTGTCTATGACGAAGAGATCGCTGAAATCCTACTTAGTGGATTACCTGCCGAGTATGACACGTTAGTCTCGAATTTGAAAACTTATACTGTAGTATATCGAAGTAATCTAGATGTTAGGCGCACTAAGGGATAATCGAAGGGAAACACAACGTATCTGTTTGGCTGTTTAATTCAAACTGAGGAACCACCCACACAATGACAATAATGTATATTTAATATACGGTTACCCACATGACACTCCTCCGCACTTAGTTTAAGGCCCTTACTCTACAACAATAATATGAAACCAAAACAACTTACTAACTAATTTAAAGTAGGTACACACTTAATATTTATAGGTAGGCTTATTAGTCCGACATAAACGGAGTGGGCGCGACCGAGTCGGTACAAGGGCGACTGGCGATGGTGGTGCGGGGTCAGCCATCTCGGCTGGTGCCCTGTCTGGCGTGGAGAAGGTCTCCTCGTCCTCCGCCTCCCCTTCCACCGCGCTGCGCGCCGGCGTCAGCTCTGGCCCTGGCGGCGAGTCCCTTGTCGACTGCCCCGAGATGTCGTTCTCTCTATTTGGAGTTGATGGATGAGGGGAACTATTTGAACCGGTCGAGGTCTCCGGCCTGCTACCCATTGGACAAACCATGGAATTTCGGGTCCTACGTCTTAATTGGTCGATATGACGGTGAATTTTGTTACCCCTTCCGTCTGTTACATTATAGTCTGTATTTCCTAACGATTTAGTTATCTGCCCTGGGAGCCATTTGTCACCCTTCAAAAATTGTCGATACCACACGTCTTCTCCTACTCTTAACGTCCTAACTGCTCCCCCAGCTGTGCTGGTTTGACGTTTTTGCTCCTTCAAAGCTCGGGATCCCCTGTCTGGTTTTAATAAATCTAACCGTGTTCGCAAACGCCGACTCATAAGCAACATTGCCGGACTTTCTCCTGTAGAACAATGATCGGTATTTCTATAGTATAATAAAAATTTATTTAATGCCCTTTGAATATCGTTATTTTCAATAACTGCTTTTTTTATTGTGTGTTTAATAGTTTTTACCGAATTTTCTGCCGCCCCGTTTGACGAAGGGTGATATGGTGCCGAAAATAAGTGTTCGACCCCGTCGCTCGCCAAGAAAGTTTCGAACTCCTTACTCGTAAACGGCGGGCCGTTGTCGGTGACTACTTGTTTCGGCACTCCCCACCTGGCCCATAGTTCATCTAATCTATCAATAGTAGTGCTTGCGGCCGTACTCGGTACCTGAAACACTTCTACCCATTTCGACATGGCGTCCACCACTACTAAATATGTTTTTCCGTAAAGGGGGCCTAAAAAATCGAGATGGACACGGGCCCACGGACGGCCGGCCCACGGCCAGGCGCGTGGCACGTGCCGCGGCGGGGCAGCGGCCAACGCGCAGCACGCGGCACACGCGCGGCATACCCCCTCCACTGCCTCGTCGATCCCGGCCCACCACACATAGCTACGAGCCAAGCCTTTTGTTTTCACTATCCCCATATGTGGCTCATGTAAAATTTCCAGAACTTTCTCCCGGCATCCTTCTGGCACCACTACCCTGTGCCCCCACATGATGCAGCCTAGCTCTTCGTATAACTCTGGTTTTCTGTTGAAATATGGTTTTAAATTGACAATGTCACATTTATCCGGCCAGCCGTCCCGAATGTAACTTAATACTCTAGCTAACATAGGATCTGCCATTGTTTGTCTTTTTATTTGATTATAATCTAATAATAAGGCATCCTGTGCGAAATGCAAATAGGTTTGTTCCGGTATAACCTCATATGACTCGTTTGTTACCTCAACACTGCTAGGCAACCTGGATAGACTATCCGCGCAGTTATTACTTGTATTCACGTATTCTATGTCATAATCATAGGCTGCTAAAATTATGGCCCATCTTTGCATCCTACTTGCAGTCATAGTGGGAATACCTGTTTTTGGTCCAAATATTGAGACTAAAGGTTTATGGTCGGTACGCAGCGTGAAGTGTCGGCCGTATAGATATTGGTGAAATTTTTTTACACAAAATATGATGGCTAAAGCCTCGCGGTGGATTTGTGAGTAATTCGATTCTGCACTATTCAAGGTGCGAGATGCGTACGCGACCGGCCGCTCTCCCCCCGGCCCCTCCTGCGTTAGCACCGCCCCCACCCCTTGCGGACTCGCGTCACATGTCACTATGAGTCGCTTACTCGGGTCATAGTGAGCTAATACCGGTGTGCTCGAAAGTAATTCTTTAACCTGTCTAAATGTACGGTCACACTCCGCGCTCCAACACCATTCGACCTTTTTACGTAATAAACGTTTTAACGTTTTACGTTTTGTTAGCTGTCAAATATCACTTAAGCTGCCTTCAAATGTCAAAACTCTTTCTTCACTTGTGGATAAAAAGCGATTTTCTCAATAGATGTCAAACAAACAAAAAGGGCTTTCCGAGCTAGTGAGGTGAAAAACGTTGATAAACTTTTACGAGAAACAAATAACTTTATACGTTGCATGTCACGTTCTCACGTTTTAAGCCGTGCTAATAAAGAATAGAATTTACAATGAAAAAAGAATAGGCGGCATTTACCCAATAATAGAGTAACTACAACATTATAATGGCAGCACTAGTGTTGACGCTTTGGGTTCTAAGCAAAATTTGGTGTAGTTTGGTTGCAAGACTTGCAAGTGTGTGCGTGCCACTGTGTAAGTACACGGATTGGTGTAGTTTGACCGGCCTCACTTCGTTGTTCGCAGCGCTATATCTTTACTTTTTATTTGATCTGAGATCGAAGTGTACTTATTACCAAAAAGCTGGGCATATCAAGCTAAGGTGTTTTAAATTAAAGCGAGACAAAGAAGAAATAATCGGAGCCGAACGGAACATCTTTCTTCGCGCAGGATCGATCTGACATTTATCTGGACAGCGGGGCCTCTTCTCATCTTGTAAATGATAGTAAAGCATTGCATAACTTGAAAAACATAGAATATTGAATGTTCAACATTCTATCAGTCTAGCCAATAGTGAGGTTATGTCGAGTTCTAAGAATGGGGATTTCGATGTGAAGATAAATAATAAATAAATAAATAAATAAATAAATAAATATCACGGGACAATTCACACCAATTGACCTAGTCCCAAAGTAAGCTAGGCAAAGCTTGTGTTATGGGTAGTAGGCAACGGATAAACATACTTATATAGATAGATACATACTTAAATACATATTAAACACCCAAGGCCCGAGAACAAACATTCGTATTTTTCATACAAATATCTGCCCCGACACGGGAATCGAACCCGGACCTCAAGCTTCATAGTCAGGTTCTCTAACCACTAGGCCATCTGGTCGTCTAAAGATGAATGGTGAAGTGAGAACTTTTACAAATGTTTTGTTAGTTCCGAATCATTTGAATGCATTTAAGAGCTGTCTAGGTATAAATATTTCGAGAGATAGAGTTAAAGGTACAATGAACAATGACTCTAGATCAAAGTGAGTGTATAAGAAAACTGCTTGTAAATACGGTTTGGTATGGAAAATTGTAAGACCGTATGTAGTATATTAGAGCAGAAACGGGCTGTTTCTTTATAAATTGCCGACCACGATAAACTAAGTACCTTTATTTAGGTATAACCCTTAAATTACACAATATTTATATATGTACAAGAAAAAAAAATGTAAAAATAAAGTAAAATGCAGATAATAAAAAGCATAGTCAGACAACAATATTTAAGGTCATGTAATATTCTTATTCTCAGATCGGTGCAAGGCAGTCCAATGCCTTTTAAATCCTTCATTGAGGTCGTCATACACCAATCTCAAAATCTCATTCCCAGTACCCACTCAGTCGATCTAGAAAAGAGGCAGATCTAGCGCGTAGCAACGCAAAAAAGTCCGGAACCCTCGCGTACGCAACACGGTCTTGGTCTGGCAAAGCGTGGGAGCTTAAGCAGTATGCGGAAAGCATCGTTGTACTGTACAGTCAAGGGCAAAAATATGTATACACTTTAGTACCTTGTCTATTTTCGTCATATTTGAACTGCCATATATGAACTGTCAGTGGTTAAATTGACAAGGTACTAAAGTGTATACATATTTTTGCCCTTGACTGTACGCGCAGCGCACTGAGCGAACGCTTCGTGTACTTTGTAGCAATGTATCAGCCTTCTTAAACCTTTCTAGGAAACAACGAAAATTACCAGCTCAGGTTTGTCATGCATTCCGACCGAAGTCACATACCACACGCACGTGGCTACGTTCATGAGGTACCTTCAAAAAGAAGAAACTGCGCGGAAATTACCGAAATTGTTGCACGTTTTGATGTCTCTGAAAACTGAAATAGAGCAACGTTTTCAACATCTTGATGAAGATCCAAAATATTTTCTGGCTACTTTATTAGATCCCAGATTCAAAACCAGTTTTTTTGGGATGCAAACATCGGATTTAATTGTGAAAGTATGCCAATGATCAGCCTCCGTTATCAATTACTTCTCCCAGGTGGACAGGAACTTCATAAGTGTACTTTTGTAGTGTTAATTTTCAATAACAAAAGCAAGGACACGATGAGGAATGTGAACGATAGTAAGAGTTAAATGATAACCATTACAAAAGGAAGAGATTTAACAGGAATTCGTTTGATTGCAAGAAATGTGGCAAGAATCATGAAGCAAGAAATTGTCCGGCATATGGTAGGAGATGCTGTGTGTAACATAAAATAACCATTATGCGGCGATGTGTAGGTTTAACAAAACAAGAGAGTAAAGAAATGATGAGCGGTCTCAAAATCGAAAACCTGTGGGCCCGAAGGTGGACGGGGTGTCAGAGTACAAACAAACATGGCAGTGACTAGTTCTGAAGAATTTGTTGTGGATTCAGTAAGTAGTTTTGACAAGTTGCAGTGTCTTGAAACTACATGTGTACTATAAAATTTAAATTAGACACAGGGGCAAATTGCAATACCTTGCCATAAGATATTGATAAGATAACTAAAGGCAATGTCAAACTTAGTGGGTCTACTATTGAAGTAAATTTTATTAAGATATTGGTTGTATGTCTGATTACCTACGCCTATTTGCTTTTCTTTTCTTAATGCACTACAGAGGTCGTCACCTACTGCGTGTTCTGTTGTGGCGAATACGGAGGCTGTGCAAATCATTGTGTAACTGAATAAAAACTAAGTTTCTTTATTAGAAGTCTTATTTATTATAATAAATCCAAGTGTTGTGCCCAGGACGTGGTCAGACATTGTAATAAATAAAGAGCAGGGAAAACAATAAAGTCCTTCAAGTGTTCAGACGGCAAAAATTGAATACTGCGATCTAACTATAAAACAAGATGGAGGTCGGCAAGTTGGAAAAATTCGACGGGTCGAATTTAAAACAATAGAAATTTCAAATAAAATGTGCCCTAGGTGCAAAAGGGTTGGATATTAACACGCCAAAACCGACAGAAAATCTTATAAACTGGAATAAAGATGATGGTATGACGATGTTTGTCATGACTTTGGCCATGGACTTCAATCAAATAGCGCTTATTGAAAATTGTGAAACAGCGCTCGAGATGATAGCAAGATTAGAGTCCATATACGAACAAAAGTCAGAGTTGACGAAAATGATTATTCACGAGCGTTTTTATCAATGTAAAATGTCGTCGGGAGATAGCACCACTCAGCATATTTCAAAAGTGGAAAGTTTAGCTAAAGAGCTAAAAAAATGTGGAGAATAGACCAGCGACACAGCGATTATGACAAAAATATTGAGCAACTTGCCCTCCAAGTACAGATCCCTACGTCAGGCCTGGATGTCACTCGATCCTAGAAACCAAACTATTTTTAATTATATTTCATCGCTTCATTTTTCAGATATGTCTAAATATTCACCAGGTAGTCCCCTTAACCTACAGGTGACTCTATGCACGCTTAAAAGACACTCAACTGACTAAACCGAAACGACTTACCCCTACCACGGCCGATTCGTGGACGGGGCGAGCCGCCATTCTAAGCCCATTCCTTTTTCGTGCACGGTGACGACAGCACGCGTCTCCTAATAATAATTACATTTTGTTCATATTATAATGCCAAAACGAAGTGCGGAAGAAAAAATCGAGCGTTACGAACGCAAAATTAAGAAATTACAAGAACGTGATATCGGACGACACCGCCGAATACGCGTCATTTCATCAGATTCCTCCAATAATGAGGGTAAGCATATTTATTTTCTTATTATAACAATTTTCCTATAACAAAGATTACGAAACTTTTCTGTTCCGTTAACACGTTGTTTTTACACACGTTACCAGATTTCATCAGAACAGGCCGTGAGCCTGGTTCGTTGAAATAATAACTCTCATCAGGACGTTGTTTTTACACACGTTACCAGATTTCATCAGAACAGGCCGTGAGCCTGGTTCGCTGAAATAATAACCCTCATCAGGACAGGCCATGAGCCTCGTTCGTTGAAGCCAAACTCTTCATCAGGGCAGGCCGTGAGCCTCGCTCGTTGAAGTAACCCAGTCACTCGTCTAATCATAAAAATAATTGGTTTTAGGTGTCGAAGATACCGAACAACCTGGCCCAAACCTTATCGCCAACGCGGACGACTGCGGAAACTCTTCAGGACAAAGTCCTGCACCACCCATCACAATGCCAGAGCCCGAGCATATGCCGGAACCTGAGCCCGCACCGGAGCTAGATCCCGCACCAGAGACCTCGGTGGAAAACCCATTAGAGCCACTGGCTTTAGAGGAAACTTCGATGGATTAAAACTCTAACGGCCAATCAGCCGAACCAGAACTGGACCCCGAACTTATAGAAGCCCTCGGCGAGTCCACTAACGATATTCCAGAGTTTGGAGAAAAAATTCACGAGAATTTAGCCAATCTATGGCTCCCTTTACTCATCAAAGGCTTGCCCAAAGAAAAAAAAGACAAGCTGTTGAAGGAGTACCTTATCCCTGACAACTGTAGGCTGCTACAAGCACCTAAACTAAACGCAGAGATATCAGCGGCAGTTATAGACTCCGTAAGAAACAGGGACAAGATCCTGGTTGTTCATCAACAGCAGCTCGGGTCGGGGATAACGGCCATTAACAGAGCGCTTAATATTCTCCTAAGTGGGGATGACAAGAAGAAGGCTATCCAACATCTTAGCAATGCCTGCCGTATACTTACGGATTTGCATTCTGTAAATACGAATAACCGCATAAAGCTTATTACACCTAACCTGGATAAGAACTTTTTCCATGTAGTTCAAGATTCCGTAAGAGACGAAACTCTGTTCGGAAACAAACTCTCAGAAAAGATCAAGGCAGCCAAAGCCATCGAACGACAGGGCCTGCAAATCAAAAAGGCTATTCCGAAACCATCCGGCTATCACTCCACTAGCAACCGCTCTTCTAATTCGGGAAACTGGTCCGGCCCACCCCGGTACTCTTCGAACAGAGGCAGCCGAGGTGGGAAGAGAACGACGACGCAGAGCCGCCGTCCTTACCCGAGCTCGACGCAACAGCAGCCAGCGTCGAAGCCTGCAGCAGCGAACAAGCCTCGTGCCCCGGCGCCGCAGTGACTCCGGTACATGCAGGCAGAATTAAATACTTTTTTAATTGTTGGTCTAGAATTTCCTGTAATTCAGTAGTTTTAGATTGGATACAAAATGGTCTCCGTATACCTTTCTGCAAGGAAGTCCGTCAAATAAACATCCCTAGCAATACTTTTTCGGACACAGAGCACCAGGAAATGTCAACTGCGATTCAAAAACTGGTTGACTTAGGTGCCGTAACAGAATGTCTTCCAAGCAGAGACCAGTTTGTGTCCAAAATATTCCTAACCGCCAAGACAAACGGCAATAAACGTTTCATTTTAAATTTAAAACCGTTAAATAAATACGTTTCAAAGTTTCACTTTAAAATGGAAGATTACCGAACAGCGGCAAAGCTGATACCTCACAATGGATACTTAGCCACAATCGACCTGAAAGAAGCTTACTTACTAATTCCGATCCATGCCGAACATAAAAAATATCTAAGATTTCAATTTAAGACAAACACACAGACCTTGACCTACGAGTTCACGTCAATGCCCTACGGGCTGTCCGTGGCTCCTAGGGTGTTTACTAAGATTATGAGAGAAGTCATAACTCATTTGAGAAGTGCGGGTTTTAATTCAGTAATTTTTTTAGATGATATTCTCTGCATCGGAAAAACTTATGATGATTGCAAAGCTAACGTAAATGAAACTTTGAAACTATTGCAATGTCTAGGTTTTGTCATAAATTTCGATAAAAGTTCGCTCCAACCTAAGCAAATTTGTAAATTCTTAGGCTTCTTGTTTGACACTGAGAATTTAACTATTTCTCTCCCAGATAATAAACGTAACAGCATTGCGCAATTGGTTCAGAAGTTTACCTGTCTACCCACATGTACTATTCGAGAATTTGCTCAACTAATCGGTAATTTAATCGCGGCCTGCCCGGCTGTCCGATATGGTTGGTTGTATACCAAGTTATTGGAACATCAAAAATATCTCGCGCTATTAGAAAATCAGAACTACGAGAATAAAATCAATTTATCTAGTATTATACTTGAAGATCTTACTTGGTGGATTAATAACATCCAAACAACATCACATCCAATGCGAAACGCCAGTTATAAAATTGAAATCTACACAGATGCTTCACGAACCGGCTGGGGCGCAGTCCGGGACAATGAACGCGCCCACGGAGGTTGGTCGGTTAGTGAACGTAATTACCATATAAATTATCTGGAACTATTGGCGATATTCCTCGGACTTAAAAGTCTGGCATATAAAGAAACCAATTGCACAATACTATTGCGGGTAGATAACACTACAGCCATTAGTTATATAAATCGAATGGGCGGAATACAATTCCCGCACCTAAACGATATCGCTCGGCAAATTTGGCAATGGTGCGAGAAGCGTCACATCTGGATCTACGCGTCATACGTCAATACTAAAGAAAACCGGGCTGACGCTGAATCCAGGATCATAAATCCCGACACCGAATGGGAACTCTCCGCTACCAGCTTCCTAAACATTGTGTCACATTTCGGTCAACCAAATATCGACCTATTCGCTTCCCGCACCAATGCCAAATGCGCAAACTTTGTTTCCTGGAAACCCGACCCAGATGCAATGGCTGTAGATGCTTTTACTATAAACTGGAGCGAATATTATTTTTACGCATTCCCCCCTTTCTCAATAATATTAAATTGTTTAAGGAAAATAATTGATGACAGGGCACACGGAATACTTGTTTTCCCTTATTGGCCATCACAGGCCTGGTTCCCCTTATTACAAGGGTTATTAGTGTCCGACATTCTGTTCTTGCACCCTAATAAGAACCTTTTACGATCACATTCCAGAGAACATCATCCTTTATCCGCGAGCCTTACCTTGGGTGTCGCGAGGCTCTCCGGCAAGCTTTCTCCCGAAGATGCCCACCAGAGGCTCTCGACCTCATGCTAGCATCGCTCTCCGACAGCACGGTAAAACAATATAATGTTACCTATAAGGCTTGGTGGCGGTTTTGTGAGAACAGAAACATTAATCAATTCCAACCATCTGTATCTTTCTTGTTATCCTTTTTGTCACAACAGTTTAATGACGGCTGTTCATACGGAAGTCTCAATTCTCATAGATCCGCGCTTTCATTACTTCTCGGAAACAAAATTGGTTCAGACGTACAAGTAAGTCGATTGTTAAAAGGAGCTTACAAACTAAGGCCAAATGTTCCTAAATATATACAGACTTGGGACCCTCAATGTGTTTTAAATCACGTTGCAGAGTGGTATCCCAATACGAACTTGAGTCTGGAAAAAATTACAAAAAAGTTAGCAATTTTATTAGCCCTTTGTACTGCCCATAGAGTACAGACCCTATCATTTATTAAATTAGAAAATATATCATTCTCTCATAACAACGCTAGGATCATAATTACTGACATAATAAAGACTTCCGCCCCAGGCCGAGAGCAACCTGTTCTACTGATACCATTTTTCTTAGAAAACGTGAATATTTGCCCAGCTACAGCCTTAAAAGATTATATTTCTGTCACAGAAAGTAAAAGAACAGAAAACGGAGGTAAACTGTTCCTTACTCACAAGCCACCACACAGGCCACAGGCCGGCCACGACACAATCAATCAGTCGCTGGATTAAGCAAGTGCTTTCGGAGAGCGGAGTGGACGTATCAACTTTCGGCGCACACAGCACTCGCCACGCCTCTACCTCGGCCGCGGGCCGTGCGGGCCTCAGCGTTGATGCCATCCGTAAAGCTGCCGGATGGACTACTGCATCCAATACATACTTATGCGCGATTTTATAATAGAACCCTTGTTGATGAGGGGAACTTTGCAAGATCCGCTGGCTTTACGCCCAATCGTTAATTTAAGTCTCTTCCTGTATTTGCTTACAAATAAGTGTAAAAGATAATTGTTATAATTTTCGTGATTAGAGCTTAATTTTTCATATCAATGATCACTAACTAATAAATCTATTCCAAGAAATATATATTATTTTATTACGAGGAAAAACTTTCAGCTCTAAACATCTACCTGGTGAATATTTAGACATATCTGAAAAATGAAGCGATGAAATATAATATAAGATCAAACGAACTCCTCAAGTGAAGTTCGATCATTATTATATGAATCGCTTCATTTTTCAGATATAATTCGTCACCCACCCTCCCACAGCAACGGGTTGCTAGCCCCAATGTAGAAAGTTTTTCTCTACACTCTAAAGAATGAGCTTAGAATGGCGGCTCGCCCCGTCCACGAATCGGCCGTGGTAGGGGTAAGTCGTTTCGGTTTAGTCAGTTGAGTGTCTTTTAAGCGTGCATAGAGTCACCTGTAGGTTAAGGGGACTACCTGGTGAATATTTAGACATATCTGAAAAATGAAGCGATTCATATAATAATGATCGAACTTCGCTTGAGGAGTTCGTTTGATCTTATATTATATTTGCCACGGAAGAAGTCTTTCCAGTCATAATCAAAATTTAATGCAAATATTGACTAGATTACGTGAAGTAAATTTAAAATGAAACCCATCCAAATGTGATTTTCTTAAAAAAGAAATGCTATATCTCGGTCATGTAGTAACGAGTGATGGTGTCAAACCAGATCCAGAAAAAATTAAAACAATTCAAAATTATCCAGAACCCAAAAACGCGGATGACGTGTGAAGATTTGTAGCATTTACAAATTACTATAGAAAATTTATACCCAAATTTGGCGAATTAGCAATTCCGTTAAATAACCTTTGCCGTAAAAATGTAAGTTTCAATTGGAACTCAAAATGCCAAAAATCATTTCAAACGTTAAAACAATTATTAATGTCACCACCTATACTACAATACCCAAATTTTGACAAAAATAATACTTTCATATTGCAAACTGACGCGTCAGGTTTTTCAATTGGATCAGTGCTATGTAATGTAGCGACCGCAGGCCAATAGCTTATGCTAGTCGGAATTTAAACAAAGCAGAGTGCAATTATCCAACCATCGAAAAGGAATTGCTGGCAATAGTATGGTCAATTAAATATTTTCGGCCGTATCTGTACGGTCGCAAATTTAAAATCGAAACCGATCACAAACCACTCGTTTACTTATTTAATATGACCAATCCATCAAGTAGGTTAACAAAATTTAGGCTCATAATTGAAGAATACGATTTTGAGGTAGAATACGTAAAAGGAATAACTAACGCCCCCGCAGATGCGATGTCTAGAATAAAAATAAGTAGTGACGAATTAAAAAACATGCATGAACACATTATAGCCGTCCTGACAAGAGGTCAGCGGAAAAAGTTAGAGCAAAAACAATTAAGTGCGCGAGCGTTAGATAAGGTATCTGATAACAACCAACCCGACCAACCGAGAGTTGTAGAGATCCTTAACACGTTAAACGCCAGACCAAAAAATTCATTTTTTCAAAAAAAAAAAACTTGATGTAAATTCAATTATTACTTTGATATGTATATAGATATATATTTTATTTTGTTATTGGAAGTTTAGTTAAAAAGTTATTTAAAAAAAAAAATCGCGGTCACCGATGACCACCGTGGCGCTGTGAAGTTCATATTTCAAAAACCGTTACCATGACGCCGCGCCGGCCACCCCTCTCGCCGCGTCCTTGCCAGTGCGCTTGCGACAGTCGAACGAAGTGGTAACGCGTGATTTTTTGTATTGAGCTAGTTGAGTTGACAAATTATGTTGTATGTTTGTGTAAAATGGAGAACAACTTAGATAATTTAGACTTTGAAGTGGATTTTAGTGAGTTGGAATTAACGGAAGAGGACATGCAGAAAATTTGTTTATTAGAATCAATTGCGGTCCCCGAAGACGTTGAGCCACTCGAAGATGATTATGATCTACCGATGCCAAGCAAACGAAGGCGGGTGATGGTTATTGACTCCGAAAGTGACACAGACTCCGTCAAAAATTTTGTTACTGAACAATGTAACAACAATAACAATTATGTTAAAAAATGGAACGACGCAACTGGTCGCACGGCGCGAGTTATACCCTTTACAGAACCGACAGGTATGAAAGTTTTATATGCTGCTGCAATGTGCCAAGCCAATCCGGAGGAATTTTATAGTTTATTAATCCCTGACGACCTATTTGAAATAATAGCCGAAGAATCGAACTTATTTGCCACGCAGAGTTTAACGGAAAATGATTTTAAGCCATGTTCACGGTCACACAAATGGGAACCTACCAATAAAAATGAGATGAAGCAATTTTTTGGTCTGATTATGTTCATGGGATTGGTAAGACTACCTAAGCTAAGTGACTATTGGTCAACTAATGATATTTTGAGCCAATCGTTTCCGCGAACTGTTATGACAAGAAACAGATTCGAGTTACTTCTGCAATATCTGCATTTTGCTGATAATGACAACATAAACCCCAGAGACCGTATAGGAAAAATCAGATACCTCGTCAATATACTGAACAGGAACTTTGCCGCATATTACTTACCCAAAGAAGAGGTTTGCGTGGACGAAAGCATGATCCCGTTCAGAGGGCGTATTATATTTCGTCAATACAATAAATCTAAAAGGCATAAGTATGGCATAAAATTGTATAAATTATGCACAATTCCTGGATATACTTACAGATTACAAGTCTATAGTGGCAAAAACTTTGACACGAGCGATAGCAGTAACTCGCCAACCCAGGTTGTGTTATCGCTATGCGAAGGCATTTTAAACAAGGGACATACAATTGCAACCGATAACTGGTACACAAGTTTAGACCTGGCATATGAACTGCTAAAAAAAGAAACCCATTTATTGGGAACTGTTAGGAAAAATAGACGTGGATTACCAAAAACAGTGACAGAAAAAAAACTGAAACCAGGAGAATTCATCGCTCAAGAAAATGAAGACGGAATTACTGTTCTAAAGTGGAAGGACAAAAGGGATGTGCTAATGCTTTCTACAAAGCACAGCGATAAATTTGTGAAACAACAGGTAATTTTCAATTTATTTTTATAGATATAGTATGATAAGTATATCATATGCCACGAAATCATATTTTCGTTTTTATAAATAAATGCATTGAACAATAGTTCAATTCTACTCTCACGTACTAACAAACACATAAATAAACATACATGCATGCACACACACACACACACTTACACACACATACACATACACATACACATTTGAACACTTACAAACACGCACACATTCATGGGTTTTGAGAAATCATTTTCATTTAGTTCTTTGTTTTTTCTCAGGTAAAAGGTAAAACTACTGCAAAGCCTAAGATGGTTTTAGACTACAATAAAGCTAAAGGGTCTGTGGATATGAGTGACCAAATGACAGCATACTCTACGCCATTGCGAAAAACCGTGAAATGGTATAAAAAACTTGGCATTGAGCTCATTTTAAATACAGCAGTAGTAAATGCTATGATTATGTATACCGAAACTACACAAAATCAAATCTCTATCGTTGATTACAGAAAAAAACTGGTTGAGTACCTAACTAGCGCTGGAAAGAATCCTTTGGATGGCAAGGAAAATTAAAGACCTAAGAGACTGAAACATGAACTCAAGAAAAAACCAGGTCCTGTGAAAGCCTCCAGACGATTTTGTGTTCAATGTTACAAAGATAATGTGCAGGACTTAGGCCGAAAAGTGGCAAAGAACAAAACCAAAAAAACTAATACTTATTGCGTGCAGTGCAATGAACACTATTGTCTAAATTGCTTCAATAAGGTACATCGTAATAAATAATACGCTTTTGGTATACAACGTACTATTGGCGCCGGTCATCGTTGACCCCCACGGCGCAGTAAAGTGAGAATGTCCCCAGTCCTCATTGTTACGCCACGCCGGTCACTTTGCCGGTCATTATACTGTCACATTAGCACCCGCTAAAAATATGCATAATATAAAATTTAACTGCTTTTGGCATTGTGTGACAATAGCTTGGTTTGGCAATTCCTGCTACTGGTTCAAGAAGATACGCTGTTTTTGATTATTTTTGTTAATTTTAGGTTTTTATGATTTTTTTTTTTGGAATGCATGTATCGGTATAAGAATTGAGAGGAATTGAGAGGGGGTGTTAAATTATGGCAATGTAATTATATTGTTATTTTTAGATGGTAACATTAAGTGCATTTCCGTTTGTCTTTTTTTTACACTTCCGTCTGTGGGTGCATTATTATTACAGTACTAAGTTAATATTAAATACTAGACTCTGCTCGCAGATTTGCACACGTAAACCGCTTAAGCTGGCAGTTGAATTAAAATTCCTGGATTTTAGCAAACTCTCATGGGAATTTCCAAAAAGTATACTTACTGTAGATTTCATTAATGTTGCACATAAAAAACTAACAAAAAAATTGTGGTCCTAAGCCCAGCGGTTGAAATTTCGAGATTTTATCCCGATCTCGTGGAAATAACAGGATAAAAAGTAGCCTGTGTGTTATTAAATATTAAATATTTTTATTAAATATTTCATTTGTAATTGCTAGTTTCTTTTAAAATCTCTAACATTATATTATATTGGTTCTTTTATTTGTCAACAAGTGTGCGATGAGAATGAAACTAATACTTGAAAATCTCTGGGACTGCGTGACCGGTGAGTGACGGACGCTGCGCGTGATCAGCGCGCGCTGGCGCGTAGTAGTACTTAGTCTGTCATAGTACCACTTAGTCTACTGCGGCCTAACCTTTATCAGTATATATTTAACTAGCAGCCCGTCCCGGCTTCGCACGGGGTAGACAATTATTTATTTTTGGAAATTTGGATATGAAACACTTTTTTTCACAAATATTTTTGTTTATTAAAAAATTATTATTTATTATTTATTAATTATTACAGACGTGCACGCCCCACTCCTGTATTTCAGTGCCCCCTCCACCCCGCCCGCCGCGATGCCCGGCGCGCTTTTCAGACTGCATCGCAAACAACGGCCACGGCGCTATGGCGGTTTTGTTTACTGTTTGAATTTTTTAATTCGTAATATCTTTTGAATGGAAAGTCCAATTTAAATAATTTAAAAACTATTTTATAGGTAGTTAAATGGTCTTTACCATAAAATAATTTATTTGGATAAGGATTAATATAAACACATAAATAGCATGGTTTGAATTTGGTTAGCATTTTCATTAATGTTTAAAATGAAAAAAGTTGTTGTAGTGACATAACTACAATAGTTGGACATATGCTACCGCGGAGTTTTTTGTAGACATTATGATGTTCTTCAATATTGTTGTACATTATTTTGTTCTATCGCTAATAGTTTCGGCAGCGCATTCGACGAAAGACATTTTAAGACTCATTTTTCTACACCTTCGGTTACATTGTTCAAATTTTACCAAGGATCCCTAATTTTTTTCAAAATGAAATGTAGCCTATGTCAAATTGGAAGAATGTAGCATTCTATTGGTGAAAGAATTTTTTAAATCGGCCCAGTACTTTTTGAGCCTATTCATTACAAACACACAAACATAGGTACAAATCTTTCCTCTTTATAATATTAGTGTAGATGTAGATGTAGATTGCAACAGCGCGAAATCGGCCTGGACGAAACTCAGTGATATATTTGAAGATAAGGGGCTGTATAGACGTATTCTTCTTCTAAGGCAACTGCATTTATAAAGCGGAGTATGCACAGCATAGCAGCATAACTACCTATATTGATAATACAATGAAGATCATGCAACAGTTGGCCGATATTGGCAAAGATATAAACGACAGCGAGGTCGCCGAGCTGTTATTAAGTGGGCTGCCACAGGAATTCGACCCACTTGTGTCGAACTTGTCAACTGCCTGTCTCACTTTGACAGTTTCTAGCGAGCTTGCTAGAGCTAGACTTACTCAGGAAGAAACGAGGAAGATGCCTACATGAATATACGAAACTGCATTTATCTCCAAAAGCACAAAAGCGAAGAAGAAGATAAGTTATCTTCAAATTCTCTACTGGGCCAGATTAGGGCGTCACCGTTTTTCACCGTAATCATGGATACGGATACCACGCAGGACATGTCGAAAGTGGATCAACTAAGCATTGTCGTAAGATATGCAGTAATATCCAGATCGGAAAATGGACAACCAATCGATATTGAGGTAAGAGAGACGTTTCTCGGTTTCCACGCAGTCACTAAACACAGCGCTGCGGATTTGGTGAATCATGTAAACACGTTGTTCTCCGAAAAGAGTCTTGATTTTAAAAAGTGTGTCGGGCAAGGTTATGATGGGGCCAGTGTGATGAGTGGTGCGTATAATGGCGTACAAAAACAAATTAAAGATATTCAGCCAAACGCAGAGTACGTACACTGCTCCAGTCATAACTTGAATTTGGTGATAAGCGATGCCGTCCGGTCCGAGGTTCTATCGAAATCCAGAAGCTCTTTGCAATAATACAAGACCTGTTCAACTTCTTTGGAAACAGCATTAACCGCTGGGACCTCTTATCGAAATACACCGGCGAATCAGAAATTACTTCAAAAAAATTTAATCCGACATGTCGACAATGGGAAAATGTCGTCAGATCCCAGTTTAAATAACTGGATGACCACGCTCAGGAGCTTCTAAAGACTGTGGCGGATTTTAACTGCAAAAAATATTAATATTGTACGGCCCAGGTAATTTAATTCAGACGCAATCGAAAATTTTTTCGGACGGGTGCGCTCATACAACGCCCGAAACAATGACCCGACCTGCCACGCCTTCGCCTGTACTTTCAAGTCCTTATTAGTGACTAACTTAATTAAGTTCCACGAAAACACATATAACTGTGAAGACGATAATAGCGAACAGGTCTTGAAAGTACAGGCGATATTTGATTGCACTCGTGCAACAAACGAGGTTTCACCTCGGGCCAGATGTATCGACCCCTTGATGTTGTCCTCGGCCACTACCAGCCTGGCGGCTGGCAGCGGCGTCGAGTCGTTACGACTGCAGGGCAGGCCGCCCGAGAGCGCCTCGACATGCACTCACGCGCATACACAGCGGGATGGGTCGTGAGGAAAGTTCTGAGCACTTTCAATTGTGCTCACTGTAGAAAAGATTTTACTACAGATGATCCGGCCGCGGTCCATAAATGGATTAGGCACAAAGAACTCAACCACATGGAAAAACAACGATTAACTTATCCTTCGGTGTCTGCGTGAGGGCCTTAAGTCACATAATCAATGAATCAAACGAATATTTGGAGGAAAATGCGTACAAGAATAAACTCCAAGAGCACATCACTCTAAACCTGCTGTCCAAATATTCGTTTGATTTTATTAAATGTGATGTTCATCAAGATGCGGTCAGAGATTGTTTCATTTCGGTGTCCGTGACGCTATGTATTTTTAACTGGTGCAATACCATCAATAAAATATTAAAGGGGACGGACATATCAAGAATAAATAAAACTAACTTGCCTTGTATGCAGGCCCAGGCATTTCTAAAGTATTCTAAACGTTTACGTAATAAAACACTTCATAAATAAGTACATGGTTATTTCATTTTATAAGATAATTCGGGTTTCCTCATAATATATGATATTTTCTATCTATGTAGACTAAATCCTACAAACATCCAACAGATTATCAGGTAATATAAAAAAATATGTAGCATTTTCATTGCAGTGCAGCAGTGTTAATGAAATTGGTATAATCAATTTCTTTCTATCAAAATGGTTAATTTAACATTTATTAAGTATCATTAATCATTATAATATAACTGAAATTGATTAACCCGAATTCGCTATAGTATTTTATGCAACTGTTGTATAAGTGAGGTCTTAAAAGGCGAGTGACGTGAGTTGCGATACGAGCGAATGCGAGTATCGCAATGGAAGACGGCACGAGCCGTTAAGACTAAATTATACACCGTTGCATACAATATTTTTCTTACGACTCGACTCTACTGTACTGTACTGTACCCTACTGTAGGGTACAGTCGGGTACAGTAGGGTAAAATGGGATACAGTCGGGAACAGTAGGGTAAAATAGGGTACAGTCGGGTACAGTCGGGTACAGTAGGGTACGGTCGGGTGAAATAGGGTAGGTACAGTAGGGTACAGTCGGGTACAGTCGGGTACAGTAGGGTACAGTCGCGTGAAATAGGGTACAGTAGGGTACAGTCGGATACAGCAGGGTAAAATAGGGTACAGTAGAGTACAGTCGGGTACAGTAGGGTAAAATAGGGTACAGTAGAGTACAGTCGGGTACAGTAGGGTAAAATAGGGTACAGTCGGGTAAAGTAGGGTACAGTCGTGTACAGTAGGGTAAAATAGGGTACAGTAGGGTACAGTCGGGTACATTAGGGTAAAATAGTGTACAAAAGAGTACAGTCGGGTACAGTAGGGTAAAATAGGGTACAGTAGGGTATTTTACCCTATTTTACCCTACTGTACCCGACTGTACCCGACTGTACCCTATTTTACCCTACTGTACCCGACTGTACCCAACTGTACCCTATTTTACCCTACTGTACCCGACTGTACCCTACTGTATCCGACTGTACCCTACTGTACCCTATTTTACCCTACTGTACCCGACTGTGCCCTATCTTACCCTATTGTACCCGACTGTACCTGACTGTACCCTATTTTACCCTACTGTACCCGACTGTGCCCTATTTTACCCTACTGTACCCGACTGTACCCTACTGTACCCTATTTTACCCGACTGTACTCTACTCTACTCTACTGTACCCTATTTTACCCTATTGTACCCAACTGTACCCTATTTTATCCTACTGTAGCCGACTGTACCCTACTGTACCCTATTTTACCCTACTGTACCCGACTGTACCCTACTGTAACCTATTTTACCCTACTGTACCCGACTGTACTCTTTTGTACCCTATTTTACCCTACTGTACCCAACTGTACCCTACTGTACCCTATTTTACCCTACTGTACACGACTGTACCCTACTTTACCCTACTGTACCCGACTGTACCCTATTTTACCCTACTGTACCCGACTGTACTCTACTGTACCCTATTTTACCCTACTGTACCCGACTGTACTCTACGGTACCCTATTTTACCCTACTGTATCCGACTGTACCCTACTGTACCCTATTTTACCCTACTGTACCCGACTGTACCCTACTGTACCCTATTTTACCCTACTGTACCCGACTGTACCCTATTTTACCCTACTGTACCCAACTGTACCCTATTCTACCCTACTGTACCCGACTGTACCCTTTTTTACCCTACTGTACCCAACTGTACCCTATTATACCCTACAGTACCCGACTGTACCCTATTTTACCCTACTGTACCCGACTGTACCCGACTGTACCCTATTTTACCCTACTGTACTCGACTGTACCCGACTGTACCCTATTTTACCCTACTGTACCCGACTGTACCCGACTGTACCCTACTGTACCCTATTTTACCGTACTGTACCCGACTGTACCCTACTTTACTCAACTCAGCAGGTCTAAACTGGGCTTTAGTGTTGAGTGTACCCTACATTTAATATTATGTGGAAGCTAGGTGTATCGTAATAACGACATTACGACACAAGTGCTGTTATGGCGAATAGATTTAGTATAGACTTTCTGAAGCCATATTATCTATGTTCTTATATATTTGTTCGCGACCATGTAAAAACCAGATAAAAGAACAGGAGTAGGAAAACATCTTTACGGCACTTTCACACGGGCAACGTCCCGTTTTTTGCGGGTTCGGTTTTTTGCAACCCCGCAAAAAACGGGACGTTGCCCGTGTGAAAGTGCCGTTACGCTGCAATGAAAATGCTGCAACATTTACTATGTGTAGATCATATTCATATCATAATGTATTTTTTAAAGCTTCCCGCGGTTTTAGAAGAACCGAATTTAAATTTGAAGTAAAATCCCGCCTTTTGTGATGTCATCATTAAAAAAAAAACAAACGTCGCCATCGTCGCTTACAATGACGTTTCCTTAGTGCTTTAACCAAATGTATGAGAGATGGTTATCTGATACGTAGTATCTGATCTCTTAGTAGTCTGTGAGCAGGGTTAACTCAGTAACTGAGGCCCTACCACGAAGTGCATAATTCGAACTTCGTTTCGTGCCGTCCCGCTCACGCTAATATGATTTGACACGAGAGTGAGAGGGATAATGCGATACGAACTTCGATTTTCGAATTTCGTGGTAGCGCCTCTGCAGTCAAACTTCGTTTTTTCGATATTATTAAAGCATTGTCCGAAATAACGCTGAAGAGTTCAGAAAAAAAAAAAAAAAAAAAAAAAAAAATGAAGTTGAAAAAATATGTACAAAAAAAAAAAAAAAAGATACTTCATAGCTAACTTGTCTGAAGAGTTCAAGTAAAGACGAACGTAGTGAAGCAGAGGTTATAAAATCAAAAATGCTGAATTTTGAGTATGTATTTCTTTGCGAATTCATGCAATGAATGCATGAATTATGTTTCCAAAATTTTGCAAAAACGTGATATCGCTTCAATTTATCTGTTGTTTCGTCCAAAGTCTTACTCGCCTCGTCCAAAGCGATATCACGTTTTTGAAAAATTTTGGAAACATAATACGAGGCGAGTAAGACTTTGGACGAAACAACAGATAAATTGAAAAAGTACAGAAATGACTTCAAGCCCTTTAAATCCAAGGCCACCGAAACCGCGAAAAAATACGATATCGATCCTACCTTTCCAGAAAAGCGACGAAGAAAAACTATAAAGCATTTCGTTCGATGAATTTGCTTCTGATCACCGATTCCAAAACCAGGAAGAAGTCTTCAGAGTAACTATTTTCAACAATGTACTCGACATAATAATCAATCAGTTAGATGCGCGTTTTTCTGGTCTGATTGCATTTTTTAAAACGTTCGACTTTTTGATTCCAAAAAATTTGCTTAGCACGAATGAAACGATTTTACTCACGAAATGTGATCAGTTTCAGATGAAATATTCCGATATAATAGGACCCAATTTTTCGCTCCAATTTCTTAATGTATACCGTCTCCATTCGCCATCTTTTCAAAGAAATTATAACAAAATTTGGCGTGCCCGAGTGTTACGGAAGTGTATACAGCAATGCTAGTTTCATACAATTCCTGTTACTTCCACGGCAGCAGAAAGATCTTTCAGTAAAATGAAGATTATAAAAAAATATATAAGAAACAGCATTGGACAAGATCGCCTCCGACATTTATCGTTAATTGCAATAGAAAATATTTGAGTTATAGACGAATTCGCAAAAATTAAAGCGCGCAAAAGGTTGTGAATTGGACGGGGAAGTCTGTTAAAAATTGTTTTTTTTTTTTTCATTTATTGATCTCATCTGTATAATAAATATTTTATACTGTATTGTACGTCGTTGCTTATTCATTCCCATTTTCTTTGATTAAACACAGTGATTCTACCCCTCATAGAGATGACGTATGGATTTAGCCTACTAATGATAAGTTCAACTCACTGTATCCTGTATCATATTCTTATTCCTATCTATTTGTGAAGGGAGTTAGGGAAGTTCAAGCTAGTTGGTACACCTAGCTACGCCACTGAAAATAACTTGTAACTACTGTAACAAGGAAGGTCATATTAAAGCCAAGTGCTTCAAGTGGAAGAGAGATAATAAGCAAACTCAAGAACCGGAACACTGCATGGCTGCTGCATTTCAAGTGACACAAGATGACATTTTCGTGGATTCCGGCTGCACGGCTAATATGTTCAATGAAAAGGAGTTACTCTAAAAGACTCTAGTGTTTCATCAGTGGCTGTGGCCAATAATGATAAACTGAGATGTGAAGGAACTGGTGTTGTTGTGTCTGTAGAGACTTCCAATAATCAGTACTTACTTTGAGTAATGTTTTATATGGACCCCAATTATCTTGTAATTTAATTTCAGTTATAAACTGTTAGAGTCAAATATGAGAGTGATGTTCAATTCGGGAGGTTGCTTTATTTACAATAACAAAGATAAATTGATTAGTTCCGCTAACAATGTTAATGGTTTGTATAAATTGAACGGGTCTTGCAAAGGAATGCACGGGTTGGCATTAGTAATTCGGATCACGATTTTGGGGTTGCTAAAGGTTGTTTTTTATAGGGGTTGTTTACCCCTTTCAAACGACACCCTTCTTACTACGCGGAGTAGTTATACTTTTTTTTTATTATTTTTTAAGTTTCCCTATGAATTAGTAAGTAATGACTGTATTAAGTGCTCTCGTAGTTACGCGAATGTGCTCTTGGTGTTTTTGGTGTCTTTTTTGTGGACTTTGGCTGTGCTATTGGACTCTGATATCTGCTTCATCCGTTACACTAAGGGCCACTTGCACAGTTCAGGGGTAAAAAATTAAATCGGTAACCCTGGGTTAAGAATGACAGTTCCATACATTTTGACACTTTTTAACCCCGGGTCAGCAGTTAACTCGGAGTTAAGTAGCTAACCCAGGTCCGCGCAAGCCCGCCTAAGGCGACTTTTCCTGGACTTTCGATTTTGCTTTTGCGATTTAATTTCATTAAATCATTTCTAATTAATTAATTTTCATTTCTTTTTGTCTACCTGACTATATTGTCTACCTGAATTTTTATTTTTGTAATGTATGTATGTATGTATGTAAAACTCTTTATTGTACATAAAACATGAAAATAACTAGTTAACAAGAGATACAGATGTACAAAGGCGAACTTATCCCTTAAAGGGATCTCTTCCACTAATAATAATAATGTCACTGTAATAGTAATGTCACTGTACTTTTTGGTGATCAATAAAGAATATTTGTATTGTATTGTATTGGATCCGAATCAGCCATCCTGAATAGCGACAAATAGCGATAGCGATGGCGATAGCGCTAGCCATGCGAATAGTTACAATATGACTTAACATGTACAAATTTGGTTAATTATTTGTAGGTGGTGATGACGGGCCTTGCCTCCGTGGCTTTATTCGGAAGAGGTCCTCGAAATGTGGAACTTGACGAAGCTGGTGCGCGAGTTGGGGACACGCGAGCAGGGCATCGCTTTTGCCGTCGAGCAAGGGCACATTCCGGGCGGCGTGAACTGTCGCGTTCATCGTGCCCCAATGAGCGTTGATTTGTCAGCAAATAAAACTGTGGGGCAATTTTATTGCTCCAAGAAGAGTTGCCGGGGCAAAACTAAGATATCTCGGACAAATGGGACATGGTTTGAGAATATGAAAATTCAGCTCATCCACGTTTATTATTGATGTATTATTTTGCACATAGATGGACCCATAATAACCACATAACGACCGCTTTAGCCTAGTTGGTAGTGACCCTGCCTACGAAGCAAGAGGTCCTGGGTTCAAATCCCGGTAAGGGCATTTATTTGTGTGATGAGCATGAATATGTGTTCCTGAGTTATGGATGTTTTCTATGTATTTAAGTATTTATTTATCTATATAAGTATGTTTGTCGTCGTCTAGTACCCATAGTACAAGCTTTGCTTAGTTTGGGACTAGGTCGATTTGTGTAAGATTGACCCCTAATATTTTTTATTTATTATTTATTTAATATGGTTATCCATGAGGACCCCATCAGAGACGAGAAGGAGCAGTGTCTTTCCCGGGCCACAATATCCGATTGGTACTCCTACTGCAGGGAGACAATAGTCATTTATCAATTGGAGCAAGAACAGCATTGACGTACAATAAAACAACTAGACTCCCAATCACGCTCAAAAATTGTCCGAAGCAAAAGTCTGCACACGCGTCTATTGTGCAGAGTTTTGGTTCATTTGTGTTTCGACTGCGCGTTGATTACAACGTCACTTCTCGCCCCGTATTCGTATATGTCTCTTTCGCACCGTAATCAAACTCACGAGAAAAAAAGAGACAGACAGTCTAGCTTCCGCTTCGCATGACCACTCCACTGCATTCTTTACTCTTTAGGCGGTTTCCAGCGCGTGACGTCATGTCACTACTTCTAACGATCGTATTCAATTGACATTAAACATTACTGCTACGAAATAAGGTGTTAATTTGAATGAATGCTGTTAATGTTATCTGTATAAATTGATGTATACGTACACACAACGCCGCTCGGACGTTTTTTGAGGAACTTTTGTTTAGCGATTGGGAGTCTAGTTGTTTTATTGTACGTCAATGAAGAACAGGAAAAAGGGAAAATTGGTGGCCCGGGAAAAATAGTTCAAATTGACGAAAGCAAGTTCGGGAAACGGAAATATAATAAAGGTACCTAATTTTAAAATTGAATTGAATCTTTTTTTTTTTTAAATAATTTTAATTGTAGTAACATTGAATTTGTTTTTGTTTAAGGACGCAGAGTTGAGGGGCACGGGTCCTCGGCCTCGTGGAGGATGGAAGCGAGGACCTGCGGCTAGAGTTGTGCCCCGATAATATCAGATCAGCAGCCGTGTTGATGCCACTAATCCAAAAACATGTGGAAATTGGTGCCACTATTCACACTGATTTTTGGAAGGCCTATGATTGTCTGGATCAGTATTGTTGCATCCATAAGAAGGTAAACCATAGTCATCCGACAATCCATTTGTGGCAGAAGACGGGACTCATACACAACGTATTGAGTCCCAGTGGAGGGTGGTTAAGCGTTTTTTTTTATACAGATAATTATAACCACCCTGAAAACTTTAATGACGCAATAGTTGAATATTTGTGGAGAAGCCATAAGTTTAAAAATAATAAAGACCCATTTGTAGAATTATTAAGGGCTGTTAAAAATGTATATAAATTAGATTAAATTATTATAAAATAAAATTGTTTTATTTATATTCAGTTAAGTATAAATATCAAGTAAGTGCTTGTTGTTTGATCAGTAGTTAAAGATACTAATAGTCAGTTGGTTGGTAAGTAAGTAAGCCACTTACTACTTAAAAACGAATCAGAGCACCCCGATTCCACGTAGTGTTGTCTGTCCTACCCCTAGAGTGTAAGTATATAAAAAAGCCGGAGGCGCGGAGGGAGAGCAGTCCCTCCGCATCAGCGTAGGAAATCGCCTTCGGCGACCAGCCTCCGCCGCTACGGCGGCTCATGGTGCCGGCGATTTCCTATACTAGTGGCCATAATTCGAGAGACAAGCTTGACAATTCAAGGGTTACCAGGGTTAGACGAAATTAAATAGCGATGTAGCCGATATCGATAATCAGTGTCGACTGTACTATATGATTTACTATAAGACGGATTTTTTTACTTCCTTTAATGATATCTGTTATGTATGTGTGTGTGGCTGCGCCCACCACGGTCTTTATTCGTATGTTAATAAAGAGACAGTGCATCGTTGGCTATCGCCTGTTTCACTTGAGTCCCTCTCCTTGCCCTCTGACGCATCAGTGGCGACGACTACCCACAAAAAGAAAAAAAACACATGTCGGCTGGACATTTCGGCATTTTGACCAGTTTTGACCACAATGTTCAGGACTGGAAGACATAGGAGTCGGATAACGCAGTGGTTTGTGGCAAACGACATCACTGCAACATCGGACGCGTGTGGAACAAAGAGGCGAGCCATTTTGCTAAGCGCACTCACAGAGGGTACCTACCGGCTCGCCGCGGACTTGGTATTACCGAAGGATTTGCAAGCGGTGCCGTACGATGACATTATTCGGACGCTAGACAAGCATTTCAACCCTACACGCGTCAGGTTTAGCGAACGGCACAATTTCTACGCAGCAGTGCAACGGCAAGACGAATCGCATTCGCAGTGGGCCGCGAGGCTTCGCGGGTTGACGTCCCTTTGTGCGTTCAATAATGTCGAAGAAGCGTTGTGCGATCGATTCATAATGGGCATGATGACTTGTCCTGAAAAGGAGAAACTATATGGACAAGACTTGGCGGGTTTGACGCTTGGCAAAGCAGTGGAATGTGCAGAAAACGTTCGCAGCGCGCGCGCCGCCGTCGCAGCCAGCGCCAGCGGTGAAGGTCTACCCGCCACGGCGTCAGATTCGCTCTTTAAAATCTCGCGTGGTGCCAAGGGATCACCTAACACCAATAGTAGTCGCTCGAAAAAACAAAAGTGCACCATATGTGGGTATACGAATCACAAAACTTCGGAATGCCAGTACAGTGATTACGTTTGTAAAAAGTGTAATGTCATAGGTCATCTACGTAGGATGTGTCGATCAAAAGTGAATTACGTAGACGATGGAGCCGGGGACGAGGACTTCGGAGATGACGGTGAGGTATTTGCAATACGTTCGCTGCGGGGAGAACCGATGGTTGAAACGGGAACGTATCAAAATATATAAAGTTTAAAACGAATAATGGACGAAATACATAATGGTCATAATATATACTAAAATTTTCTATGAAACTATTGATAAAACGAACTTTTTTAATCGTGTAATCTACAGATTGGTTTAGGTTAGGTTAGGTTTATTTTATGAAAATCCTGTAAAGTTGAGAATTTCCAAGAAAATTGCATTATATCAAATAACCATTATGTATTTCGTCCATTATTAAGTTTAAACTTTATATATTTTGATACGTACCCCAAGAAACGTATCAGTCGCATTTCAAAGATGTGCCATTGATTCCCTCGCGTAAACATTTAATCAGTTAGGTATACCGGCGATAATATTCCATGTATAGGGGTATTGCGCCTGCCTGTCTGTTTTGCCGATCGCACCCACACACTGGATATGCATATAGTGCGTGACAGTGGCGCGTCACTCCTCGGGAGAGATTTCATAGCGTTATTCCAATTGGAACTAGTACCCGTTAACTACTGTCAACAGTTCTACACGGTTGAACAATTACAAACAAAATTTCCTAAATTGTTTTCTGAATCGTTAGGATGTTTCAATAAAAACAAGGTAAAATTGACCCTTAATGATAACGCTAAACCGGTTTTTTTCAAAGCGCGACCGCATTCGCTTTACGTTATAAGGTAAACAAAGAAATAGACAGGCTGGTGCAATTAGGCATTCTAAAACCGGTTGATAACGCAGAGTACGCTTCACCGGTAGTCTCCGTTTTAAAGCGAAATGGTAATGTTCGCTTATGAGCTGATTATTCGGTAAGCATTAACAAGCAATAAGTAGTTGATCAGTATCCCTTACCGACAGCAAAAGAATTATTTGCGAAGTTATATGGTGGCAAGAAATTCACGAAGCTTGATTTGTCAATGGCTTATAACCAGCTCGTTTTGGGTTCTTTGTATGTTGGACGATATACTCGTCACAGGCCGCGATGACGCTGAGCACGCGAATCGGTTAAACGCTGTACTTGAAAGGTTACAGGATGCAGGTTTGACACTGCAACGTGAAAAATGCGATTTTTATAAAAACAAAGTAAGTTACTTGGGCTACGTCATCGACAAGGACGGCTTGCATAAGTCTCCTGAAAAGGTCGAGGCAATCGTTAAGGCCCCTGTACCGAATAGTGTGAATCAGCTGCAATCATTTTTAGGACTAATAAACTACTACAGGAATTTTGTACCAAACGCGTCGTCAATTTTATGTCCGCTTTATGACCTGTTAAAAAAGGGTACTAAATGGCAATGGAATGATATTCATCAAAAAGCGTACGATACAATAAAAAAATGTTTGGCATCCGATCAAGTTTTGACTCACTTTAACTTAACTCGGAGGCCAAACTAATATTAACGGTCGACGCCGGACCCCGGGGCCTCGGCGCGATCCTCTCGCAAGTGGGACCCGACGGGCACGATAGGCCCGTGTCCTTCGCGTCGCGAACCCTAACAGCGGCTGAGACGCGATACTCACAAATACAAAAGGAGGCGACGGCCATTATTTTCGGGGTGCGTCGGTTCCACCAGTATTTGTATGGTAGGTCGAAACCGTTCGTATTGCGCACGGACCACAAGCCCCTTATATCGATATTCGGACCTTACAAGGGAATCCCGGAGATATCCGCTAACCGACTCCAAAGATATGCCATATTCTTAAGTGCGTATAATTATTCAATTGAATATGTCCGTAGTACCGATAACACAGCTGATTATTTATCGCGCGCCAGCCTGCCGGAGGGCGAGCGCGGGGGCGGGGCCGCCGCCGGAATGTGCTGACGGCGCGGAACCGTGCGACCGCACTGCTTATGTTTGTTTTGTTTTGAGTGGCTCGTTGCCGGTTACCTTTTCGGACGTTCGTAATGAGACGCGTAATGATGCTATTTTAGCGACCGTAAGTAAATACATAATGGAAGGCTGGCCTAAACAAATTGACGATGTACGTATCAAGCCGTACCATTTATGCCGGATACAACTATCATACGAAAGTGGTTGTATAATGAGGGGGCACAAAATCGTCATTCCCGAATCATTACAAAAAAAAATGCTATCAGAAGTACACAAGTCGCATCGCGGGATCGTAAAGACTAAGGCAGAGATCCGATCTAGGTGTTGGTTTCCCGGCGTGGACGAGGCCGTGGAACTAGGGAATGCAATACCGGGATACCGGGATCCCGCACCATTTTTGCGGGACCAGTCCCGCGCCTAAATCGTGCGGGATCCCGCGGGATTTGCGGGACTGCGCAACGACATACAGCATGTGTTGTTCGGCACGCGGAAGCGCGCGGACTGAGCCGGCCGGCTCGTGAAAGATGTCGCCGAGTGACGGGCGGGGGGATGGGGCGCCGGGGGCGGCGACGTTTGTTTTTGTTAGTTTTTTTGTCAGTTGTAAATTTGTAATTTGCAATTGTTCCGTGACGTAACGCGCGCGATCTAATAACGTGCATAGTTTTAATTGTTATAGTGATTGAATTAGGACGATTTGACATAATGAACATAATCTAATAACGTGTGTATTTCTATTTGTTTGAGTGAACTAATCAGGACGTTTTGAAATAACCTAATACTTGGTTTTATTTGATCTATAAACAGAAAGAAGATTTTTCAGTTATGTCGAACAATTCGAACATTGTTTATAAAGACTTTGTCAGTCCAGTTATTGTGTGGAAGTACTTCTTGAAGGCTGAAGATTCCCAGTCGGCTAAATGCAAGTTGTGTAAATCAATCATTAAAACTACAGGTCGATCAACTAAAGGCTTACATGTGCATTTAAAATCAAAACATCAGATCGACAGCAGCAAACAAAATGACTCTTCAGCGCCAGAAGAGGCATTACGACCAGATTCAAATATTGCGACGTCGTCGGCCTCTAACTCTAATTCTTCGGCACCACCACCTACTCCCCGAAGTCACCAACCTACACGGGACGAGTATTCACAAGACGCTCATACTTCTTCAGCTTCGTCATCAAAAAAACGGAAAATAACTGATCATTTCCATAGAAAAGATAATACCGTCGAACATAAAGTGTCACGAATGGTGGCGAAGGATGGCTTACCGTTCAGTGTTTTCTGCACTTTGTCAGATTTGCGCGAGCTTTTTAAAGCAGGTGGTTATAAATTACCTACAAGTCCAACCTCGATAAAACTTATGGTCATGAATTACGGAATGACACTGAAACTAAAAGTTCGAGAAGACCTTTTGAAGTTAAAAGAAACTAGTCTTCGTTTTACTCTGACATTTGACGAATGGACTTCCTTGAGAAACAGGCGCTTTCTAAATCTAAATATTCATGCCTTCTATAAAAATAAGCCCACTTTTTGGAACTTAGGCCTGATACGCATTTTTGGTAGCTTACCTGCAGAAGCCTGTATCACAATGTTATTAAAAAAACTCTCAGAGTATGACCTGGACATGGACAAGGATGTCGTCAATATTACTACAGATGGTGCCAAGGTAATGGTAAAACTTGGCCGTCTTATCAAGCCCAATCAGCAACTTTGTTATGCCCATGGATTACAGCTCGCTATAATTGATGTTATTTATAAAAAACAAGACTCATCTGAAACGTCACAAGACGGAATAAATAAACAAAACGAGATAGTCAATGATACTGGTACTGGTGAAGTAAGGACAGAGAACGATTCATCAGACATTGAATCGGATGATGATAACTTTGAAAGTGTGGACAGTGGCTTTGATCTGGTTCTTCCCACGAGCGAAGTAGATTTGTCATTAGAATACTCAAAAATAATACAAAAACTGAGAAAGGTCGTCAAGCTTTTTAAAAATTCACCGACCAAAAATGATTTACTGCAGACATATATTGTAAAGGACTTCGGGAAAAACTTAAGTTTATCGTTAGACTGTAAAACGAGATGGTCTAGTCTTTCAGAAATGATAACTACATTCAACAAAGTCAAATTGTGTGTATCTAAAGCTTTACTTGATCTAGGCCTGTCTGCTAATCCAGATTACTTCTTCAGTGAAGAGGAATATACTGTGTTAAGTGACTTACAACGAGTTTTCCAGCCAATGAAACTAGCTGTAGAAGTTTTGTGTCGGCGGGAGTCGACTCTAATCACAGCTGAAACAACATTGAGATTCGTGATCAGCAAGTTGGAAGGACAAGATTCAGTTTTAGCCAAGAAACTTGCTACTTCATTAAGAAAACGAATTACAGAGCGACGGACCAATATGACTGCGGTTTTATTGTACTTACAAGACCCTGCAAAGTACGAAGAAGATAGAATTTAATTCATGCAAGACGAAACTTTTAAGTTACCTGCAAAGAGTGTAATCCGAAAAGAAATTATAAATGTTATTGAAAGACTACAATTTAATAAGAGAGACGCAGCATTACCATTAACGTTAGTCTCATCAGAGGCTTCAACATCTTCTATCTCTACTCAGGAATCACAGGATGATTTACCTCTTTCTATAGTGGCCGGAATGATGCGAACAGAAAGCACGGAGCCTGAAGCAATATCTCTTAGAGATGAACTGGAACAAACACTATCGCGTTCTAAAACCGCTGGTCGATCTTCTTCGGGGCTTCATTCTCTTGAAGGTATAATCAGGAAAGAAATGAATTTGTTGCAGTCTGGTGGGCCTAAAGGTGAACATCTTCAGTTCGTCTACAATGCGTTGTTAACAGTTGTGCCCACCAGCGTGGAAGCGGAAAGGGCATTTTCTGCTGCCGGATACCTAGCATGCAAAGTAAGAAGCCGTTTAGCTGACAAAACCATTGACACGCTGTGTTTTATGCGCAGCTACTTCCAAAATAATGAATAATTGTTTTTTGTTTGTTTGTAATAGTTATTTTATTTCTAATTAGTGACTGATTGATTTGATAACTTAATAAATAGTTTCACAAAACTATTGAGACGCTATGTTTTATGCGCATTTGCGCAGCTACTTCCAAAATAATGGATAGTTGCTTTTTGTTTGTTTGTAATAGTTTTTGATCTTTGTTTGTAATTGTTATTTCTGAATAGTGATTTGATTACTTAATAAATAGTTTTAATAATATTTTTTACTTTCATTTTAAGTTCTATAGTCTCGTTTATGATACAGGATTCCTCTCTTTTTTCAATTACTTTAAAAAAACACGCGGGATCCCGCAAATACCTGGATCCCGCGGGATTGAACCTCTCAATCCCGCGGGATCCAGCAATTGAAATTTTAGTGCGGGATTGCATTCCCTACGTGGAACGCATGATAGGTTCTTGTGACGTCTGAATACAGATGCGGCCGGCGCCGGCCCGCGTCGCGCCCGTGTCGTGGTCTAGGCCAAATGATGCATTTAGCCGTGTCCACATGGACTTCCTAGGCCCTGTTCATGGCCGGATGTACTTGGTATTGGTAGATGCATATTCCAAGTGGCCCGAGGTTTACGATATGGCGGGTACGACAACCGGTGACCTTAGTGAGCGACAATGGCACAGCTTTCGTTTCTCAAGAATTTAAATCTTTTTGTGATTTGAATGGCATAACACACATCACATCCCCGGCGTACCATCCGGCCAGCAATGGACAGGCCGAGGCTTACGTAAAGGTCATAAAAAAGGGAATACGGTCTAGCCTCTTGTCCTGTAGTAGTACGAAACAAGCTAAAATTAATTTGTTAAAATATTAGTTTGATTATCGAAACTCGAAACATACAACCACAGGATTCTCCCCCGCACAATTAGTTTATGGACGCAAGTTACGGTCACGTTTAGACTTATTGTCACCGCCATCAGCGCTGCCCTCGTCCGCGGCTCCATCTCACGATAAGTGTAATGTTCAGTGCTCACGGCGTAATAACTGTAATAAGACAAACATTGAGAAGCAATTCTCGCCCGGTACACGTGTGCTATATACTAAATATGTTAATAATAAAATGGTGTGGGGTAAGGGGATTATTGAAAAACGCATAGGAAAGGTTTTGTATTTAATTAAGGACCTTGAATCACAACTTTGTATTCGTAAGCACATTAACCAGTTAGCATTATACAAAGGTAATAATAATAATAATAAGGACTATAATACACGGGACTATGACGCGAACGACGATAATGCATACTCACCACCGCCGCCGTCGCCGCCGCCAGTGCCGCCGCCGCCGTCCCTACCATCACCGTTGCTGCCACCGCCGTCGCCTTCGTCATCGCAGGAGTTGCCACTACCGCCGCCGTCAACACTTTGTCGGCACATCAGGGTTTCCCCACAGCCCTGCTAGCGAGATACCGCGTACTCATCCCGGGGGAGAGGAAGAGGAATTTCATGAGGCGGAGTCAGAGAACCCGCCAGCACCGGTTGAGTCGCGAAGATTAATGCGTCCCCGTCCCAAAATAATTTTTAAACAATACTTCTAGATATTAAATAATCATTAGGTATTCATAATTATATTCTTGTATTAAGTCTTAAGCATAGTTGATCTACTGTTGTAGCTCAAATAGGTGGAGGGATGTTATGTATGTGTGTGTGGCTGCGCCCACCACGGTCTTTATTCGTATGTTAATAAAGAGACAGTGCATCGTTGGCTATCGCCTGTTTCACTTGAGTCCCTCTCCTTGCCCTGCGACGCATCAATATCTTACATTGAAAAGTAAATTGTTAAATTAATTTAATCATATCACTGTAAGTAATGAATAAATTGGTACCACTACCATGAGTTTACAGTGACGGTACTGGATAGCGACTGCGTAAATGATTTGTATGGAGTCTCCATACAAATCATTTACGCAGTCGCTATCGAGTACGGTCAGTACCTCTACCATGAGTTTACACTAGTTTACAGTGACCGTACTCGCTAGCGACGGCGTAAATGATTTGTATGGAGAATTGTACTTCCGTAAGTGACCGCTAGAGGCGAGGCGCTATACAATTCTCCATACAAATAATTTACGCCGTCGCTAGCGAGTACGGTCACGTAAACTAGTGTACACTCATGGTAGAGGTACTGGTCACTGTAAACTCATGGTAGTGGTACAGGTAGCCAAAGCCGTAATGTTTTTTTAGTATCGACACGAACAGCACTACCCTGTCCTGTCTGTGGCAACATTTGAGCAAAATGAATTACAAAAGTTGTCTCTCGAATTATGGCCACTAGTATACGCTGGGCCGACATCGAAACGATCTTCATTCTACAAAAGAGGGCAGTCCGGTCTATCTACAACCATGGCTCCCGGGTTTCACTAAGAGAACGCTTTAAGGAGATAAACATCCTCACAGTAGCTTCACAGTACATACATGATGTGATATTGTATACACACAAAAATATCAAGTCCTTTAAGAAAATGTCAGACGTACATGATATCAACACTCGTAATAAACACAAGCTTGTCGTCCCTAAATTCCGTATACGGAAAATAAGCAAATCCTTTGTGGGAAACTGCGTGAGATTTTACAATAAAGTCCCTGTAGAAGCATGGAAATTGCCACACAACTCTTTCATAGAATACATAAAGAGTGCACTCCTGAAGAAAGCATACTATAAAGTTGAGGAGTACTTATGTGATAATGCGGCATGGCCAAGACTGAAAGCCGAAGATAATTAGTATATCGATATGTGATACTTATGATGTAGTCGTGTTTGTGTGTGCGTGTGTGTGTTTGTGTGTGTATGTTTATGTTTATGTGGATGTGCTTTGTAATGTGAAGTGATGTGAAGTGTGACTTGTAGTGTCACGGCGCAATCCGCGGCTAGTTTCTGGTTCTGTTGCCGTTGTCCACTTAATTATAATAAGTAGGTACCTATTTGTTTGATATTCGGAGACCTTATAAATCTCCAGCTCTTTATATTAATATTATTATTAATTTTGACCTTGGAGGCTTCTTACACCTCTAATGATTATTTAACTAGTTTACGTTGACATTTAGAGACTATATACATCTCTGAATTATTTAGATGAAGTATTTTTATTTATTATTAACTCAGGGACTTTATACATCCCTTTGCTATATTTAAGGCTGTATATTGTTAAGCTTATGGATTTAAACTTTTATATTTTAATTAATACTTTATTAACTAGTCACAGGCCCGCGACGCCGAAGTTCCCAAGACGGTCCCATAAGGCTTATGGGAACGGAAGCGATACATGCCCTCGGTACCGCTCTGCTTTCAGAGCATGACATGAGTGCGTGTGAGCCAACTTTGGGGGCGGCAGGCGTAAGCTTGCCTTTGAAATCCAAAAGTTTAATGGTTACTTGACCTGAAATGTGTTTTAACACATTCATTTTTAATGATTGTGACATTGGAAGACTATCTCTGATATATATATTTTTTTTTTAACTATGGGACCCAATACATCCCTGTATTGTTTTTTTATATAATTATTATTATTTTTTATTTAATTCTATATTTGTATGGTTTTTTAGTTTGTAATTTATTATATTTTAATTTGAAAAGATGACTTCCTGCCAAGTTTCTTGCGGCGCATTCTTCTTGGCAATGATGGTCCTTACGAAAGCGCTGGTAGTTTAAAAAAGTGACATGTAAAAGAGCCCTTTGCGGCCTATTTGCAGAATAAACGTTTTGACTTTTTTGACTTTTGACATCCCGCAGCGCCGGAGCTGTCATACCTGGTTTACACTCGCGTACGAGTGGCGAGACGAACTGCGGGACGAGCCACGAGACGAGAGTGAACAGGCGCACCTCGCGCCTCGTCTCGTGATTTGCCTTGATTTTGAAGCTTGCGTCCGGAGCGAGACGACGAGGCGAGGCGCGAGGCGAGGTGACGAGGCGAGAGTGTAAATCAGGTATCACAGAAGCTATAGCCGCACCGCTGATACCTGGTTTACACTCGCGTACGAGCGGCGAGACGAACTGCGAGACGAGAGTGTGAACAGGCTCGCCTCGCGCCTCGTCTCGTGATTTGCAGACTCGCGCCCGGAGCGAGACGACGAGACGAGGCACGAGGCGAGAGTGTAAATCAGGTATGAGATCGAAGGCTCGCCCCCCCCCCCCCCGTTACCCCCTGATAAGCCCCGCCCCTTTCCTCCACTATACACCACGTGATTGTCACATGACTATCACGTGGTTATCACGATATACAGAAACTATGGTAATTCCATGGTAAATTCATGGAAATCAGATATAAGTACGGAAATGAGAAAATGGTAAGGAAACATAAATATTGTTCTAATAAATAATTATAATTACCTAGCGCTATTTTAATCCAAAAACTTTCACCATGGATACCTCCATAACCATGGGGTTCCGCGGGGTGGGGGTGGTACAGGAGAGTAGTACCCTCCCCCCCAACCCCCTACGATGATCCAAATTTCAAAAGCAACCCCTCTAAAAATAATAATAATATGAATTTGTATCTTTTCGCTATAATTTTCCTGTATAACGAATATGCAATCAAAGTAATTATGAACAAAGCTAATTTCAAATTAACCTTTCCACTAAGAAACTCGAAATATTATCAGTGCTGCTTGAAGTATCCGCTAACCGCTAGCAGTTCGAATATATATCGACTAGGTTTAGATGTCACAACCCTTGAGCGCCGTTTTTTGTGACAACTAAATATACCTACACACGTATTTTGTAGCTATAACCGATCCATTGATATTGGTCTGTGTTAGATTTAGTGTGTTAGTTAGTTTGCCCCCTATATCATAAAAAAAAAAAAAAAAAAAAAAAAAAATGATAATGTTGTGTATGCTTTACATGAATGTTACCATACTTAATAATTGATGCACTATGTTTCATCTCTTCCGCATCCTTCAACTCTAGCTCTCTCTGGTTTAGCCCTTAGCTCCGTAAGTGTCGTCTCCGTTGCCTAATATTATTAATACTGTTATATTTGACCAATCATTGTAGCTTTATTATATCAAGTGACGTAATAATACACTGCGACTCTTTGTGAATAAAGTTGTGTGTGTATTTGGACTTCTTTTGGTTTATTTTCTCTCCCACCATTGCCACACGCCGGCCACCACTGTGCCCAAACTCTCGCTAACAGGTTATTAAGCCCAGAATTGAAATTAGCAATAGCGGCGTGTGCGCAGAATGGATGGGGAGAATAATCGTGATGACGATGTCACCGAAGTCTCTGACACCAGACGAAGCAACATGTCAAATGCCAACGTAACCTCACTTATGGCGATTGAAAAGCTGGAAGGAATCTCGAATTGGGTAAATTGGAAGTTCGCAATTAAAATGATTTTGACTTTGGAAGATTTGTGGAACTGTGTCGAAGGAACCGATACCGACACAACGCGCGATGGTCGCGCGCTCGCTCGTATTTTCTGTCGTGTCAGCCCCGCCTGTTCCAGATTGTTCGCGAGGCGAAGAGTGCAAAGGATGCCTGGAAACGTTTGTCGGACACTTTTGAGGACAAAGGATTGTACAGAAAGGTATTTTTATTGCGACAATTACACCGCGTCGAGTACAATCATTTCTCTAGTATGTCAGACTACATTGAAGGTGTGATGCGGTTAGTCTCGCAATTATCGGATATCGGCAAGGTGATACAAGACGAAGAAGTAGCTGAGATATTATTGTCGGGTCTGCCGGAAGACTTTTTTTTTTTTTTTTTTTTATGATATAGGGGGCAAACGAGCAGACGGATCGCCTGATGGTAAACGATTACCGTCGCCCATGGACACCTGCGACACCAGAAGAGTCACAAGTGCGTTGCCGGCCTTTTAGGTAGGAGTACGCTCTTTTTTTGAAAGCTTGAAGGTCATATCGGTCCGGGAATACCGCAGCAGGAACCTCATTCCAGAGCTTTGCTGCGCGAGGCAGGAAATTTCTGGAAAAACGCACAGTAGAAGACAACCAACCATCCAGATGGTGAGGATGGAAGTGTTGTCGCGTAGGGCGGTGGCGGAAGGAAAGACTTTAACGTTCTGGTCTCCAGTCTTGAAACTGCTAGCTTAACAAACAAGCTGTCGTGCGAAATAGTTCGGACTCGCTTATTGCAGGAGGATCATCGGCGAAACAATATTAACACGTCTGAGGACTTGGCTTATTCTGCCAACAACTTCAAGAACGGGAAGAGAAACAGCAAGATGGTATGCACCTACTGTAAGAAGATCGGTCATGCTGTCAAGCGATGTTTCAAGAAGAAGCGAGATGAGGGAAAGAAGAAAGAAGAGCACACCATGTTTGCCTCTGCGTACTCAGCCTCGCATTCAAATGAATTTGTCATTGACAGCGGTGCCACTGTCCATATGTGTATGGATCCGGCACTTATCGAAAATGCTGTGCAGAAGAAGTGTGTTATATCTGTTGCTAATGGCCAACAGCTGACCAGTGAAACGGTTGGTAAAATTTCTCTCTCTAGTAGTGTTTCTTTAGATAATGTTTTGTTTGTGCCTGATTTGTCGAACAATTTACTATCTGTTAATGAGATTACCAATAAAGGCTATGTTGTTGCATTTCATAAGAATTATTGCAAAATTTATAGTGATTGTAAAATCACAGGCAACCAGATTTTGAATGTAAACAAATGTAATGGGCTGTACAAACTTAAGGTGCAAGATCGGCCCGACCCCCAAGTAGGTCATTCTATGTCCCTTCATACAAGGCAGGGATCCATGAGTGCCAATGCTGCGACGTGTGTCACCAACTCAGTCTGGCACAAGCGTCTTGGTCACCTAAATCAACAAGGTATGTCTAAACTTGGTGAAGGAAATCAGTGTGTTGGTGTCGTATTTCAGCCTGAAGACGGCATGCCAAGCGGCTGCGTCTCCTGCATTACTGGGAAGATGCACAAGGCATCGTTTCCGCAGTCAAGTGCTGGACGTGCTGCTCTACCACTGGAAGTCATTCACAGTGATGTGTGTGGACCAATTCAAGTGAGCAGCTGGGGCGGAGCTCGATACTTGCTTACTTTTACTGACGATTGTACAAGGAAGACCTTTGGATATTTAATGAAGTCAAAGTCTGAGGTGAGTTCCCACTTTGTTACTTTTAAAAATTTAGTTGAAAAACAAACTGGTTTGCGTATTAAAGCATTGCGTTCGGATAATGGCACGGAGTACTGCAATAGTAAATTATCCAATTTCCTGAAAAAGGAAGGCATTGTTCACCAGACATCCATTATATATTGTCCTCAACAGAATGGATTATCGGAACGGGTAAACCGCACAATTTTAGAGAAAGCTCGAGCCATGTTACAGGGTTCATGTTTGCCTGAGCGTTATTGGGGTGAGGCTGTGATGACAGCGATTTATCTGAAAAATAGGTCACCTACCAGCGCGCTGTCAGGGAAAATACCTGAGTGTGAATGGACTGGATCCAAAATTGATCTCAGCCATCTGCGCATTTTTGGCTGTGTGGCTTACTCTCTTGTACCCAATCAGAAAAGGCGCAAGCTCGACGCCAAAGCTAAAAGATATATATTTGTTGGATATGGTGAAACATGTAAAGGGTATCGTTTAGTTGACCCTCTTGACCCCACAAAGGTCATTTATTCAAGAAATGTTGTTTTTCTTGAGGATAAATTTATTGGTGACAATCTAGATACTAAGGGTAAACAACCGAGAGCAAATTTTATTTTATTTGATAATTTTACAAGTTTTACAAATTTTACAAATTTTACAAATGATGAAAATAATTATACAAATGATAATTTTACAAATAATGATGTCCCTCACTGTGATGCAATTTTAAACAACTGTGATATTAATTCTAATAATAATAATGGCTATCATGAGAATGTTGATGTTTTGAATGATGAGTCTAATCAGTCTTCTTCTGTGGTTTCAGATGTAGAGGCCGCCTCACCTGTGTGGTCCCCACAGTCTGATCAATACCATACTACGGAAGATGATGCTGAGGAAATGGGTGATGAGGGGGAGATGCTATCTGGCACTGTGACCTCGCTGCCATCCTCAGAGTCTCAGGAGGAGTAGATTACATCGGAAGGTACCGTTGCGTCTGTGTCACGTCCTGTACGAAGTACCAGAGGTATTGTACCTGATAGATTTAAAGACTATGACTTATCTTCATTCTTGGCTGGTGAGTGCGCATCAGATGTACCTTTTACATACCAAGAGGCAATTAATTCGCCTGAGAAGGATGATTGGTATAGTGCTATGAAGGGTGAGTATAATTCAATGATGAAAAACCATGTTTGGGAACTAGTTAATCGCCCTAAAAATGCAAATGTTGTCAAAAACAGATGGGTTTTTAAGAAAAAGTTTGATGCAACAGGTAAATTTGTGAAATATAAAGCTAGATTAGTTGCCTGTGGTTATAGTCAAAAAGAGGGCATAGACTATTCAGAAACTTTTTCGCCCGTTGTTAGGCACTCTACTTTGCGCATTTTGTTCAGTATTTCGAATCAGTTGGGGCTGCATATGGATCACATAGATATTACTACAGCCTTTTTGAATGGTGATTTAGAGGAAGTGATACATATGGAACAGCCGGCTGGTTTTGAATCTGAAAGTAATAGCAATAAGGTATGTTTATTAAAGAAAAGCTTATATGGCTTGAAGCAAGCAAGTCGTATGTGGAATATTAAAATCAATAATGTTTTATCTAAGAATGGATACAAACAAAGTAAATGTGAACCTTGTGTGTATGTTAGGCGAACCAGGGATGAATATGTAATTCTTGCTCTCTATGTCGATGACTTTTATGTATTTCATAATGGATGTATTGATAAAGTTGTATCCTTATTGAAACAAAATTTTGAAATTCGACATTTGGGCAAACTGAAAAATTGTTTAGGCATGAATGTAACTAAAACTAAAAATTTAACTATCCTGGATCAATCTGATTACATAAGACGTTTACTGGCAAAATTCAATATGACTGAATGTAAATATGTATCCACTCCATTACCAGTTAACTGCAAGCTGGATAAGTCTGATAAAAGTAATCTAGAAAATGATACTTATCAATATAAACAACTTCTAGGTTCACTTATGTACTTGTCCGTATGTACTCGCCCAGACATTGCATATGCTTGTAGTCAGCTGAGTCAGTATAGTACTTGTTTTGACATAAGTCATTGGCGCGCTGCAAAGCGAGTGCTTAGGTACTTAGCAGGCACTATACAGTATGGCCTTTGTTTTGAAAAGGACAATAATTTTAATATAAGTGCCTATGCTGACGCAGATTGGGCCAATGACCTCTCTGACCGCAAGTCATATACTGGTTATGTGATAAAGCTTGGTGAAAATGTCATCAATTGGGAAGCTAGAAAACAGCGATGTATAGCATTATCTAGCACTGAAGCTGAATATCTTGCAATTAGTGATGTATGCAAGGACATCTGTTTTGTTAAAAATTTCTTGACAGAAATTATTGACAAACGCTTTGATGTCACTGTATTTAATGACAATCAAAGTGCACAAAAATTGTTGTTGGTCAAAGAATATTCCCATAAAAGAACAAAACACATTGACTTGCGGTACCATTTTGTAAAAGACTTAGTGCAGACAGGAAAAATTAATGTTATATATCTATCTACTGATAAGATGTTTGCTGATGTTTTAACAAAACCATTATGTGCTCAGAAGCATCATGACTTTGTCAAATGTTTAAAACTTAAGAATATAATATAGTGGTTGTGTAAATTCACTTGAGCTATGTATAATTTCTTGTTTCTTTTGGTAATGATGCAGACATAATGTAGAGTAACTTTATTTGTGTTAAAGTAGAGTCACTTAATTTGTGCATGTAGAGTTAATTTCTTTTGCATGTAGAGTCGTTTTTCTTTTGCATGTAATGTAGAGTTGTTCTCTTTTGCATGTAGAGTCGTATTGGTGTAACATTATACGATGTAAAGCATAAGGAGGAGTGTTAGAAAAATGATAATGTTGTGTATGCTTTACATGAATGTTACCATACTTAATAATTGATGCACTATGTTTCATCTCTTCCGCATCCTTCAACTCTAGCTCTCTCTGGTTTAGCCCTTAGCTCCGTAAGTGTCGTCTCCGTTGCCTAATATTATTAATACTGTTATATTTGACCAATCATTGTAGCTTTATTATATCAAGTGACGTAATAATACACTGCGACTCTTTGTGAATAAAGTTGTGCGTGTATTTGGACTTCTTTTGGTTTATTTTCTCTCCCACCATTGCCACACGCCGGCCACCACTGTGCCCAAGCTCTCGCTAACAGTCTGTGCGTTGAGTACAGTCAACGTCATAAATAAGTGATCACTTAAGTAACTTGTCGCTTTCAGTCGTTACATAATTTCGTATAGCTTTTCAAACATGACGTTAAAGTGACAAGGTACAAAAGCGATCACTTATTTATGACGTTGACCCTACGCTCTGTATTATCGACGGTACTCTGACTCAACCTCGTATATGTCTAAAGTGGTTCTTACAAATGCGTAAAATGTCATATATACGAGGTTGAGTCAGAGTACCGTCGATATTTAATCGTATTCTATGGACAGCTGTCATCGACTGTTACAGATAAATTACAGAACTGAGGTATTAGAGTAAAGGCCTCCACAGACCGCAGCGAAGGGCGTGAGTAGGGTTGCCAACTATTTCTTAAGCAAATATAGTATTTCCCAGCCCAAGGTACAAAAAATATAGTACTCTGAAAAAAAAAATAGTACAAAAAACTTAAAAGAGTGAAAATTGATTAATTAAACATTAGTATAGTAATAATGGCCTACCCAAACCGCACGCGTAAGGACTGACCGTAATATAGTATTTTTGCGTACTATATATTTCTTCAGCAGTATATAGTACACAGAGTCAAAATATAGTACAATACTATATATTATAGTACGGTTGGCAACCCTAGGCGTGAGCGCGACGCCGACGGAGCATGTCCTTGTCCGGGTAGCGCGTTGTATAAAGGCAGGTTTAGACAGGGTCAGTAACTGACTTCGAATTCGAGTTAAGTCAGCACTGACCCGAGAAATACCCAATGTAAATTGATTTGAAGTCAGTACAGCGGTGGGAGGTCAGCGCTGACTTTCAATTTACATTGGGTATTTCTCGGGTCAGCGCTGACTTGTCTCGAATTCGAAGTCAGTTACTGACCCTGTCTAAACCTGCCTTAACATTGAATCATATACGATGCGCCGCGCCGCCGGAGTATGTCACCGTATATACATATGATTCAGTGTTATGCAACGCGCTGGGCACGCTCCGTCGGCGTCGCCCGCACGGCCCGCGCTGCGCTCTGTGGAGGCCTTAAGTGAAACACTATTCTTCATTTACTTTACATTATATACAACCTTTTTACGAGGCTCTTCCGCTGACACAATTATTGTGGAAGCGAAGGAGCAAGGTCAGGAGGTTGTAGCTCATTAATAATGGATCTTCGTCCATCAATTATTTGAATTTATTATATTACTAGCTAGCTGTTGCCCGCGACGACGCCGTCTGCAAAGAATTTGTTTATCGCAATCCCGCGGGAACTATGCAATTTTCTGGGATAAAAAGTTCCAATGTCCTTCCCATTCAAACCATCTCAAAGGTTTAAACGTGAAGAGGTACAAGACAGATAGATAGACACACTTTCGCATTTATAATATTAACTAGGTGTTGCCCGCGACTCCGTCCGCGAGGCATGTAGGAGTATAATAAAAAATAAAAAAAAATATATAATATCAAGGGACAATTCACACCAATTGACCTAGTCCCAAAGTAAGCTTAGCAAAGCTTGTGTTATGGGTACTAAGCAACGGATAAACATACTTATATAGATAAATAAATACTTAAATACATAGAAAACATCCATAACTCAGGAACAAATATTCGTGCTCATCACACAAATAAATGCCCTTACCGGGATTTGAACCCAGGACCTCTTGCTTCGTAGGCAGGGTCACTGCCAACTAGGCTAAAGCGGTCGTTAAAAAGTAGTATAAAAAGTAGCTGACGACTATTCTCAGACCTACCGAATATAGAGAAAAAAGTTTTATAAAAATCGGTCAAACCGTTTTGGAGGAGTTCGATAACAAACACCGTGACATGAGATTTTTATATATTAGAAGATATTTATTCAATATTTATTTTAGTGTTACTTAATTTATATTTACGTATTTTTATTTCATTTATGTACCATTAAAACCTTATCGATAAATTAAATAACACTGGCCGTTTAAAACGAAAAACCCAAATCCATCCGCCTATTCGGTTTTCAAACCAACGTCAAGAAATTTTCGTGTTTCTTACAAAATGCCGACAAACTTTTTGACCTCACCTAAAACAAATTAAAAATAATAGTAAATCCTAAAAAAATTCCGTGTTACCGTTTTTATTATTTACAAAACTTCAGATTACAAAAAGATGTTAGGAAACCCGCTAAGATGTTGTTGCCACGCAAGGCATTTCACCCCTAATGTCTTTGACATAACCAACAGTAACCTGAAGAACTTCATTGCTGGATTTGGTGAGTATAAAGTACTATTTAATTAACCTAATCACTGCTGGGAAGGGAACGCATATAAGTATGCATTTTCGTGACTTTCTAGTGCCGCTGTAAAGGCCGACCCGTATATTCCTGGCGCTCCAGGCACAAAACTGAAGCGGCGTTTCGGCGCCCTCTTGAGAGAATTCGTGACGAAATAAAACAATAATGTGAGACTGTGTGATTAATTTTTAATAGAAAAATTAGAGTACATGTGAAGCACAGTCTTCTTCTTAAATTTAAGAGCTGTGCTCTTGTCGGTGGAGTAACCGCCACTCCGCGCGGTCTTCGGCCAGCCGTTTGACTTCCTGATGCGACACGACACCCACTTTCTCCTTCACCTGGTTAAAATAGGTCAATCTTGGCCTTCCTCTGCCTAGTCTTCCTTCTATTTTCCCTTCCAGCAGGTTTAAAAAGAAATCGTCGTGTCGTATCAAGTGTCCCATCATATGTCCCCTTCTACAATTTATGGTCTCCAGTAATAATCTTTTTTCCTTGACCATGGTAAGAATCTCTTCGTTAGTTTTCTTTTCCTTCCAGCTAATTCTTTCCATCCTCCTCCAGCACCACATCTCAAAGGCTTCTAGCCTTTCACTGTCCCGTTGGGTCATGGTCCATGTCTCACTTCCATACAATGCAATGCTCGAGATTTACACTTTTATAAGGCGTTTTTTTAGCTTTTGTGGAGTTTAGCACAGTAGTTACCCAGTAATAAGGGATCCTATCGATGTTTAGAAAATTTTATTTCCGAAGGTTTAGAATCCCGAAAACTTCATTTGTCCGAAAGCATTTTTTTCTGAAACTGTAAATATTTCAGGATTTATTTCAGGACCGTCGTGTAGAACCCTTTAGGTTAGGTTAGGGTTAATTTATAGAAATCCTGAAATATTTACAATTTCAGAAAAAAACGCATTCGGATAAATGAAGCATTCGGGATTTCAAATATTCGGAAAAAAATAATTCTAAATTTTGATAGGTAACCAGAGCAATGATTCAATGCCTTATAGCCCACCAATCATGGACTTTACCAGTTCTGACCATCAGTTATCTGAGCATAGAGTTGATAGTTAAAAAACCGGCCAAATGCGAGTCGGACTCGCGCACGAAGGCTTCCGTACAATTGTCTATAAAAATCACGTTTGTTGTATGGGAGCCCCCTTAAATATTTTTTTTATTTTAATTTAATGTTTTTTTTTAAATATTCTGTGAATATTTCAAGCGTCTATCTGTTGCCGTTATCAATATCGAGCAAAAACGAGCAAAAAAATCACGTTTGTTGTACGGGAGCCCCCTTAAATATTTATTTTATTCCATTTTTGGCAACCGAAATACATCATCTGTGAAAATTTCAACTCTCTAGCTATCACGGTTCCCGAGATACAGCCTGGTGACAGACGGACGGACGGACGGCCAAAGGGTTCCGTATCTATAAAAACGGCAAAATAATCACGTTTGTTGTATGGGAGCCCCATTAAGTATTTATTTTATTCTGTTTTTTAGTCCCCTGTGGTCACTGAGTTATATAATCTGGACTGACAAACTTCATACTACCGCCTCAACAAAACGCGTGCCAGTTTTGAAATTTGACAACGTAGCTTTGAAATCAACAAAATAATAAATGAGACATATGTTTTCTCTCTTCCACTAGTATGCTCGCATTGCGCCGTTTATGAATGTGATAAAGATGACGATATTTAAGGCTTGGTGTTGCTTACCTTACGCAATTTTCCCCCTAAATAATAAATTACACGAATAAATTTTTTATTACTTCATAATGTTAACTGGGTGGACAAAACCATAATTAATTGGGTTTCAAATAATACTACTACTAGTGCACCTACTAGCAGCTGTTGCCAGTGCCATTTTATAATATTAGTGCGAATTAACTATCTATTGAAAGGCGTAAAATAAAACGAAAGTTTTTTTTCATAACACAAATATAATATAATAAAACCACAATATAGAAAACACAACGACCATTAAAATAGATATATGTAAGTATTTTTGTCTCGGACGTTTTAATATTTTTTTTGTTTTTATTTTTTTCTGGGTACAATTTATTTTAATCATTTATTTATTATACCTATACTCAAACCCGAGGTAGCCTAGTGGTTCGACCTATGGCGTCTCAACCACAGGTTCGTTGGTTTCGAATCCAAGCTCGCACTTCAGAGTTCGCTTCACGTTCACTTATGCATGAGTGAACGTAACCACCATCTGTTGTTGTTTTTTTTTATGTTGCTCAAGAAAATGTTTCGAGCAAATTTTTGTTGATTTTGTAGGTAGCTAGTCGGTTTCCCGTCTTAGTAATCTGATTTTTTCTATCCAGATCCGACGGCGCACTTCATCTTTCGGTACCCTACAAAGTAAACATGCAACATAAATTTAATAGCACAGGTTAAATAGAGATTCCATACAATATGCGAAATTCCCCCTAAAGGTCGGGAAAACCAAACTATGACTATACTGGCCACACTGAACTTACAGTTCGATATTAGACATTTTTATTAGTTTTTGGTCACACAGAATAATATGAGTAACTGAAAACTGAACTTACGCATGAAAAGTAATGCCACTTGCTTTATTGTGTGTGTTGATAGCGGAATCGCAAGATTTTACCGTGTATTTCCCCATTTTTCGCCCGGTATGTAACGGTCGGTGTCACAACGACGACTGATTAGCTGTCAGTTGAGTTCGAGACTGCAGTCTACATCTGAGGTTCCTCATGTTTGCGATCTGTCTACAAATCTAGTTTGTATTACATCAATGCCTGTGGTATAACAATAAAGCCGCCAACAGGTACTCACAAGGCCTCCTACTCGAAGGACAAAGGATGCAGCGACGTGCCCCAAACGCAAAACCGTGACGTGGAACCGTGGCCGAAGCCCGACCCGCCGCCGCCCTCTTGGCGCTGCGAGTGCCCCAGGGACCCTCAGCCTGTCAACTACGACCCCTACAGGATCAAGGTGCCTGAAATAGTGGTGCCTCCGCTGCCAGGCGGACAGGCCAAGGTAATTGCCAACTACTATAGTCAGCCGCTGTTATGATCTAAAAATCGAAAAAACGTCCGTCATTTAATAAAAACTATCCTTGTTTCTTATTACTTCCTAATGTTACAAATATGCTTTAACCTTTTCGACGCCAACGACGCACATGTATACACACCGCAGGTTCTACGCCAACGATGGATATATCAGTCGCGGCGTGCAGAGCAATATCTACCTACATGCATTTCTGTAGGGCTCAACTTCGCGTTTAACTTCTGATGTCATGGTGTATGCGTGAGAGCAGTTGTATTTGACAGAGCGTTGAAAAGATTAATGACATCCGAAGACTGGAAACGAACCATTTCAACTCATAAATGGGGTTGTTATGTATCCATGTGAAATGACGGGCGTTTTTCCGACCATTGGTTATGTATGAAGTAAGGCGGTTGTCTGTCACACTGCCGCCGCATCGTTGCGGCGTGCGGAGCGACGAATTCGCGTGCGGCGACGACGCACCACCGCACGGATTTGCTCGGTATGGGTTGGTTCCTGAAGGCCTTACTTGCATTTAGCCTTGGCATTCAAAACGTCTCAGTAGTACACTGACCAAGTATGCAAAATGACTTATTTATCTAATGCCATGATTACAATATTGTCTAAGTTTCAAGAAGACTTTCTTAGCAAAACGTCTAGACGTGAAATGCACAAGTAGGCAGAATGACTCAATATTGTATAAGGTCTTGATTGTATTATATTGGTAATGAAGGTTATCCAGACCATTTGCCTATTAAAACATTATGACATTAAGTCGTTTTACAGCCAAGTAATTCAGTCTACTATGTCTTAAAGCAATGAGGGCGTTTTACAGACCAAGACATTTTGCTACGCTGACAAAATATATAACTAAGGTGCTCTGCTCGCCAAGGCTCAATGCAAGTAAGGCCTTCAGGACCCAACCTCGCGGTATCCGGAGCAGAGCTACTAAGAAATTCGAAGTTCGTATCGTGGCATCCCTTTCACTCTTATGTTTGATACTATTAGTGTAAACGGAACTGCATGATACCAAGGATGATATAGACTGGATTAGCAATCGCCATAGTACAGATCGTCCGCAGAAAAATAGTTCGATTATTAAATCTAGATGGCGCTGAAATATAGCCCGAGGCTTTGAAAGCAAAACAATAAGACTACAGATGTTTCATATTACTACAAATGTATTATTATTCAAAAATATTGCATAACTAGCTTTTGCCCGCAACTCCGTCCGCGTGGAATTAGTAATTTGGGCAGCTTATTTTTTATCCCATTTGCTTTTTCATCAATTATGGCTCTCCTTAGATCCTTCCGGAAGAAGTGAAACTTCATAATAAACCAACCCGCTCCCATTCCGACCCCAAACAGCCCCCAACCCGCCCCCAACTCGCTCTTAACCCGCCCCCAACCCGCTCCTAAACCGCCACCAACTCACTCCCAACCCGCCCCATCCCGCTCCTAACCCGCTCCCAACTCGCTCCCAACCCGCTCTCAATCCACCCCCAACCCGCTCCCAACTCGCCCCCCCACCCGCTCCCAACCCGCCCTATCTAACTGGGCTATTTGACACTGAAAGAATTTTTCAAATCGTATCAGTAGTTCCCGAGATATATAAGTTTCACTTCAAAAACCCCCAATTTGGAAACATTCTTCCGCTCCGCTCCGCTCCTATTGGTGTTAGCGTGATGATATATAGCCTATAGCCTTCCTCGATAAATGGGCTATCTAACACTGAAAGAATTTTTCAAATCGGAGCAGTAGTTCCTGAGATTAGCGCGTTCATAATAACAACTCTTATAAAAACAGTTCGATAAATTCTTAAAATAAACGTATCTTTCTTATTTGTGAACCGATTCAAATGAAACAAACACTAAATGTTAATCCAAGACAATACCAACATATCAGTGAAAACCGCATCCTTCTAGGTTAAGCCGTTTCTGAGATTAGCGCGCACAAACGCACAGACAAACAGACAATAATTCTAAAAATCATTGTTTTGGGTTCTATTGCGCTAATAAATAGCCCTAGTGTCAGTTTTTCTCAAATATCTTCAATGTACAGACACCGACTTGTTACAGATTTATTATATGTATAGATAGATAATGCATTTTCAGTAATATGAAATGTCTGTAGTCTTATTGTTTTGCTTTCAAACCCTCGGGTTATATGTCAGCGCCATCTAGATTAAATAATCGAACTATTTTTCCGCGGCCGATCTGTACTATGGCGATTGCTAATCCAGTCTATATCATCCTTGATGATGCGAAGTTCGAAAGTCGAATTTCTTAGTGTAAGGCCTGCGGTGCACGACAGACCGCGTTTAGTTCCGTCTTGTGTTTGGGCCATAGGTACATATTTTTTTGTTTGCATTTCTCCTATGGACATAGCAAAATTTAAGTGCCTATAGCCAATAATTAGTAAGGGCCTACGCTAGCTGACGCGGACGCCCGCCGCGTGCGCACGCTCGCGGGTCTCGCTCCGTAAAAAATCTACCCAAAATCCGTCGCACGCGCCCGCGCCACTTAGCTCTGTTCATACAATTTCTTATTAGACGCGCGCACGACGGGCGTCCGTTCCGGGTAATCCGCGTCAGCTAGCGTAGGCCCTAAAGTCTACATCGGCGTGCGGGAGGCCTGGCCAACTTTCGGCCCATGTAAATAAATCTTAAGTTTGCTGACTCGGAGTCGTTAATTTTATGTCCACAGGAGAGACAACTTTTGTTTTTTACGCTGTGCATTTGACCCGTTTATATCTACACTACACCCCGTTAAAGCGGACAGTTTGGTGAATACCAAACATTAGTGATGAACAATACAAACTATCCAAGTCTCGTCGTAGCTATGTACTTGAAATCACTTTATTCACATTGCGCATTATTCAGTAGGTACATAATTTGTAATTACTAAACTAAATGGGACTTATCACGCAATAAATATTTATTTATTTACCTCGACGTTTCGGCCACATTGCAGTAACCGTGGTCACGAGTTTAAAACATTTTAATATAAAGTAAATTACCCCCTGTTTCACCATCCATTGATCAAATTTATTTGACGGATAAATGTGATGCCGTCTCTGTTTGTTTTGTTTGAATAGACGGAGACGACATCACATTATCCGTCAGTTAAAATTCTTCAATGGGTGGTGAAACAGCCCCTTAGTTCCGTTTTTATTACCTTGCGACCTCCCGATGTTTCCTAAAGTGCGTTAGACGAAATCAGAGCCTCTCGTTGGTACATTAAATATCTAATGAAACCCAGCTTGTGCTTTCTTCATCAGTGGACGGGAGTTGTGTTCACGACCACGGGGCCTGGCCAGCAGACCGGGGGAGAGCCGGGTGTCCTGGGGCAAAAGGAGAGCGCTGCGCCGCAGGGGATGCCGCCCGCTGCCAAGCAGGACGAGGCCCAGCAAGAGGGCTTCTTCACCATGTTGAAGAACCTCCTCAACAAAGCCAAGAAAGGCAGAGGAAGGACACCCATGTCAACCGTCGATGCGCTCAAAGTGCAGATCCACTACGTCCGTGACCAGATAAGAAAAAATTGATGACCTAACCATCAGACGTCAAGGTACCCAATCCATTTCTATTGAGAAACGAAGGTCGTGATTCGTAAACGCACTGAAACATCGGGGGAGTAGTCGCGTGAATGTACACAGTTTTTTTTCAACAGGAGCTTCCCACGGACGCGGCTGAGCTGTTCAAAAACGCGTGCGTTTCTTTCGGCACCGACCCCAACTTTGCCCCGCTCAGGGACTTGTTCCAAAACTCCCCTGTCGTCCACCCTGATTACTGGAAAGAGCAGCCGACGAAGAAGCAGCTGTCTGATCCCCTGGGTGAAGCGGTTCCGAGACTCGGTTACCACGGGAGGAGCAAGTACAAGTTTGCCTTCCACGAGCCGTGGAAGCCGTTGGACCGCATGACCTTGCTTGAGCAGGCTGAGAAAGAGGAAAATGAGCTTCCTAAGGAAATTAATGCCGTCGCCACGGCGGAGAAAGAGGCGTAACCGCGGGAGCTCTGATTTCTGATAAAAAATTGAAAAGTGATATTTATGGTTCGAGTGTCGCATGGTATAGATAATAAAACTTTGTTTACTAGTTGTTTGTTTTCTTATTTAAAAAGTAGTTTAATTGCAGTATTAACAGGTTCACAGTCCATCAGATGAGGCACATTGTGGTTTCATAGGTACGTCCACGCGGCACCATATGCCTCATGCATGATTTTGTGAGCGTTATGTCATTATTACTATGAGGACGTGTCGAAGGGGACTTAAGATATCCATCAGATACGTTTTCCGTCAGATTGATTACCCATCATATAATTTATTTAATGGATACATTCTCCATCGGATCCGTTTACCGTCAGATTTATTTTCGTTAAATAATTTACAAGCGATAAGGAACGCTATTGAGAAGCGAAATGACATGACAAGGTTTTGACAAAAAAAAATCTAACGGTAAACGGGTCCGACGGAGAATGTATCTGTTGAATAAATATGACGGATTGGTAATGACTCTGACGAAAATCGTATCAGACCAAAAACTTATCTGATGGATATCGTGAAATCCGTGGAAGGAAGGCTGCACATTACTTCGGGAGTGTGAACCTGTTAATAATAATAAGACGAAAATAAATATTGTGTGTATTTCAGTATTTCCTTGTAAAATCGACAGTATAATATGCATTGTGTAGTACATTTTGCGTGTAGTGTAGATTTTGCATTTTGCGCATTTTGCTCCGAAGCGGGCTTCTGGATGTACTTAGTATTGGATACCGTGCTCGCTCACGCCTAAAATACCACGTTCCCGAAATACCAGATTTTTTATCAAATTCCATGTCCCGAAGCAATGTGCGGCGTTCTTTCGACACGTCCCCACAGTAACAATGACATTAAACGCTCAGAGTCATGAGGCACCTGTGCCTCAGCGGACGTACCAGTAAAGTCACACATGAGGCGCATGTGCCTCATAGGACAGGGAACCTGTTAAAATACTACATTACCTATATACCACATTTCTAGCTTGCCAGATTCTCGTTGCACTATTTTGAACATCCGATTTAATGAGAATGTAATAAATAGGTAATGTAGTGTTTTGAAAAGTCTGGTATTTTACCACCACCATTTTAGCACCACTATTTTAGGCACGAGCGACCGTGCTATTCAAAACAGAGACCTGGTCACGGTGACCGTTTCTCCGTTCACATCCGCGTAGCTGGGGCCAAGTTGTATCAGGTCTCCGGAGTATGCTATACCTGGGAGTCCGGCCGGTTTCAGCCGATGATTGACTGCACGAAGAAGGGCCCGTGCTCCGCGCTGCCGGCGCCGCCGCCGGAGCCGTGCCCGCCCGTGCCCCGCAAGCCGTTCCCCTGGATCTACGTGTGGGTCACCGCTGCCTTCATGACTACATTGGGCCTGGTTGGTAACTATAGCATAGCGAGATATACCTTGACAAGCTCGTGCGCGGCGCTCGGCGGAACCCTGTCGCAGGGAGCCTCTGCTGTCATTAACAAGATTGTTTTTAATAAGTGCGGCAATATTATATATATTAAAACATTAAAACATTAAATACTGTTTCGCGGAGGGTCGCGCACGAGCTTGTCGGACTAAAATAATCTAATGAGGGATTTCTGACAGGTGGAATATCGCTAGATGGCGTTAGTATCGTAAGGTCTATTTGACGTTACACCCATACAACAAATGTCAAAGTTGACAAACGGACCTGACGACACTAGCGCCAAATAGCCTCTCATAGAAAACCCTCATTGTTAGTCAAAAGCTGCGTACCGACCCTCGCGCGGTGGCACGTATCCATAGTGCTCGGCTGTGTTCCAATGGTCGATAGTTTGCCGCGCGAAGTCGATACGCAACTCTACTAATACAAGCATGTTTTTCCCATACATAAGACCAAGCCAGATCGATTGCGGTTTTCGTTTCGTGATACCTGCCAAAAATAAACAAGGATACCTATACCTAAAAATTTACCTATATTATTACTCCGCGTTAAAAATCTTTTATAAGAAACATTTCCAAGATAGATGTTCAAATCTTTGCCACCTTATCTCCGAAGGAAGGTCTTCCTTCATCTCCTCGGCACGGGCCGCACTTTACCTAACTCGTGCTTCTCTCATTCTCCATAGGCCGTATTGTCTAAAGCGCGGGCACTCTCCATCGCATTTACCATCTCTTTCTACCCTCATCCTATGTCGTGTGACAGAAAGAAATGGTGAAAACGATTGTGATCCCGTGTACGTTAGACAGTAAGGTCTCAATGAACTGAAACAATTACTTTGCTCACCCGCGACCTAAGGGCCTAAGGGACCTAAGGTATGGTAAGGTAAGGTCGCGGGTGAGCAAAGTAATTGTTTCAGTTCATTGTAACGACCGCTTTAGCCTAGTTGGTAGTGACCCTGCCTACGAAGCAAGAGGTCCTGGGTTCGAATCCCGGTAAGGGCATCTATTTGTGTGATGAGCACGAATATTTGTTCCTGAGTTATGGATGTTTTCTATGTATTTAAGTATTTATTTATCTATATAAGTATGTTTATCGTTGTCTAGTACCCATAGTACAAGCTTTGCTTAGTTTGGGACTAGGTCGATTTGTGTAAGATTGTCCCCTAATATTTTTTTATTTTATTTATTTACATTAATATGGACCTCCGCAAAGTAACGCCTGATTCAATAAATTATCAATTAATAAGGTCTCAGTTCGCCTAATAAAAATGTTCATTCCACGCCATTGATGGCTATCCTATCCTGTCCTTTCAGATATACAAATATTGGCTATACACCGATCTAAAAGCGAAATCAGGAGCCAGCAAGCCAGTATGTAAGTATAATTTAACTATTTTAAGTAATTAACACGTTGGCCGCCCACTATACTTCACCTAAAGTTTTACTTCCACGCCCCATACAAATTTAGTGATCCCACCGGTGATGCTCACAGCATCGCACTATTACTGAGGTGCTAACAAAAATTTTCTAGGTATGTATGTTGATGACACGCACGCACGCACACACACACACACACACACACACACACACACACACACACACACACACACACACACGCACACACACACACACACACACACACACACACACACACACACACACACACACTTACACACCCATACACATCCTTATGAACTATGGTTAAAATCTATATCATATTCTTAATGTAATTTGTAATGCAAATTGTTTTTTCAAATTGTTTTTATTTTTTTATTTTTTATTTTTTAACTGTAACTCAGTAGTGGCGGACATCTGAGGGCAGGAGACCTGGTGACCTGACACACAGGATTTCCCTAGTTCGGGCACCAGTCTCCCCCACTCAAGTCTCCCAATAACAACTTTATTATAATATTTAAGTTCCTACATTGTACTTGGTGGTGGAGAAATCAAATAAATTAAAAAAAAAAAAAATTCTATACCACCAGAGGCTGTATTGTCTAACGCGCGGGCGCTTGCCATCTCTTTCTGTCACCATCTCATACCGTTTGACAGAAAGAAATAGTGAATGCGACAGCGAGCGTCCGCGTGTTAGATGATATCGTCACTACTTTGAAAAAATCTCGTATCTCAAATCAATACGTAAACCGAACTGAACTTTACTGCATACTCAGTAAAGTTCAATTAGCCAGATTACCGATTTTTGAGATACGAGCTTTTTTCAAAGTAGTGACGATATGTCTCTGGCCTTATAACGCGCTCGTTATTACAATCGTTTTCATCACTTTCTCTCACACGATGTAGAATGAGGGTAGAAAGAGTGAATGCGATTGCGAGCGTCCGCACGTTAGTCAATATAGGCTCTGGTAAATATCTAAACCAATATACTTAACAGTTTCCTTGTCCCGAAGCAATGTGCGGCGTTCTTTCGACACGTCCCCATAGTAACAATGACATTTAACGCTCATAGAGTCATGAGGCACCAGTAAAGTCACGCGTGAGGCGCATGTGCCTCATAGGACAGGGAACCTGTTGTGATATACCTACATATTTTGTACGGGATGTAGACTGCAATTAGTGCCGATACTGACTTACTGCATTCCAACTGCAACGTCACTGCAACTGCCGACTGCTCATGTATTTCAGTCGCATCGCAGCTAGCGTGCTGTTTCCGTGCAGTTTTGCAACTGGAATGGAAACTGTATGGGCAGTCGGCAGTAGGCAGTAACGTGGCAGTTAGAATGCAGTCCGTCTGTATCGGCCCTTTCTTAATTTTCTCAGGTTAGCGTGTGACAGGTTTTGGAGACAAATGAAACAGTAGCTTTGTCAATAAACTCTCATTTAATAAAATATAATTTTACATGTGCGGCTACTACGCTTATAATATATTGTTTTGTTTATATTATCAAGTTAATGTCAAATTTACCGAAATTACGTCCCGTTTCACATAAAATCAGTCGCGGAAGTTTGGTTGTACCTACGCTAAGAAGGCTCAGGCCTGAAACGTCCGTTGTCCTAAAATATATTTTTCCCTAAAATGTATGTTTCTTTTGGGAAACATACATTTTAGGAAAATGGACATTTCAGGCTTGAGCCGCTAAAAAGTGACGTTATTTTGGCTGTTTTGCTAGTTAGTTAAACAGCAGCATTGCAGGCGTAATTTGCCATCGCATAATTCCAGCAAATGTATTGCTAGTAGGTAATTGAAACAGCATTGCAGGCGTAATCACGCTAAAAAGCGATCGCGTAATTTTGGCAAAATGTTGTTAGACCCTGATTGTGTGTAACAGGGCAGCCTGTGAGGGTGACCCGTCGGCCGCCGTCGTTCCTGGACCTCCCGCCGTGCGTGCAGTACCTGATCGTGGGCGGAGGCGCCGCGGCGTGGGGCGCCTACAAGTCCATCATGGAACACGACAAGACTGCCAAGGTATTGGTTGTCTGGAAGAGATCGCTTTTGAGCGATAAGACCGCCTATTGTCTGCCTGTTTTTCTTTTTATTGTTATGAATTTTTTTTTTCTGTATTTTTTTTGGTGATCAATAAAGAATATTTGTATTGTATTGTATTGTATATCCGATAATCATTGTTATCTCTAGCTAGCTTCCTCCAGCTTTATATAGCTTCCTCTCTGTCTTACTCCCTAATTATGAAGGAAACCAGCCAAAAATACGAGGAACAAGTCAGAGTAGGAGCCAGTCAAGAAAGCCATACCTACCCGTAGTCATGATTACAATGGTTAATTATCCAACAATATAAATAGTCATCGGTCAATATTAAAAGTTAATCGTCAGTCATAGTCGCATGATTATCAACGGTCAACGAGTCAGTCAAGAAGTGGATGTGGAAAATGTGTCCAGATCCATCGTCATCGTCGTAAGTGTGCACAGACTTATGCAAAGTACAGAAGATGCATCAAGACAGGGCATTATCTTCTGTCATTCATTACTACAAAAAGTGAAATCCTGAAATTGATTCGGAACAAACGCATAAATAATGCCCCTTAAGAGGGCGCCGAGCTTTTGGCGCTACTCGATTTTAGGTATTATTGTGAAGAGTGTCTCGGCGGAGTCGCGGACAGGAGGGAATCGTGGCGGCTCAGGTTAGGATGGGCGGAACGCGCGCGAATAGATATTTCCTTCGTATTATTAAAACAATAGATATTTTGAAGATGTAAGTTACAGAAAATAAGTAGTTTTGTTATTATAAAAAAAACTCATTACGTTCCGTTAAGTATTTACGTTGTACTAAGGGAATCCATTCTTTTTTAGAGTTAACTTTGGATTTAATTTCTTTTGAGCAAAGTATAAGTAATCGTGTTTCTAAAGCGTACGACTTATAGAATCCTTAAATGACTAACTTATGACCCACGTAGACTAAGATTTAGAAATAACGATTTAGTAAGGAATCAACAAACGCAATTATGTCGTTATTTCCTCGGCACAGCCTTAAGCTCCAGGAGTGGTAGTAATTTAACTGTTTCTTGTTTTTGTCCAAAGGTGTTCTTCATATCGAAGGAAGACTCTTTGCCGTACGCCAGACCACCGATGTCCAAGTACATGTGGCTGAACCCCGAGCCGCCAGATTTGAAGAAGTTGAACTACGTCAAAGATGGGAAGCGACTTACGTACGTTCAATATAATAATACAATTGATTCCCACCGCGCAGCCTGATTCTTTTCCGTGACGTTGGTTATGTTATGACAAATATGGCTAAAGTTATATACCTACCTTAGGCCAGGTTGTCTAAAGGAAGTGCTACTCTACGCTACTGGAGCTTATATCCATCATCCAAAAAAAATACAACAGACAGAATCCTGCCAATATTATAAATGCAAAAGTTTGTGCGGCGAGTGCGTGAGTGTGTTACTTCTTCATGCTAAAATAGTGTGGTATGTGATGGTGTGGGTCTCTGGAATAACGGATATCCACGTTACCAACATGTTTTTTTTAACGTAAAAGAAGCCCACGATGTGAGCGGAATTTCGACTCGTTTGCCAGATCTAATGGAACCTATTTATAATGGTTTACCTACCATTTTTTCTAGAATGTTCTACACCCCGTGCACGTCTTATTTGGACCCGGTGGTCTTCTACCGCAAGCCAATCGGGCCGGCTGTGGCGGCGGCGACCGGCTACTGCGTCACGCGGCTCGACGCTGAAAACCATGTCGTCTACATAAAGACCTTGAGCGGTGAACAGCCGGTGTACTATGAGCGGTGCTTGCTGGCAGTAGGTTAGATATTTCATTTCGATTAGTGTAGTAGATTTGGCTGATCAACGGATATCGGTCGATAAACTATTGATCAACAGCCGATTGATGCTACCGTTCGACGTCTCGATCGATTAGTGTGGTAGGTTTGGCTGTAGTAGAAACTGCAGATCGACGTCGAGCAATCCATTGTACCATCGATCGACAACGATCGATTGATTGGTATCGTAACACCCTTAACATAGCTTTCTTGAGATGCCCTGTGATGGACAGACGGACAGTGTAGCGACATCAAATCGATCTACATATTTGTACTCAATGTCATCGAAATAAGATCACAGGCAGCGAAAATAAAGTACATGCATTTATAGACAAAATGTTATGGGATTCTATTGCTATGAAATCGTTTGATATAAGGCTGTGCTCATAGGTTCTAAGGCCAAGAACCTGGACATCTTCCACATCGCCCCGAAGCCTGTTCGGGAGAGGGTGTGCACGCTCCGTACGGTGCGAGACCTGGAGGTGGCGTACCGGCGGGTCAAGGATGCCCGGCACGTGACGATCATAGGCGGCGGCGTGCTGGGCTGCGAACTGGCCTGGTACCTCGGGAAGATGAGTAAGTTGACATATCTGATGAGCAGTGATCGGAACTCTGGGAGCTAAACTTTCACAAAACTTGTAAGGAGAATTTACAACCAAGAAAAATAAGAATATTATTGGCAGATTAGTGTTCAATTTAACTCTATATCGAAATATCAGATTTTCAGTAGTTTATTAATATTTTCATGTCTGTAAGCACTGTTTCATGCCCGCTTGGCAAGTTTTGTTAAAGTTTAGCTCCCAAAGTTCCAATCACTGCTGATGAGTGATGAATCTGATAGATGGAACATTGTTAGGGCGCTTGAGCACTACACGAAATTTTACGGTCTGACCTCGGAACTTTCCACATTCCGGACCGTTTTTTTCCGCTCAGTGTTGCCACCTTCCGCGTGGAACAAGTAGCTAAGCTATACTCAAAAAGTAGCCAGATACGTGAAATTTTACCCTCGCAGAAGTGGCTAGAAAGTGGCTGAAAAATGTAGTTAGATTATTATCGATTTTTAAACATTTATTGATTATTTAAAGAAAAAAAATAAAATTAAAAGTTGATGTCAAAGGCGAAGGTTTGTTGTTTGGTTTGGGCTTTTTGATTCTTTCAATTTCCTGTAGAATGTTGGCTGAAACTTGGTATGCGGCACACGTCTCATTATTTTATTTTTAAAATATTGAATAGTTAGTATCATATTTAATGTTAGTAAGTCCATTATATTCCTATTTTTATTTTTCACAATGTTCATTTTGGAAAATATAGGCCCTCCACTTCATTTCATACTTTTAATTGTAATTATATTCTAAAAATTAAAAAGTGGCCAGATAAAGTGGCTAAATTATTTAGCTAATTAATTTTTATTTTGTAGCTAATAAGTTTTAAAAAGTTGCTAGATCTAGCCAAGAAGTGGCCAAAGTGGCAACACTGTTTCCGCTTCGAGATGACAACAATGTCAAATCAAGAGATTTAGCAAAAAATCATCAGAATTACAAAATACTAGATTACCGATTTACCCTATTAGGCGAGTCAAATTAGCTTAACCTGGACATAATTCGATAACTGTGATTTGCTTTTTCTATATCATAAAGTATTGTTAGTTATAGATAAATTTTAAAGCTCCGCGTCAATATAAAAAACACGAAAAACTAAATTTTTAACATAATTTGATTTCATAAGTATAGCATAATAAATAACTTTCTAAATATACATCTATTGTAATGTAACAGTTGCATTCCAGTTATAGAAATCAAAATTAAACTAATTAATCATACGGGACAATCATTAACAACGAAGTTTCAGTAAGTTACAGATTTTTTGGTTTATCTCACCAGAAATTATAGATAACTGCATTTCAACAACTTATACTAAATAGTATATTATGTGTCGTAATAAAATTTTAAAAATTAAACAGATTCTTTTTGCGGGTTTCTTTAATCACAAATATTAGTAATTTTTGGAAAGCCAAAATACATAACCACTTCAAAAGTGTTTAATTTATGCCTTCAAAATATTATCAATAGTATAAGTAACAAATTAAACAATAAATGTACACGCTTATAAATATCAATTGCATTTCTTTCTTAATTACATTTCAATACAAACTTTATTACTTGTGGAATAAGGTCGTAATTTCTTTACGTCGTACTCCCGACGGTGCCGTCGCGCGCGAGGCGGCGCCAGCTGGTTGACCAACTTTTGTGATACCTTAGATCACGTGGTGCGCGTAGTAAGTACCACGACGCGGTTCGACTAGTTCGGAGATTTATTGAAATACTGTGTTCGATAATAAGTAAATTGTTTAGTATGAGATACCTAAGTGTGTATAATTCTCGTGGAATTACCTTTTTGTATTTATTAAGTTCTCAGATTTCTGTATAGCTAGTGCCATTCACGAAGACGATTGAATTTGTCAAAATTACATTGCATTGCGTCATCATGAATGACTCGATCTATGCAGAATTATTTAAGTAAAAGTTTGTTAGTGACAGTGACAACAAGCAAATTACGATAAATATTCTATTATTAGGTCTTAAAAGCAAGACCTACGCTCGATTTTTACTGTTTTCTGATTGGTACAGTTTTCTGATTTTTAGTATCACTGAGACTCCGCTCTCTTTCTGTCCATCCGTCTGTCACAGGTGGTCACAGGCCTCTATCTCTTGAACCGTAATTGTAATATTACTGTGTCCGGTATTCTACTTCTAATATAATGTATAAAAAAACCGGCCAAGTGCGAGTCGGACTCGCGCACGAAGGGTTCCGTACCATTATCTATAAAAAATTGCGGTTTACGATTTATGACGTATTAAGAAAAACTGCTTACTAGATCTCGTTCAAACCAATTTTCGGTGGAAGTTTACATTCTCTTATTTTAGAAGTTACAGGGGGGACACACATTTTACCACTTTGGAAGTCTCTCGCGCAAACTATTCAGTTTAGAAAAAAAAATGATATTATAATCCTCAATATCATTTTTGAAGACCTATCCATAGATACCCCACACGTATGGGTTTGATGAAAAAAAATTTTTGAGTTTCAGTTCTAAGTATGGGGAACCCCCAAAATTTATTGTTTTTGTTTCTATTGTTGTGTGAAAATACAGATACTTACCAAGTTTCAACAGCATAGTTCTTATAGTTTCGGGAAAAAGTGGCTGTGGCATATGGACGGACAGACACACGGACAGACACGACGAATCCATAAGGGTTCCGTTTTTTGCCATTTGGCTGATAAATGATATTGAGGTCAGTGTTGCCACTTTGGCCACTTCTTGGCTAGATCTAGCAACTTTTTAAAACTTGTTAGCTACAAAATAAAAATTCATTAGCTAAATAATTTAGCCAATTTTTCTAGCCACTTTTTAATTTTTAGAATATAATTACTTGTAAAAGTATAAAATGAAGTGGAGAGGCTATATTTTCCATAGTGAACATTGTGAAAAATAAAAATAGGAATATAATGGACTTACTAACATTAAATATGATACTAACTATTCAATATTTTAAAAATAAAATAATGAGACGTGTGCCGCATACCAAGTTTCAGCCAACATTCTACAGGAAATTGAAAGAATCAAAAAGCCCAAACCAAACAACAAACCTTCGCCTTTGACATCAACTTTTAATTTTATTTTTTTTCTTTAAATAATCAATAAATGTTTAAAAATCGATAATAATCTAACTACATTTTTCAGCCACTTTCTAGCCACTTCTGCGAGGGTAAAATTTCACGTATCTGGCTACTTTTTGAGTATAGCTTAGCTACTTGTTCCACGCGTAAGGTGGCAGCACTGATTGAGGTTTCTAATATCATTTTTTTCCTTAACTGAATAGTTTGCGCGAGAGACACTTCCGAAGTGGTAAAATATGTGTCCCCCCCTGTATCTTCTAAAATAAGAGAATGATAAAACTAAAAAAAATATATGATGTACATTACCATGTAAACTTCCACCAAAAATTGGTTTGAACGAGATCTAGTACGTAAGTAGTTTTTTTTAATGCGTCATAAATCGTAAACCGCAATTTTTTATAGATAATGGTTCGGAACCCTTCGTGCGCGAGTCCGACTCGCACTTGGCCGGTTTTTTTATTACAACTAGTGATGAGTCCCTCACTCGTGAGGTACCTACCTCGTTTGAGTTCCTCATCGCGACAAAATGAGGGAGTACTCGAATTGCAACTTTGAACCACCTCATTTAGCTCCTCATTTTCTATCACGAGGCGCGAGCACAGATAACTTACTATTTACTCACTGACTCACGAGCGAGGGAGTCGAAACGGATTAACGAGTTCGATGGAATGAATCGATCGAACATTAATTGTTACAATGAGGAAATTTCGGGGTTTTCTTAATCAGAGTTAAGAGCGCTATTGATTTTGATGATAAAAAGGAATGTCTCAAATTTTTTGTTAGTTTTGTGACGTTTTTTTCATACAGTTTGCCACAAAATTGACACAATTTTTTTTTATGGAAAATACGTAATACTTTTACGAAAAGGTTGATAATTCCCAAATCAACATTTAATTTTAATAAACCGTTATTTGACAAAATTTTATAAATAAAATAATGGTTTTCGTTTATTCGTTCGTTTGCTACGCTACGCGCTTTTCATGCAATCATTTTAAATTCTTTACACCTCACCTCAAATGAGGGGCACCTCGCGCGCGAGGCAAAACGAGTAGGGATGTAAGCCTCACGTCGTGTGGCAACGATGCGCGCGCCTCGCTACGCTAAGCGCTTTTCATTGCGATCGTTTTGAATCGTTTTACACCTCACCTCAAATGAGGGGTACCTCGCGAGTACCTCACGAGGCAAAATGAGGTCCTCCCTCATCCTCATTTAAAAAGCAAGAGTTACACAACGCTAATTACAACCCTATTCTTCGCGGACGGAGTCGAGGGCAACAGCTAGTAATATTATAAATGTGAAACTTTGTGAAGATGTTTTGATCTTTGTTACTCAATCAGTTCAATCACATATTAACGGCTGAACGGATTTACATGAAATTTTGTATGAAGATAGTTTGAGACTTTAGGAATAAAGTAGGATAGTTTTTATCCCGGAAAATTACATGGTTCCCGCAGGATAGCGATTAACGAATTCTTCGCAGACGGAGTCGCTGGCAACAGCTAGTAACAACATAAATATATCCAGGGTGTCCCGTAAGTAGTACTACAAACTTAAATGGGAGAAGGGTGGGCAACTCATCTACCAAATATCATAAAATGACCTTTGTAAAAGTCGCACCGTTTTCGAAAAATTTCGATTTTTCCGATTTTTTCAAAAATGTATACCCACACTAAGATTTTGAGTTGTGATATTCGGAATTAATTATTTTTTGCATTTACTTTTGTTGAAAAATAATTTTGAATAGTTGTGTTATCAGTATACCTAGAGATTTTGCATTGCATTTTCCTGGATGCAAAGATTCTCTTAAGCAATAAATTTGAAATAATTTGGCACGCCCGCTGAACGGATGAGTTCTAATCACAATTTGTTTTATATTGTATTATTATCGAAATAAGATATGCATAAGTAGCCTCTTCAGATAAATTATTCATATTGATGAACTAATGACAATATTTTGCAAATTATTTAATTTCTGGCTAATAGTTTATTATTTTTAGGCATAATATTACTTTGAAATAACATTCAATGTCATGGTTGTATGATATTTCATAATATTAAAGGTAATAATCGTTTTCTGTGCTGTCATAAAAAAAATACCTAACATCGATGGCTAAGGCGGGAGCGAAGCGTTGCGTCGCTCCCGCCTTAGCCTTCTGTACCTCTACCATGAGTTGCTATCGAAAACACACATTACGTTACTACAGTCGATAGCGAGTAAACGAGCTTCGAATAGTTTTCTACTAAACTCGTACCATGAGTCACGTTAACGTTTACTATACTCGCTAACGTTAACTCGATCCTTCGTGTAGTTTTCGCTACGTGACTGACTGACGTGCCTAACTTCACATCGAACTGTGCTGTCTCTTTCTAACTATATTGAAAAGACTGAGTGAGCATGATATTGGGCAAAAAGCTAAGTATCCAAGTCCTTCCATTAAAAATATAGAAATAACCCTGCTAATTTAAAGCGTCATAGAACAGTGTGGTAATGTAAAGCGTACGTGGTTCTTGAATTTGTTTTGGTTATTTCATCAGTGTGACAGTTCATGGAGTGCATCCATAGATAGATGTTAAGATGTTATAGTGAGTTAGTTGACACGCTAAGCTGTTGTTGTTGTTTGTTATTATTTTTCGGTATTTATTTTTTATAAAGATGCGGACTAGTGTCTCGATTACAATTACTGGTCGAGTATATGGAAACTTTAAATAAACATTCTAGTAACGTTAATTTAGTACCAGTACCTATAAGGTACATTTTGGGTGATACAATACAGTGACCCCAGTTATTATGATCAATTGATCAAATATTTTGTTACAAGTGGTTAGATAAACTTGAGGAATGTGGTTTAGAGTGTTAACAGAAGTGGATATTAGCTTGTGAAATTTTCCGTGTTCTCGTCGTTCGCCTTCATAAACAGCCCTCAATAGCATATTCCATGCCAAATAATGCCTAGCCGACATTATTTTGATAAGTAAATAATTAAAATAATGTATTAAACGATGGTTCTTATAAGTTTTCACCCTCCAACTTACTAGTGAGAGAGTTAACTACAGTCGATACGGTGTTGTTCGATAACGTCTGTCAAATTTGTGACTCATGGTACCGATGTTCTATGGCGACAGCTACAAAACGTTAGTCGCTAGCGCTTGGATTTCGATAGGTTATTTACCGTTGTACTCATACTAGCGATCTTTACTTCCGTAAGTGACCGCTAGAGGCGCTGCACAATTCTTCATACAAATCATTTACGCAGTCGCTATCGAGTACGGTCACTGTAAACTCATGGTAGTGGTACTGAACCTAACTTGTCCAAGTCGCTTCTGCCCTGAAAGGTCTTGCTCGCTCGCTTCGCTCGCTCGCTGCCAGCGATATGCCTTACCATGTTTCTGAATAATTATCGATATTCCTTTGGATGTTATCAATTTCGATGTATATGTTTAGTGTATTTTAGGCCATGAAAAATTATGACTAAAAACAATTATTATTTTAAGATATATGCCTGACAATGCTTCCGAATAATCAACGATATTCCGTTAATTGATAACAATATTATGCTTTTTTAAAGTTATGAACAATAGGATTATGGATCATTGCAGTTATAACTATTAAGCGATATGCTTAAAAAAAATTATGACCATCGATATTTATGAGCAAGAATATTATGGACATCAATTTCTGACTTTCAAAATTCGGATAAAAAAGATTATGGGAGAAAAGGGGACCCCTTCCATGATACTTTCTGAAAGCAAATGCTCGACTTGTCACCAAAAATACTAAAATCGCTATACATTTCTCTTCAATTTTTGAGGAGTTTCTTCAATTCCTCATGGATCCCATCTCAGAGCTGGATTCTGGTAACAACGGGACCAACCTTGAAGCATGTGCTTTCAAACAATGAAAAAAATTTCTAAATCTAAATCGGTTCATAAATGACTGGAGTTCTGAGGTAACAAACATTAAAAAAAAACATACAACCGAATTGAGAACCTCCTCCTTTTTTTGAAGCCGGTTATAAATTGAATTGATTTGGGTTCAAATATGAATGAGTTTTAATTTTTTTTAATGAAACACATGGATAGATTTTTTATTTATTTAGTTTTGCACAGCTGCTGAATTAATCAGAGTGCATTCTGATCAATCTTGCGCATCAACTTAGACTTAGATAAGGTTATTATTGGCTTAACGAGATTTTTCTGGTACTTAATGCTTTGTATGGAGATTTTTCCTGTAAATATTTTTTTGATAAGCTATTTATAATTTTTGAATGTCCATTAAATGGGCATGTTTTTAAGCTAGTAAGCTAAACAATGGTCATGTATTTTTTTTTCACCGTGATAGATCAAATATTGACCAAAGTTTAGGAGAAAAGGCAAAATTTAAATTGTAACAAAAAAAAATAAAAAACTGGAATACTTTTTTAAAATGGTTTTTGCATCTGATAACCCAACTATTCGAGATTATTTTTAATAAAAATAAATGCAAAGAATAATTAATTCCGAATATCACGCCTCAAAATCTTAGTGCAGGGTATACAATTTCCAAAAATCAGAAAAACTGAAATTTCTTGAAAACAGTGAGACTTTTACTAAGGTAATTTTTTGATACTTGGTAGATGACCTGCCCACCTATCTCCCATTTAAGTTTGTCGTACTACTTACGGGACACCCTGTATATCGCTTAAATGTACTTGTCGCGTCAGTACTTATAGTCGTAAGGACGGCCTGTATTCATTAGTAAGACCTTTTTACATTGTTGCCCCAAATGGATATTTAAAAAAAAAAAATATCTTATGCTATAAGTATTATAATATTCTGCATTAAATAACTAAAAATTGAGGTTGTCGCTATCTCCCAAGTATTATTTTTTTAAATGTTTTTTTAAAGTCTTTATGGACAAGTCTTTAGAACCTTGTTTTTTTTTAAAATGAATTACTTATTAATTTTTACTAAACGCGCGACAGCATCGCTACAAAAAGTCGCCGTGGGCGAGGGCCCTTATATTTGGAACCTTCGCTTCGACTTCGCACGACCGGCGGCGCGAGTTTGTGTATTCAGGTTGAATACAATCATTACAATACAATTGGGTACCTTAAGTTTTATGAGGTGGTCCATATTATATTTTTTATCGATAGTAGACTTATAATGTAGCTCACTGCTGTAGATAGATATTTTTTTGCATTTGCCGTTTTTTTGAAAAAATAATTTGAAAATTTATTTTGGCATACCACACGTTTACCTAGATTTTTAAGTTTTGTGCCATGGTCTGTTTTATAAAGAAAAAAAAAGTCCGACTGACGTGGGACTGACAGCCGTCAGTTGTCAAATGTAGCTGACAGCCGTTACAAATACGACTTCGTTTGTACGCTGTGTTTTCCCATCTAGTTCCCATTGTTTCTGCTGTTGTCGAATTTTTATCAACAACTTCTGCCTGACCCTGGATTTTGTAGTACCCGCATCTCACGACGACCCCTGCATCACTATTTTACGGAATCGGAAGCCTTCACGACGACCTGCGCGTGAAACTTCGGACAACGATACTTCTTTTCACGACGACTACGGATTACCTACTAGCCAAATTGCCCAAATTGAACAAAGAAATGAGCTCGACAAAGGACTTTGGGTGAGCAGACTCCGGAAATTTGCCCGACATGGATATGGCTATTATTACCGAATATTTAAGAACCAGCGACAAGCACAATATTGCTGAAATTAGGGGTGTTAAAACCTTGATGTGAGTTTTAAATTTAAGTTTCGCCAGTTTGGATGATACACCATTATTTTCATTGCCATATTATTAGAAGTTGTCTCATCATTTACACATTGATTGTTGTGAATGATTTATTTATTTCAGGGTGTCTAGAAGTGGTTATGTCCAGAGTACAGTCGGGTATGTGGAGCTGAGGAGAGATGACCCCTATTGCACGATTAGAGTGAAGGTCGTTCCAGAACACAAAATAACAAAAAAATATTACCTTGTGACTGCATATATCAATGAACAAGAGAGCACCGTCATTGACACAGAATGTGATGGATGTCCTGCACAAGCAGGTATGTCTTACATCATCCCAGCCTATTATACAACTATACATCCCACTGCTGGGAACAGCAGTATTGTCTGTTTTTGTATCTCATGTTTGTATTTTTTTAACATTGTTATGAAGGAAATAAAGTTTCAATCAATCAATCAATCAATCACAGGCCACCCAGTGCGGATTGGGAACTTCACGCACACCATTGAATTGCTTTGCAGGTTTGTGCAGGTTTCCTCACAATGTTTTCCTTCACTGTAAAGCTTGTGGTATGTCTTACATGTTAATTATTAGTCATGTATTTGAACTAGCAATACCTACATCTTATCCTCGGTATAGATTAGGTACTTGCAAAATTATACATAACTAGCTGTTGCCTGTTACTCTGTCTGCATAGAAGTATGAAAAATAGTTTTTAATACAGTTGCTCAAAAAGTGGCGTATTGCAGGGACGTATAGAGTTCGGGATGTGGGCTATTACATACTCGAGCTTTTTCTTTACCTTTTCCGAACTCGTGCGTTCTCTTTCCCAACTGTCAAAATAATGTCTATTAAAAAGAAAAAACCAACCACGAAGTTTTTACTAAAAAAAAAATCATCGAAGTTTTTATGATTCATGCAAATATTTCTAAAAAGAAGCTACTAATTTGTTTCAATATCAGATTTAATGATTTGATTCAATGAGTTAGTTAGGTTTCATTTCATTTCATCTCATTAAATTTCATTTTCATTTCATATCAATAAAAAAATTCTACTGAAGACTTGGCTGTATGGGCATAGTTCCCTTAGCCTACCCAGAATGGGTGAAGAAAACAAAAAAAATCTCTGCTTATATTCTTTTACGGTTGACGCCATTTTCCAAAAATGTTCTTTGCGAGTTTAGTTGTTTGTTGCACAAAATGAGTAATTTCGACGATATTTTATTTGAATTAACACCACCGGTACTCAGTATAATTGCACAAAATGCTTCGGAGAACATTTTACCGGAAAAGTCAAAAAGTCGCTACATATCTACATACGACGAATTTATTGCGTGGAGAGAAAAGAAAAAAGCAAATAGTTTTTCAGAAAATGTTATGTTGGCATACTTCTCCGAACTCTCATCAAAATTAAAACCTTCTACGTTATGGTCGAGGTTTTCGATGGTAAAAAGTATACTGAAAATAAGTGAATACCCAAAACTAAATGCTTTCTTAAAACGACAATCAGACGGTTTTACAACTAAAAAGTCGAAAATATTAACATCGAATGAAGTGGAAAGGTTATTGAACGAAGCTCCCGATGATCGTTATTTAGCCACAAAGGTAATTTATTAATAAATACTTATATTTTTCTTTAGTATTCAGTTTACGAAATCGCAAAATACAGTCAATATATTATTTAAAAAAATATTAATCAAATCCCTTTTTTTGTAGGTTGCGCTGATTTTTGGCGTTGTTGGAGCTTGCCGCACAAGCCAATATTACTTTAAAAGATACATATGTTATATATGTGAATTATAACTTATATAAGAAATAAATGATTGGTTAGTTGAGTTTATTGTGTTTTTATTATTTTATTAAATTGCTACATTTTTTCGCAACTGTATTAAAAATAGTTGTTCAGTACACGTGCGGAACCGTCATTGCAACTTGTTCCGACTGTCAACCCTCACCTTCGGCTACGCCTCGGCTCGGGTAGACATTTGTCGGAACTCATTGGAATGACAGGCTTTCCGCACTCGTAATGAAATATACTATTGTAAAACATCCTATTCGGAGACCCACCAAATATCATGGAGCTAGCCAGTAGGAGTCCAAGTTCTATGGACACCAGCTTACCACTGATATTAATATTTGTTGTAATATTTAGTTTGATTCACTTTATAATAAACTTTGTATAAACAAATTCTATGTAGATGGGGCAACAGCTAGTCACATAATAATATCTTGTGTAATTAAATAAGTAATAATTAATTAATAAATAAGTAAGACCTGTATTTACTGGTTGGTTGGCTATACAAATGGTTTAAATTATAAATTGTGTTTTTATTTTGTTTTAGGTCCAAAATCCATAGAACCATCACCAACATCTACAGAGTGCTATATTGGAAGAAATGCTATATTTTTCATTAATTAACCAATAGAAACCCTTCATTTACCTCGCAACGCACCGCTCATGCAAGGATGTGCAAATGACGCGTTTCTATTGGTTAATGAAAAACATATTCCTCGCAACACATCCTCGCGTATTATTGGTGGAAATGCTGCTTTAAGCGGGTGTAGTGTGAGCTGCGCCACACAAACACACTTTTACAATCTGACAAGTCCTTTTTACTGGTGGTGCGGCACCATTTATTGAAATAAAATAAAATGAAGAACAATCCATCTATTTTTATTAAATTATCCTACAAGTTGACCAAACAAAGCACAAGCAATAATTATTTGGTTTATTACCAAATGAGGCATCAAAAACCGGAACACCCTCACTCTTCACTTTACCCTGCAATACTTCTTTCTTGGTGGGAGTTTCTTTTGATGAGACACTCAGAGGGCGAAGGAGGTTCATATGTCTGTCTCTCAAATATTTTTCTATTCCTTTGAAGCCCCGATCGGTTAAAATAACAGCTCCTGGAGGAAGAATATCAACCAAACCACAACTTTCTTTATTTCACATTGTAGAAGACAACTGTTGGGGCTGGCTTGGTATTTTTGCAGACATTTTTTTTATATTTGCAGTGCACCCAAGAAGACTTCATTGCTGGTTTTTCCAAAACTGCTTTAGTCTTTTATCAATTTGGCATTGACTGGCAGAATCATGCTGAAAATAATTATTACACATATTGTTATTATAATTATTACTACATTGCTCAGTCTTAAAAGGTATAAAAAGTATGGCAAGCAAAATAATACAAGGTTATTGCTACTATTATATTGCGGGGACATTCTTACACAAATTAACCAAGTCCCCAACTAAGCAAAGATAGATATAACATCCAAGACTCAGGTACAAATACTCCTGCTTATCACACAAATATTTGCCCTTACCAGGATTTGAACCCGGCCCCTCCAGTTTTGCAGGAAGGGTCACTACCAACTAAGCTAAACAGGCTGTCAATCATTATCACTTCACTTTAAACAGTTACATGAATATAGGTAGATTTGTACTTTATTGTATATTCATTCTAGCCGTTACCCACAACTCCATCTGCATAGAATTTGTTTGTCAATATCCCGCAGGAAATATGCAATTTTCCGGGATAAAAACTATCCTATGTCCTTCTCCGGGACTCAAATGGGAATGAAATTGGGCATAGTTTTTTTGGAAAGCAGGCAAAACCTACATACTAAACTTGTGAAAATTATGTATGTATGTTATATAGTTGAGAAAAGAAATATGTATGTTGTAATTTCGCTTCCGTAAGTAGACTGTTCTTTTCAGTGTAGCACAAAGCTTTGCTTCGTTTGGGTCGATTTGTGTAAGATTAGATTACCTATCTTCACAATAATTATTTAATTTTATTTATACTTACGTTTACGTGTTCATCACAGACATATGTACAAAGGCATTTTAGGGCAGTTTCTTTCCAGGGCTCGACACCATACTTCTTTAAGAGGCTGTGGTATACGTAAAAAAGTTAAGGTTCGGTTATCCCTTCTATACTTTTTACATGATGGTGCAAAGCATCGGAGCTCATCTCCGTAATATTTCCTGTTGTTAATTATCTCATCGGAGGCGTCTTGTTTGTTCGTCGTCGTACAGGCCATCGTATCTTTATTCAAGACAAAAGTGAAAACAGCCGTTGTCAAGCAAAGAAGTATCGTTGTCCGAAGTTTCGCGCGCAGGTCGTCGTGAAGGCTTCCGATTCCGTAAAATAGTGATGCAGGGGTCGTCGTGAGATGCGGGTACTACAAAATCCAGGGTCAGGCAGAAGTTGTTGATAAAAATTCGACAACAGCAGAAACAATGGGAACTAGATGGGAAAACACAGCGTACAAACGAAGTCGTATTTGTAACGGCTGTCAGCTACATTTGACAACTGACGGCTGTCAGTCCCACGTCAGTCGGACTTTTTTTTTTTTATAAAACAGACCATGGCACAAAACTTAAAAATCTAGTCAAACGTGTGGTATGCCAAAATAAATTTTCAAATTATTTTTTCAAAAAAACGGCAAATGCAAAAAATATCTATCTACAGCAGTGAGCTACATTATAAGTCTACTATCGATAAAAAATATAATATGGACCACCTCGTAAAACTTAAGGTACCCAATTCATTGCGTGTGTCGCCAGCTAACCAATGCGCAGCGAGCGTCTCGGCCGCGCAATGAACACAGACGCTGCTCGACGCGCCGCCAGTCGCGCGAAGTCGTGGCCGGGGCGTTAGTCAGCGCCGCGCTCTCTCCCCGCCCCGCACCCTCGCATGCATCACTCTACACCAGCGGTTCCCGAAAGGTGGTCCGCGGAACCCTGGGGTTCCGTGGAAGGGCAATAAGGGTTCCGTAAAAAATATTTTCATGTGCGGTGAGCACATTTAATTGTTTTTCATTTATACCTATTTTAAGGTGTTATCAAAGAAGGGTTCCGCTAGGAAAAATGTAATCAATTAGGGTTCCTTGACACAAAAAAATTGGGAACCCCTGCTCTACACTATAACTTAAATACTTGCTCGCGCGTATTTTCAATTTGAATATTCAATTTGATGTGCGTGACATTAACATGTTTAATTTTGATGAAAACGTGATTTATAGTACATGAAAACTTATTATTAAACAAAAATCTCAGTTACGATTTTTAACTACTGAGAAATTCATTATTATTAAAGCGTAAGAAATAAATGTTTAATTTTTGTATTAAATGTCTACGAAGACGCGATATAGCTTCAGTACATACAAACATCATAGTTACCATTTTGGCCTATCTAGATATGGAGATCAGATGAATACTAGAAAAAAAAACATACTTGCGAATTTGGTTTCAGTTTAATTTTGCTATTAGGTGATAGCATTCGAATGTATCTCAAAATTATACTAGCAAGGTATTTGGTTACCTATTTTGCCCTTGGAAAAAAGTAAGTTTGTGTACGAAATGTCATGATTTTTTTTTATACAGGTTTCACCGCAGATTTTTTAAATCACATATCTAATTAATATTTGATACTTAATGACAATATCCGCTAAAATAATAAAAAGAACGGGTAATAGAATTATGTCCAGGTTAAGCTAATTTGACGCGCCTATATTTCTAAAATACCAAATTCCTAGAATACCAGACTTTCCTGTCACCGTGTTTTTCTCTATATCGGATTGCCAAAAAAAGCTTGTTTTCAATACACCATGTTCCATTCAAAACCGAATTCCTATAATACCAGATAGTGACATCACCGGCTCGTCAAGCAGGTCGTGGTCATCGTGGTCGTCGTGGGGAGGCCAGGGGGTCGTGTAGGACGAAAGTTTATTCGTCCTGCCTCAACTTATTGTGGTTTATTTTATCAGGTACCTTTTAAGGGGATGAACCCAAAATTATTTTTGTTTTCTACGTCTTCGCACGTAGAGTAATAAAGCAAGCAACGGCCTACGTTCCAGGAAGCTCATCGTTCCTAGCGTAATAAAATTACGCATGCGTGGCGTGTAGTTTTAAGAGAGCTAACTCTTAACTGCGCCGCACCTCTGAGAAAAGACGGACAAACCACAAAATTTCCTTTTTACATCCTCACAATATTGATTTGTTCGGTACTTGTCCCCTTTCTGATTTTGCCTACTAAGTGTGAGATTTGCCCCCTTTTATTCTTTTTTGTACAAAATAGGGGCGGCACTTTCAAAATTTAGTTGTTTCCCTCTAACTTCCTACAATGAACTTTGCCCTTAGTTCGTATTAAGTAATAACTGTGTGTTACAAAAATGAGAGAGAGAGAGAGAGATGTTTATTTACACATATTCGATACACAGGAAATACAGTTGACAGGAAAAGATAAAAAAAAATCATCGAATAGTATAAATTGGGCCCCACTCAGCATAATGTTGCGGCAAGCCGCAACGCTGTTTTTCAGTGGGACCCATTTAAAAACTAAACACAAAAAAAAAACAAACAACACATTATGATGACACGAACGCCAGCGCAAAGTGAAGTTCGCAACAAAACTTAGATAGGTACAAACCGGAAGTATGTATGGCAACACTTGATCAGTTTAATCGTATCTGAACCATTAAACCGCAACAAATTACGCCAAGGATTATTCTGGCTACTGTAGTGAATTATCAGCAATTTCACTAATTTTGATAATAACAATATAATAAAAGTACGAATAAAAAGTAAGGGTTTCCTAAAAGGGGGCAAATCTCTACAAATAGTATAGACCTCACACTAAGTAGGCAAAAGCAGAAAGGGGGCAAGTACCGAACAGATCACAATATTATTTTTTCAGATAATATGCCAAAAGAAGACGAAGAGAAGGAACCGATAGAGATAGTGATGATGTACAAGGACGGGGGCATACTGTCCAACGTGATACCGGAGTACCTCGGAGAGTGGGCCGCGGAGAAGATCAAGTGCCAGGGAGTCACGATGATGCCAAAGAGTTGGTTTTCCGCATACATTACGCTTAAGAATAGGATAGTATGAAAATTCCCCTTAGGCCACTTGGTCCGATCGGCTTGTCCGATTGATCGGACGACGAATATTTTTTTTTACTGTTGGTTCGATTGATCGGATAATAAGGATTTCTCAAAGTCGAACAAATGGGATTTTCAATGTTTGTGTCGTCCAATCGATCGAACCATGAGACCTTTAAAATTCCTCGTTCTCCGACCACACAACTTATTTTATTCCTGATGGTTCGATGGTAGTTATGTCTTTATGGTTCGACTGAACATTATGTCCGATCAATCGGTCATACAGGAAAAAAACCGACCTAATGGCCCGACTGATCGGACTACAAGGAAATGTAATCGTCCTAGTAGTGCGACACTCGGGCTACGAGAACTTTAAAGTTCGATCAATCGAACCAACAGTAAAAAAAAATATTCGTCGTCCGATCAATCGGACAAGGAGATCGGACCAAGTGGCCTAAGGGTTTTGTCCCCCGTCAGTTAGTCAGGTGATGGAATTTAGTTCGTAGGGGGTCCGGCTTGTGAAGCTCACTTTACCAAAATGTGCACTTTCTCTAAACGTGTACTTCTTTAGAAGGATCCTTTCTCGGATGGTACGCTATTTCTAAAAGTGTAGCTAAAAGTCCACTTCCCAGTGCAGTTCTCAGTTAGAACACATTCTCAGAAGATAAATTTTCTCAGAAGGAGCACTTTCTCAAATTATCCCTCTCAATTAGAACACATTCTCAGAAGATACATTTTCTCAGAAGGAGTACTTTCTCAAATTATCTCTAGGTACTTAATAAATCTCTAAATTTTAAAAAGAATAAGCCAGTGTCATACCAGAGAGTTAAGTAAGTTCAAAAGATAAGCATAAAGGTTCTAGACAGCGGTCAGAAAACGTTAACATTGCCTTCATGCATGACTTATGATCTTCGTCTGACAAAAAATCTTGTGGACTTTGTGGTAAAGATGGAAGTCATGCAACTTTCGAGAAAGTGCCCCATTTGGGCAAAAGTACCTTTTGGGACAGTGTGCGTTTTAGAAAGAGCACTTTTTGAAATAGTGTACCTTTCGAGAAAGTGCCTCAGCTGGGCAAGTGTACCTTTTGGGAGTGTGCGTACATTTATCGGGAAAGTAAGCTTTACAAGCCGGATCCTCGTAGGGTTTGGTGAAAATAAAAGAATCAAAATGAAACATACGAAAGGCTGGACGGACTGTAATGGAAATAATATGAATTGAATGGGTACTGGTAAATGCAAGGAGTCTTGTTTAACGTCGGCAGGCTGTATTGGCTAATTGGCTTTAAGTACATAATCGAGTTTACAATAAATTTTCGTGCGCAGCGTGCTCGTGCACTACTGTGGAAGTATCTACCTACATTTTCGTGCGCAGCGTGCTCGTGCACTACTGTGGAAGTATCTACCTACATTTTCGTGCGCAGCGTGCTCGTGCACTACTGTGGAAGTATCTACCTACATTTTCGTGCGCAGCGTGCTCGTGCACTACTGTGGAAGTATCTACCTACATTTTCATACAAAGCTTTTTTGTAACCTCGTGTGTAGCTTGAACGTGCGCAGCAGTGGGGTTCCGGCCTTAAGTTCATCTAATTTTTCTTTTCTGATTGGTCACAGCGACGCCTCACGACGCGTTCATATCGAAAGACGGACGACTGGAGTTAACTCTGAACAACGGCAATTCTTACGTCACTGACTATGTGAGTATAAATGAGATCTAATCTTGAAAATACTTAACTGTTTTGGTGCAAGTATTCCGAACTCATTCATTTCGAGGCCGCAGCTTTTACATTTATTAAAAGTTGTCTAGTCAAAGTCGTGGTGGCCTAGCCCTAGTGGTTTGGCCTATGACCTCTCAAGCAAAGGGTCGTGTGTTCGAGTCCGGGGTCGTACCTCTGAGTTTATCGAAATTTGAAGAGCCTGAGACTGAGAAGAAATTCAATGGTGTTTGTGAAATTCCCCAAGCCCTCTCATTCTTAGATGTAGACTGGGATGATTGGAGTATTGCATTTTTGTTTTAAAAATATCCTATATTTGACTTTGCGCTATAATAAATTAGTAAATCTCACGGGACAATTCACACCAATTGACCTAGTCCCAAAAGTAACCAGTTTCAGTTATGGGTACTAGGCAACGGATATACTTAAATACATATTAAACAACCAAGACTCGAGAACAAGCATTCGTATAATTCATACAAATATCTCACCCGACGTGGGAATCGAACCCGGGACCTCAAGCTTTGTAGTCAGGTTCTCTAACCACTAGCTAGGCCATTTGGTCGTCGACGTAATGACACCACCTGCACCAAATCTTCGCTCCCCGGTTATTGCGTTTTAATCTGTAGTTGTCTTCCAGGCTTTCGTGTGCGTGGGCACCAAAGCGCGTGTTGAGATAGCGGAGTCTTCCAACTTGGAGCACGATCCCATCAACGGCGGCATCCTGGTCAACACCGAGCTGGAAGCGCGCAAACATCTCTATGTGGTCAGTATTGTCTGAAACACCTTTTGTACTAATTAATACCTTTTGTGCAAGGCGGGAAAGTTTTCGGTGGTGTTGTTGCGATCGCGATATTCTATATATAGTATCGTGGCCTTGAAAATCAGTCCTACTATCGATAGTTTTGCTCTATCGATAGTCTAACATTTCGCTATACTATTGCAAAACTATTGATACTATCGAAACGCGTCGATAGATCATATAGATAAAATCGATACTATCGACTTCGATAGTACTATCGCACTTCGACTATTTCTCAAGATCAAACTATCAAAAGCGAAACTATAGGTATTGCCAGAGGTCGGAATTTTCACGGCAAAACAAAAGACTGCCGCAATGTAGCTAGAGAGAAACGTGTTTTTATCGATATCGAGTACTATCAGGTGCCTACACAAAGAAATCATTAATCATAGTTTTTTATTCCGTGATGTGGATTTCGAAAAAGAAATTGCACCTGTCTTTATACACCGTGAAATTTTAGTGACTGTTTTCCCGAAACGATGTGATTTAGTATCGATTGTACAATCGATTTATAATTACTATTTTGACTAGAGTCAAAAATCCAATTGTGAAAAACGAAAGTCGAAAATGACCGCAAACCAATAGTAACGCTTCGTTGGTACCTAACCTATCGTACGATCGTACGCTACTTGTATCAACGAAGCGTTACTATCGGTTTGCGGTCATTTTCGACATTCGTTTTTCACAATTGGATTTTTGACTCTAATCAAAATAGTAATTATAAATCGATTGTACAATCGAAACTAAATCACCTCGTTTCGGGAAAACAACCACTAAAATTTCACGGTGTATAATTTTTCACAAACCTCACGTAAAATTTTGAATTACATATTTTTTTTATCTGGTGGAACGCTTCTCTTGCACAACTATCAGTATCGATAAAAAAATGTTAGTTTGATTGCGACAGTCTATTCTTTCGCCGAGAAAATTCCGTCTTCTGAAAATAATCCTCTGTCAGGCTGGCGACGGGGCGAGCTACTACTCGCAGTGGAAGGACACGCGCATGCGCCTCGAGCACTACGCCAACGCGTACGACCAGGGCGTCATCGCCGGCGCCAACATGACCGGCTACTGGGAGCCGTGCAACATCGAGCCCACCTACTGGCTGAAACTCGACGACGCCATTCAGATGCAGGTACAGTCATTTCTAAGCGTCTATTTCTATCATGTTCATCATCATTTCAATCGAAAGACGTCCACTGCTGATCAAGACCTGTCCTGCACCATTCGCATCCAACGCGTTCCCGCAAACTTACAAATAGTCAAGTCGTCGCTAAATCTTCTTGGAGGCATACCTACACTGCGTCTCTTCCGGTCCGTGGACGGCATTCGAGAACCTTTTGTTTGGTCCCACATGCCGTCAGTCCTACGAGCGATTTGCTTGTGCACTGCCAGTTGCCTCTGGCGATTCCTCGAGCTATGTCGGTGATTAGTGTTTGCGCAGATATCATCATTTCTGATGTGATCCCGCAGAGAAACTTCGAGCATAGTCCTCTCCATCGCTCTCTGAGACTCTGTTGTTATAATCGTCATCTTTGGCAGGCGGATTGGCGATCGCAGTAGGTTCCTGGCTGCAGTTTTAAGACATACCCGGATTACAGTGCGGGGTGGACAGGGCACATCGCTCGTAGAACGGATGGCTGATGAGGGCAAAAGGGTCTCGAATGGCGTCCACGGACCGTAAGACGCAGTGTAGGTTGGCCTCCAAGAAGATGGAGCGGCGACCTGATTAAGTTGCGGGAACGCGCTGCATGGATACTAATAGCGCGGACCTCTACCACACAACTAATACGTTGCTTCTACCTACGGCGCTGTGGTAGTGGAGTAGCAGGGTACATTTAAGACTTTCACTCTTGTCGGTGGAGCCTTTTGACTTCTTGATATGACGCATTGAAGTTTTTCATCCGATTGAATTCACTTCATCTCGGTCTGCCTTTTTCTTTCTCCCGTTTTCCCCTCTGAAGTATCATGTCGAGTTAGACCTATCAAGTTCCCACTTTTGTCATCTTCTCTTCATGGCGTCACTAGCGTTTTGTGTCCAATTTTCCTCGTATTATACAGGGTTATTGGTAATTCGACGTATTCCCGTTAGAAGGTGATAGGGGTGACTATTTGTGATACACCACCTAACGGGAATACGTCGAATTACCAATAACCCTGTATATTTTTTTAATCATACAGGTGGTTGGAGAAGTGGGAGCCTGCATGCCGATCATCGCTCTGTTCAAGCCGTGTCGCGCCGAAGACTTACCTCCTGAGAAGGACAAGAAGAAGAGCAGTATTCCCTGCTACAAAGAGTAATTCACTATGTGTAATAGAGTAGTGGATACCATAAAATAATAATGGCAAGATGCGACTCAGGGTTTCTATGACAGGCTAGGTGGCGCCAGTGTCGTGAGGTCCGTTTGACATTTGTGTCTAATTTGCGATTGGTTTATAACTTTTTATAACTTAAGACGTTCGCAAGCAAGACTGTAACGTCAACGGACCTCACAATGTTATAGCTAAACCGTTTAAATGAGTCGCGAGGGTAGACGACAAAGGGGGCCGGGGGAGGTGCGGGCGGCAGGCACACGAGGCGCGCTGCCGCCCGCACCTCTCTCGGCTCCTTTGTCGTCATACCCCCCAGCCCCTGTCTGTACCATGTGGGCGAGGACTCATTTAAACGGTTTGGCTATAATATAGTATCGGGAGAGTAACGACGGCTGCTGTGAAGTAAATCCTGACGATTGGCATGGCACAAATATAAAGTTTCTGAAAATGACAATGTCAAGTAAAGGCAAATAATTGTTGTAGGGGTACATACTTGTTGCGCGTGACAGAATAGTAAGTGTAGCAATATTCAGAAAGTTTATAGTTGACTAGTTGTGCAATGAATTTACTTCATAACGGCAGTTTACTACAAAAGAAGTGAGGTGGATCAGCGCCATCTAGCTGATTCGACCTGTCAGAAAACCCCAGTGATTTTTAGAAGTCTTGAAAACAAATAAATAGCTAGTCGATTGAGTTGGTAAATGAGTGAACAGTGAACTCGCAGACCTCTGTAGCCATTGTAGGAGGATTTCGTGTGATTCTAATCTTTTTTTTATGGGATTAGACCCATTTTGGATAAAACATTCTGTAATTAGTCGACTTATGGTTTTTTTTTTAATGAGTCGCCAGAGGGGCCAAAGACGCGAAGTCTTTGCTGTTTTTTACTTTAAGGATTGGAAGGGTGACTTGTGCTCGGGAAAAATCCCTTCGGACGAACTGGGAGTCGACTTATGCTTAATGGCATAGAGTTGTATAGATATTTTTGACGCCTTGGTAACGTACAGTCGTCATCGTAAACATCGGAAGATTTAAGGTGGTCAAAAATATCTGAACTGGACCCTAGCGTGCCTAAACGGTCTTGAATCATTCCAGTGCGGCGGAGTACAAGGCGCGCTACATGCGAGGCCTCCTGTGCTACATCCGCAATGAGACCGTCGTCGGCTTCGTGTTCTGGAACATGCCGCCCATCGACGACCGGAAGGACGTCGCCACAGAGGTAACAGCCAGGGATATTGCGGATGCAGAATTTTTGAAATCCGCGGATGCGGATGTTAGATTATTGTACAGTCAAGTGTAAAAATATGGGTGCACACAACTTGCTCATAAATATATCCCATAGCTCTTATGTTGTCGAATTTAGGTATAGGTATATGTAATGATGGGGGGATTAAATCGATATACTTATTTTTGCACTTGACCGTACATAAAAAAAACATAAATATTACTTTTTAAAATCGCTGTCAATTGAAATTGCGAACAATGTAAATAAACCATTTAATGAAATATCCATATTCTAGCACTTGTTTATTGTTTTAATGGTTTAGGATAGTGTTGTGGCAAGTATTGATTAAATAAAACACGGATTTAGCAGTATTTGATGAGGGAAAATGGAAATTAAAGACATTTTAAATACAAGGTTTGTTTACATTGTTTGCAATTTCAATTGACTGACAGTTTAGTTACTTCTATCACGATCGTGTACCGTCTTATTCTGTGGTAGTATTGGTAAATTCAGATTATTTTTTAAAATCTTGTATATCTTTAAATATGGAGAAATAAATTATACTAAAGATTTTTCCATGTTCAGGAGGCAACTCGTTCGATTCCTGTAATAATTTTCAGGTGTCAAAAAAATGAAATGTCAATTATTGGCGATTTACCCTATATACATATTTTTTATGTAACGCATAACTTTTTACTGAGTACTCCGATTTTGATAATTCTTTTTTTTATTGTGTTCGTGTAGATTCTGCGCGCGCGGCCGCACTACAAGGAAATAAACCTGGTGGCGGAACTGCTCGGGTTCCCAGACACGCAGTGCGTGTACCTAGCCGCCGAAGAGTTCATCGAGGGCATGCCTTGCATCAAGAAGTGAGTCATCAGCGTCATTCCAGCCTATATAAAGGACTAATTCTAATGTGACATCGAACTCACTCACATGTGACATAAAGTAAAAGTTCATTGAAAAAAAATTTTCGTCGGCCTCAGGAGGCTATATCCGTCCCGGGTCTCATTCTAAATCCCTAACATTGTTTGTCCTAATGTAATGTTTGTCCTAATGATCGATTGTCCTAGCACTTTTTTACTCGGAAACCGTGAATTGAAGTGATTATCCTCTAGAACTCTATAGGTTAGGTTAGGTTTGTTTAATAAAAATCCAGAACAATTAATAAATAAATAAATAAAAAGAGTTAGGACAAAAAATCATTAGGGATTTAGATATAGAGCCATCCGTCCCGCTGCAGGGCAGTCCTGCTCAGATTTACTGTTGTTGCGTTGCGATAGCGATAGTCTATCGTGATACTATCGTGGCCTTGAAAAACACTCTACTATCGAGTCCCATCGAAACTATCGACCCATCACGATACTATCAATGCTATCAATGTATGAAAATAAGTAATACTATTTGCTAAAGATCAATACTTCGCGTATGGATAGTTTTGCGCTATCCACAGTCGAAAATTTCACTATACTTGCAAAACTATCGATACTATCGAAACGCGTCGATAGATCATACAGAGTATCTAAACCGTCGTCTTTTTTGGCACGATGGATTATTCGCGGTAATTTCATTTGGCTGTTCCTTCGAAGGAGTTATTGCGTTTTTTTATCGCACTAGTTCCTTAACAAGGGGTGAAGGAAGAACTGCGTTTATTTTTTCGCCCTAGTTCGTTTACTAGACCTGAAGGTGCTACTGCGGCAAGGAACAAAGGCGAAAAAATAAACGCAATTCTTCCTTCATCCCTTGTGACGGAACTAGTGCGAAAAAAATATACGCAATAGTTCCTTCGAAGGAACAGTCAAAGGAACTACCGCGAATAATCCGACGCGATACTATCGATACTATTGTCGATAATAATAAGTATCGCACTATCGACTTTCTCTGGGTCACACTATCGATAGCGAAACTATCGCTATTGGAACAACACTGCAATGTACAAATCGAAGTAGAGATAATCTACGATAACATAGCCCGCCCCTCCACAATTCAAGAAGTCTTCAATGTATTGTGAAAGTATTTATAAAGCACACCAAAACTTTCAACGCATGTGTGCGTGTTGAGACAGCCGTCAAACAAAAGCAGATACTACTACATAAAAATTCTTTCGTAAATATGTAACTAAACACATTGAAATAGTAATGTGGAGGGGCGGGCGATGTTATCGTAGTTTATCTTCTAATTTAGTAGTGTTTGTTAAATTCTCAATCCGTACTGGACCCGCGTGGGAACTGTACCCTGTAGTATTGGTGTGTAGCCCGAGGTGATTTTGATTTCGCAGAATTACTTACAATATTGTTTTTTTTTAGCCGAAAATACGAGTAAATGTTGAGCTTCGGAGCAAGATTTTGAACACGAGAAGATTACCTAGAGCTTTAAATTTTGATAAATAAAATTGTTTTGTATTTCATACTGTACTATTGTGGAAGGAAGTAACTTATTTTATTACAAGTGACATTTACGATGAACCTTTTTCTTATTTTAACGTTCGTAAGTCCCAACTTTTTAGGGTTCCGTACCAAAGGGGGCAAATTATTATTATAAACTTGGTACTCCCCTGCCAAGAATTCGTTTTATTAATCTGTATGGCTTGGTAATTCCCGAAACGAGGTGATTTAGTATCGATTGTACAATCGATTTTTAATTACTATTTTGACTAGAGTCAAAAATTCAACTGCGAAAAACGAAAGTCGAATATGACCGCAAACCAATAGTAACGCTTCGTTGGTACCTAACCTATCGTACGATCGTACGCTACTTGTACCAACGAAGCGATAGTATTGGTTTGCGGTCATTTTCGACTTTCGTTTTTCACAATTGGATTTTTGACTCTAGTCAAAATAGTAATTATAAATCGATTGTACAATCGAAACTAAATCACCTCGTTTCGGGAAAACAACCACTAAAATTTCACGGTGTATATGGGTCACTTTTGATTGACTAATAAAAGTTAGTACTCAGTCCAGGTTAGGTAATGTCCATGCTTATAGCAGTGACAAAACAACACCTATGTCATTTCTCTCAACGAGAGACGTCAAAACTCCTTCGGAACTAACCGCTCACCCGGACCAAGAGATGTCGCTACTATGCCATACTTTTTCAAGTTTGGTATGAATGAAGTATCTTTTTGTATTTTTATTTTTCAACTCCATTTAACTTTTACGGTCATCCCGTGAAATCCATATATTTCATACTAAATACGAACTTGAAACATGGATGCACAGAAAAAGACCAGCTCCGGGAATCGAACCCGGGTCCTCATAGTTCATACCAAAACTGAATAACTCTAAATAATCACGAAAATTTCTTTCTACTGATCTGGTTGGTGCCTCTGGAAGAGCCAGCAGAAATGATAGACACATAGATAGTACGTAGGTAAGGTAGATGACTAGGTTCACTACTGGTGGTTCGTGCTGAAGCACCGACTTCAAACAGATTAGTAAGAAACAGCTAAAGAAATTTCTAAATAAATCGATCGGTAGGTATCCAATTATCTCGCCTTATTCGTTTTTTGTCTAATTCTTATTCCGTCTCATTCTGTATTCGCCACTCATTCTTTATTCGTCTTGTTTCGCTATCCGTCATTATCTTATTTAGTCAAATTCTATAACTTGTCTCTGTCTTAATAAGTCTTTGTTTTTCGTCGCGGTCTTCCTTGGACTTATTCTTTGTTTGTCTCCCTCGTTTTAAGCATCATTCGCAGTCTATCTTTAGTCACATAGCACCGAATGTATCGAAATAATTTTGGCGAATAAGTAAATGAGACAAAAAACGAAAGGGAATAACGACGAATGAGTCCAAGGAAGACCGTGACGAAAAACGAATAAGAAGTATTAAGAGATAGACAAGTTGCAGAATTTGACCAAAAAAGATAATGACGGACAGCGAACAAGATGAAGACGAATACAGAATGAGACGAAATAAGAATTAAACGAAAAACGAATGAGGCGAGATAATAGGATACCAATAAATCATATCGCCGGGTCAAAGGCAAAACAGACTATTTCGTCTAAAAAAAAGCATATAGTCGGTTTTGCCTTTTACCCGGCGATATAGAATACGTAACATTATAATTCTGGATAAAGGTAAAATTGAAATAATACACTACAATAAAATTTAAATATGTTTATTAGTAGTAAAAACATAATTCAATAACAAAACTTTTCGTCTAACAAATATTCATGTATACAAGTTTCTAATATAATAATCGAAGAACCCAGTTTAGACTTAAATAAAAAATTGTGCAAGTTGCATTACATTGCGGCTGGGATTGCTAACTTATTTTGACAAAGAAAAAGTATTTTCAAATTGTATGTTTTTATTGCCTTTAAAACGTATTTTTGTGTGCTTTTGATTTTTTTGCTAGGTATTTTTGAATGTTTCAAAAAATATTTGACATTCGAAATTTAAATTTTAATAAATAAATCGTTTCCAAAATCTGTGTTAACTTATGCGTAACTAGAGTTACGGGAACGAGGGAAATCTTATTGTCTTTGTTTTAGAGACACGTAAACCTAAACTTCAAGATGGAGTTACGGTCCGTCCGCCTAACCAGTGTTGCAAAAGTTCCCGATTTATCGGGAGAACTACCGATTTCGGCTCTTCCCTCCCGATATCCCGATTTAGCGGCCCCGTCTCCCGATTTTCTATATTTCGAAATAAAGTGACGATTAAAACAGTATTTTTAAGAGGACAACGTTAGAGGTAACCTGGTATCATTAAAACAATGCACGGGGATTCCCCAAAACTTCACGCACAGCCTTTCAATAATGCAGTACCCACAACATACATTTAATCTTAATGCCCTAAAATAGAGTTTATTATTGTTTGGTGGGTGTATGCGGGAAATTCCCTAAAAATCAGGCAGGCTACTTCGAAATACGAAATTTGAACTTAGTTTCATACTGAATATTTTCATCGATTAATTTAATGAAAACTAAACAGCGTAACAAACTTTCCACTGAATCAATTATAGAAAAGAAATGGTATGAACAGTCGACTACAAAAAAATCGATACGGCCAAAGTTACAAAAATATGTATACACAACCTTAATGTTAAGTCAATAAAGGTGTGTATACATATCTTTGTAACTTTGGCGGTATCGATCTTTTTGTAGTCGACTGAACATGAATAATTAGTAATCACTAAACCTACGTATATATATATCTACACAAATATTATAAAGAGGAAAGATTTACATTTTTGTATGTAACGAATAAACTTAAAAACTTCTGGACCGATTTCAAAAATTTTTTTGCCGTTAGAGAGCTACAGTGTCACTGAGTGACATAGGCTACTTTTTACCGCGGTAAAATTTTAATTTATCGCGGGCGAAGCTGCGGAAGGAAGGCTAGTATTTTAATATTTTAATAGTTTGTTTGTTATTAGTGTATAACACAGTTGTTTTACATCTCCCGATTTCTACCGATTTTTAGCTGAACAATATAACGATTTTTAAATTTTCACTTTTGCAACACTGCGCCACGTTTTCTGAGCGCTCCGCAGAGAAAAAATCGAAAAAGTGGGTTTTTCGCGGCCGATTTAGTCGAGTTATACACCAAAAGTTGCGCAATTTTGAGGCGCATACGAGGCGTATATCAAAAGTGATAAGTGAAAACAAGTGACCTCCGAAAAAGTGGAAAGAAGTGAAAATTTTGAGGTTAAAGTGAAATTTTTAAACTTAAAACGACTGTGGTTCGAGTTGTACTGCTCAGATCGCCAAGCGCAAAGCGCGGCGCACTGCGCCCTGACGAGAGCTTTCTGGAGAGCTTTTCACCATCTTCCTGTGTCGCCGCACTGAGGCGCCACTGTTGAAAAACTAAAAACCACGTGGAGGCGTGGTCACTTTTCCGCCAGTAGCAGAGAGCTGATCTTTGGAGGGGACAAAACAGCAGCCGAAGACACAGCCTGGAACTGCAAGTCCCATAACTTTATCACTCTTAGATTTAAAGATAAAAATAAATTAGTTTATAAACTTTGGGACTCTTTTTTTGCGTTGCGCAGATGTGCACGATCGGTAGCCACGCAGTGGAGGCAGGCATTGCTTTTTTTACGGTGCAGTTGTGGCGGGAAATTACAGTTGTGATTTATTGTGATTATTTTTGCTAAATACTATGGCTAACTATACTAACGAAGAATATGTTGATATGATAATGGCGTATGGCGTACGGGGTGTTGCTCGTGAAGCCCAAAGGATTTATCAAGAGATGCATCCAAATCGAAGATTTTCGTCTACGTATCGACGGATGAGGGAGACTGGAAACGTAAACTTTCAAGAACCACGAATCAATGTGAGGCAGCATAATGTTGCAATCGATGAACGAATACTTCAAGCCTTCGATGCAGATCCCAATACAAGTATTCGTTGTGTAGCTCGCGAACTTAACGTGAAAATTTTAAAAGTTTTTCTAAAGCAGAAGTTTGAAGTCTTTTCTTATCGGTGCGCCATCCTTTGTATTGTGGTGGGGAAAAAAAATCCTTTATGTTAAATAAAATACTTGTTTTGGCACTGTTCTTATATGGATGAAGGAGAAACTTCACGTCCCAAAAAACGCAGACGAACTGAGCTCTTCCATGATCAGCAGACTACACCTCCTGAAAATAAAGGTGATCAGCAGCAATTTGACGATAAATTTAAAGATGCTGATGATATTGATATAGGTGAAGAGGATATGGACGAGGAGCTTCCACCGGAGACAAGTCAAGGTGATATGCAGCAGCAATTTGAAATTTGCCCACCGAAATGACGTAAAAAAAAAATATTTCGAAAATTCACCCTAATGATGATGTGGTCCGACCGATTTCGGTCACGGCGACCGCTTCGAGAGTTTTAGACTCGCTCGTGTGCTCGCATGTGGCTTGTGAAGCCTATCTTATTTGTGAAGATCCTCGCACATTGCGGGCATGTGAGCACACCGTTAACATAATTATATTGAGTTAGCGCAGGTGGTCGAGCTTTTAACTCATCGCGCTTGGTGTCGAGTTCGGCGCACCGGTGGAGCTCAAACTCACGGACTTTGGTTTTAACCAAAGCCCTCCACTCGGGTCTTAGGGCGGCATGCTTTTCCCACTGGGAAGACTCTATGCCACATCTCTTCATGTGTCGCTTCAGCACATCTTTATACCTGAGGAGTTGTCCTCTATGCTTGCGCTTGCCCTCCTCAAGTTCTGAGTAGAAGATGTGCTTTGCGACCCTCTGCTCTGCCATCCTTGACACGTGTCCGCACCACCGAAGCTGTCGCCGCATTAGGTAAGCCTCAATGCCACCTTCATTGGCTCGTCGCAGCACCTCGGTATTCCGCACGCGATCAGACCATCTGACGTTCATAATTTTACGCAGACATCTTAGGTGGAATCGGTCTAGCATGCGGATGTGACGACGGTACACAGTCCAGTCCTAATAATGGCAAGCGGTCGGAATAGCTGGCGAACTTGTGTCGTCGATTTGAGTTTTGGACATACCATTTTAATTTTATTGAATGTAGACTATTTCTGGTGCAGTGAATGCGACACGTGTGTATATGAACACTGTCTGCAAGAAGACTGTGAGTTTTGCCAGCGGACATGGATTCAGGTAATAAGTAAGAGATTTTTAAAACTGCTTTGTTATAATTAGTTATAATGTTTGTTTCTACTTATTGATTCTACAACGTCTACAACCTGTGCCTTTGAAAGTTGAATTAGTATATCGGTTCCAGAAAGTGACAAAAATGAGACTGTTTTGTTTGAGAGAAGCATTTTTACTTCAGTTCAAATTTTGATTTGAAGGACGATGGATCCGTTTATAGATGTAGATGTGTTTTAGTCCCGCGAGGAACTATACCAAGCCATAAGCAACGGACAAGAATGGCCATAGGCCGAGACCCATTTTGTGGCCAGGAATATATGTGTGGGATGTGAGGACTTATTAGATTGTATAACAGTTACATAATTTTTTTTTACCTTAGTTTTTTCCAAAATTTGTTGGTTTTTTTGACAACAAATGATATGTGGTGTGGCCACTGCGGCACATGCCTGTATGACCTGACCATTTTTTGCCGGAGGAGTGTGACGTCTGTCATCAGGTAAGATTACAGAGCTTCCCTATTATTTTTATTCTGTCTCATAACATAATATTTAATTTATTTATCAACAAACAAAACAAAGCTTTTAAAGTTTGATCACGTCTATAATAAATAGTTTAAAAAAAATTAGAACCATTACTGAAAAATAATACTGGTTTTCAGGAATAAGAATGGCAAACGGGCGCAGCGGAACACCAGCCTAACACACTTTGGTAAACAAAGAGTCAAGTAACTATTGAATTTAGGCAAACCTTTAAAATAACCACATTGATTGATTACTTTTAGACCCCTTGTTAAGGAGTCTAGAGGAATATGGTGCCTACTGCCAGGCCTTCGCCGATGACGTTGTCATAACTGTGTGATAGAGGGGGCAGCGGAGATCGAAAGTGAAAAATTTAAGTGCTTGTATGACAAGACTAGATATTTAAAAAAAAGGGTAGCTTCATTATGTACAATTCTACGCGATTTGGTAAAACAGTTGCTAATAACCGCAGAAAACAAAGCAATATTAGAAAGCGTTGGGGTGGACAAATTAGGAAATTATAAAACGTCAAATATAGCAACATCAAAAAGGTCACGTTACAAAAAATAATATTCTCCAGAATTGCGACCCTTTGCTCTTTACATTGCACTTCTATTCAGCAAAAGCTTACGATTATGTACATAAAACATTTAGTACCTGCTTACCGTCATCAAAAACGCTTACTAAGTGGTACCAATGCATAAATGGTCGCCCAGGTTTTACGGAAGAATCTTTAAAAGAGCTTAAAACGAAAGCTACTCAATTAGGGGGAGAGTTGATTAGCACTTTGGTATTTAAATATATTTATTTTATTAGCAGTACGGCTGCTCACCGAATCTAAGATTATTTAAAAGCGAAAAAGTTTTTCGGGTGCGCCGGCGGGATTCGGACCCACGTCTCCCGGGTATGCGCCCCAACGGGTGTTCTACCAATTGAACCACGTCGCATCCAACCGACTCCCCCGAAATTCTTAATCGCTTACATACGCAAACTTTTTCGCTTTTAAATAATCTTAGACTTTGGTATTTATTGAAATCAAGTTGAAAATAAAATTGAATACCATCCTGCTAGTCAGCGTAAGTACGGCTATGTAGATTTTGCAGCTAGATTGGCTAGGGATTGCAACGATGAGTGCACAGAAGCGCTCGTATTTTTAATTGTCCCTATAAACTGTCATCGGTTATTTTTTAACGAATGGGACCAAAGGCGACTTTGGTCAAGAAAGCACTTGAATTATGCCATGATAACAACGTTACTGTTAAAGTTTTAACATTTGACGGCTGTCCTGGTAATTTAGCAATGCACAGTGTTTTTTGTGACCTCAAAAAGTGACATTCTGTTTTTATCAGTAATATCCAAAGTTTAACTCATTATTTATGTAAGACTAAATCACCCAGGTGACAATAGGCCCTAGTTTTTTTTTTTAAAACATATAAAAAAAAGTTAACCTTGAACTGGGTCAAACTAGAAATTTATTATTATTTCAAGAAATGTACACACTTATCTTCTCTCTGTATTGCAGATAGATACGTTAATGTATGGCGTATATTATTGCTCACTTAATTACTTAAAAGTAATTATAGAAACGGCAGTATACGCATTTTTTAATTTTAAGAAATAATTTTTTTTCTCTTTTTCTACGCCGAAGTAGAATCTCTGCTTAAGTCAGATAGATTCCTTGAAATAAGCTCTATCACCCATATTTTTTCTCTATTCTAACTCCGCCGCAATTTCGAGAAAAGGACCTTTTTCAAAATGTGTTAGGGCTGTCACAAAAATTGACCTTAAATAATTCCGCCTTTTTAGGCTTTTGTGCTTAAAGGGTGCTAACGGGACATTATTAATATTATGCCTCTGTTGTCAGTCTGTCTGTCTAATAATAATTAATAAATAATAATTTTATGATGTTACTCTTCTAGACTTGGTGTAATATTTTTTATTGTACGAATTTGTAGCGTCAGATTTCTTTTAAGTAGCGTACCTATAGAAGAAATTTTTTCGATGAAAGGTTGTGTGTAGCACGGGAAGGGCTCTGTCCGATAAGAACAGGCATATTTTTGGACAAATTTTAGGTATTGACTCGTGGCTTCTGGATGACCTCTATCATATTTTGGTCACGATATCGTGTGAGTTACCAATTGACTCACAAAAATTTCGCATCTTTTGCCACGCAGTAGCTGAAAAGTACGTCAGGAGTTACAACTGGCACCCAATGACGGTTACTATTCATAAAATCTTGTTGCATGGTCATGAAATCATCGAGGCTAATCCCCTTCCCATAGGAATGCTTTCAGAGCAGGCCGCTGAATCGCGGAACAAGTTTTGGCGCAGTGACCGAGAGCATCATTGCCGCAAAATGGATCGAGAAAAAACTATGATTGATCTATTTCATCGAGCGTTAGAATCCTCGGATCCTGCAATCGCAATGCTTCGTGTCAATCGCCGTCAAAGATTTTCAAAGCGACTCCCACTGCCAGTAACTGCGGTGAATTTGCTGAAGCCTTTTAACGATAATACAAACGTAAATACTGATGACGAAAATATTACTCCTCATGATGAAGAGTCTTCGTTAATCTTAGAAGATGACGAGGAAACAGTATTCTTGAGTACTGAGAGTAATTTATTTGAAAATACTTAAGACTAATAAAACACAAAATTAGAAAATTCATCATAATCATATCAGCCACAGGACGTCCACTGCCGAACAAAGGCCTCTCCCATTGATCACCAGAGAGACTGATTAGACGCGGTATTTTTATTTAAATTCTTTAATAAAAATATTTTTGACCTTTCTGTGCCAACCCTAAATTTGAATATTGACCTTAACTTTAAAAAAAATATTTCTCAGAATTCCCGCGGAGTTAGAATAGAGAAAAAATATGGGTGATAGAGCTTATTTCAAGGAATCTATCTGACTTAAGCAGAGATTCTACTTCGGCGTAGAACAAGAGAAAAAAAATAATTTCTTAAAATTAAAAAATGCGTGTACTGCCGTTTCTATAAGCACTTTTAAGTAATTAAGTGAGCAATAATATACGCCATACATTAACGTATCTACCTGCAATACAGAGAGAAGCTAAGTGTGTACATTTTTTGAAATAATAATAAATTTCTAGTTTGACCCAGTTCAAGATCAACTTTTTTAATTTTTTTTTTTTTAAAAACTATGGCCTATTGTCACCTGGGTGTTTTAGTCTTACATAAATAATGAGTTAAACTTTGGATATTACTGATAAAAACAGAATGTCACTTTTTGGGGTCACAAAAAACACTGTGCAATGGTAAAAGCTAGGGTGCAATTTACCTCCTGAGAATTTAAAACACACTTTGTACATCTGTCCACTCAACAAAAAGTTTTTATATTTCTTGATCCGGTACATATAAAACTTGATAGATATTAAAACCTAAAACAAAAATTGGACCTATACTTAGTTCGGTCATCTTAAACCTATCTCGCTTACTCTTTGATCCGTCCAGCATGTCGTGGGACCTTCAGGAGGTAGTTTCTTACTTTAGAAGCGATGAAGAAATTGCTCAAGCTCTATCCTCTTCTGAGTTTTCTCAGTTGATAAATCCGGATGCTGATTTTATAGACCTCCTTAAAAATGCATTTCAGTACCAGGGCTTTGATCCGAAGATTATCATGAGGCAACTAGTAAGGAATAGAGCTGCTTATTTGAGCAACAATTCTGAAGAGACAAAATGGGATTTGTCTAACCGAGATAACGGTTTTGAATGGAAGACAACTTCTATTGAAAAGAACTCTTTCAGTTCTCGTGGACCTATGTCAAAGGATCTAGAGTTCCTCATAATGATATTCTTAATGAGGAACAATCACATTGGAAAGATAGTCCTAAAGTCAAATGAGGGATTGGACGCTATTCTCTCTATGCTTCAATCCAAATATGATATAAATGATGAGACTAGAGAGTCACTCTCATCTATAGGTACAAATGTGATAACACTCCCAAGGATCACTGCATTGTTGCCAGCTGCGGCTGCAAAGTTGTATCATGTGAGAGCTGCTAAGGAAACAGTTCCTTATCACAGCATACCTGGAGTAATGGCTTATATCAATGAACGCTTAGGAGGAGTTGAGCCAACAGATGTAGAAAAAGCAACTAGAGAAGGCAACTTATCTCATGCTATATGTTGCACAATGCTCCCGTCCTTATTCTTGAACCCAACGGACAAGACCAATAGTATCCATGCATTGGGATTGTATGTAACAATCAAACTCGATGACATAATACATAAGAAGAAGGCTGATTATACACCTCTGGAGTCAATATTGACATACTACAGAGCAGGATACGAATCAGTTGCAACACCAGGGACCACTCGTATCACAGCCCTGAGATACATGAGTCTAGTGGCAAACAATTCCCAAAAGTACACCAATCCTGTACTCAGGGTCAATGCTGCATGTATGACAGCACTAAACGATATGAGGAGTGAGGATCCTCATCATGCTGTCCTCATTAAATGGGCGATTGATGGGCCGGATGGATCGGTCTAGATTGAGCAGGAGCTAGGATATTGTTGAGAATTCAATATCCTAGCAGAACCACAAATAAAATTCTCAATTTTCTTCCTGAACTTTTAGAAAAGCGGGTAGCTGGCGAGACAAAAAAAAATTCGGTGCCGAACTTTATTGTTTATTTATTTATTACAGTTACAAAAAGTACTAAATTGTTCATTATCGCGAAGTGTGGACTAAATTAACTTTCGATAATTGTTAGCACAGCGAAAGACTGCCTGTATCCAGTGCATGAAGTGAAAACAGGAGGTGTCGTGATTTCGTTCCCTAAAAGCGGCAAAAAAACAGTGCGATTTTAGATTGCATTCCTCATATAAAGCATTTTAAGGCCTACGTGCTTTTTAAAAAAGGATCTTGCACAAAGCATACAAATTAAGACTTTTTTTTTTCTTTCTTTTTGTTCGGACTTATTTACGTAAAGGCGCCATCTGGTTCCAAGTGCAGGCAATATCGGACCAACAATCGATCAAACGGTATGACACAGTGCGGTGGTTGCGGCAAGTTCCTACCCGCCACGGGCGGAGCGGTGTGCACGAAATGTAAACAATCATTTCACAAGCAGTGTGTTTCTTTGAATGTATCGGGAAGCGTAACAAATGACTGGCTGTGCCCGTGCTGTGTGGTAAAAAAGCCTCGCTTTGACAACACCAATACTCCAGTGAAGGATTGTGGATCGTCGTTATCAAACGATTCGCATATTCTTCGGTCACCCGGTCCGGAGACGAGCCGACGGAACTTTGATACGCCGACACCTTCTGGAGACAGAATTTGCGAACTAGTGACGGAGATGAAGCTCATGCGCGCAGATCTTCAAACAGTTATACAGGAGGTATGCAGATTTCGAGAGGATAGAATCACTAATGTTGAGGCACGATTAGAAGAGTTTGAGAACGCCAAGATACATATAACAGAGTTGGCATCTACAATTAATACGTTAACAAGTGAATTAAACGACAGAGAACAGGAAATGTTAGTCAATGATGTCGAAATCAGTGTTGCCACCTTAGTGGATTTTCCACTAAATCTGGTGGTTTGGAACCCCCTTTTAGTGGCAAATTTTTGCTTTTAGTGGTTAGTGGTTTTTTTTAGCGGATTAGGAAAATTATCATTAATTATAAGAAACGACTGTTTAACCATATTTTATACTTTCAAAATATAAACCTATATTTTTTTAGGAGTATTTATTTTACTATGCAGGCAACACCAATTCATTTCCATAGACATTGGAAAGCATTTACAGGGATTCCCCGTTAAATATATTTAGTATAAGGCGACTAATAAAAAACGATTGAACGCAAGGGCGAGATCTATCTGTATCTCGCTCTACGGAATACTAAATAGTTGAGAGGGATATAATTTCCGCTTTCTATTATATTTGACAGCATTTTACAATACTTAGTCCAATGTTTTTGAACTCGGTCACTCGGATTCAGTGCGTTGTTGTTGTTGTTGTTTCGTTTCGCGATTACACATTTTAAATAAAAATATTATTCATACGACGCTATGCCGAAACCTCAATATTCCCAAAAATTTAGAGATTCTTGGCTTCAAGATCCCGATTTAAAAGAATGGCTTCAAGCAGTTGAAAGTACCACTGGCCAAGTAGCAAAATGCAAGTTTTGTGGAACGATATTAAGAAGTCACTACGGAGATTTAAAAACACATGCGCTTTCGAATAAGCACCAACAAAATAGAAAGGTAAATTATAGCTTTGTCTTTGTTATTTATAACGATTCGATGGTCAATTAATGAGGTAGCATTTTAATTTTTCTTATCACTACATAGTATAAAACAAAGTCGCTTGCGCTGTCTGTCCCTATGTATGCTTAAATCTTTAAAACTACGCAACGGATTTTGATGCGGTTTTTTTTAATAGATAGAGTGATTGAAGAGGAAGGTTTTTATGTATAATACATTTTGAATTATGTACGGGTGTTACAGAAAACTCATATATACCGAAGCGAAGCGAGGGCGGGTCGCTAGTAATATATATTTCATTATTTGTTTGTAGGTTATCACCAAACAACCTAAGCTGCCATTCAAAAAGGAGTCTACTGATAATAAAAAGAAAGATGAAGCCAGAGTTGCATTATTTACAGCAATGCATACAAGTATACGAACAGTTGATCATTTAGGAGAAGTTATTAACCATAGCCATGAAAAAGAAATAAATAAAATGCAGCTGCACCGAACTAAGTGCACGTATGTAATAAAAAATATTTTAGCATCTCATTTTACAGAACTTATAAAAAACGACATTAAAGATCAACCATACAGTTTATTAATAGATGAATCCACAGATATTGCTGTACAAAAATATTTGGGTTTAGTTATAATTTATTACAGCACTACACATGAAAAAATAGTTTCAACTTATTTGGACCTTGCTGAACTCGACGCATGTAATGCTGAAGGTATTGTTTCTGCCATAAAGCGGACGCTTAAACATTTCGACTTGCGAATTGAAAACTTAATGGGTATTGGTACAGATAATGCTTCGGTGATGGTTGGCGTAAACAATGGAGTTTTTGCCCGATTGAAACAAGAAATACCGCACTTAGTTTTGGTACGTTGTTTATGCCACTCCTTGCAACTGGCTGTTTCAGCAGCAGCAAAGGAATTTCTTCCGCGAAATCTGGAATTTTTAATTAGAGAGACATATGATTGGTTTGCTCGCTCGTCTTCCAGACAAGTTATCTATAAAGAGCTATACAAAACCATTAACGATGGACAGAAACCTCTTAAAATTGTTCAAGCCTGTCAGACTAGATGGTTATCCATAGAGTCTGCTGTGTCGAGAATTTATACGCAATGGCTGGAGCTTAAAACTCATTTTTCGATTGCTAAGTTGCATGAAAGGTGCCACACGTCAGAGCTATTGCACTCTATGTACGCGAATGATATAAACTATGCATATATATCATTTATTTATCCAATTTTGATTGATATTAACAGAGTCAATAAAATGTTTGAGTCAAAAAATACGGACCACACCTTATTGTGCGGTGAATTAACAAACTTGATTGATACGCTTGTCACCAAAGTAACGTTACCTACACATAAGATAGATATCTTTACTCAAAATATTCGTGACTATTTGGACCAAAGATGCTACCTGGGATTCCGATTCGAAAAACAGATTCAAGAAATGAAGGAGAAAGGTTTTCCACGGGAAGAGGAAGAAGTATTGCGGAATAGGTGCATACAATTTATAGTTAGTCTGATTGACGAAATAAAAAACAGATTGCCGGAAAATATTACTCTCATGAAACAAATATCCCGTATAAGTGTCGAAAAAGCCCTGCATCACAACAAAGAAAATCTGGTTGATATAATGGCTCGGTTCGTAACAAGTACAGAATTAATTGCGAAAGTTGACGATCAATGGCGGCAAATTCATTTACTGAGATGGAATGAAACAAAAGATACAAAAAAATTTTGGTGTGAAGTCTTGAAATTCATAGATGCACAAGGTGTTGCTCGATTTCAAGAATTAGCAACATTTGCGATTACACTTTTGGTATTGCCACATTCGAATGCCGATGTGGAAAGACTTTTTAGTAGCATGAATATTATAAAAAACAAGCAGCGAAACAGAATGAAGCTAACTCTTTTGAAATCAATTCTTAAAATACGCTGCGGTATGCAGTTAATGGGAAAGTGCTGCAACAATTATGAAATTCCTTTAAATGTTATAAAACAAATTGGGACGAAGGAGTCATATCAGTCTGATAACAGTGAGGCTGAAAATGAAAATGCAGATTCATCTGAAGACGATTTATTAATATAAATAATATCCTAAGCAACTTGATTTTTTTAATTACTAAAAGTAAAAAAATATTATAACTACAATAAGATTTTTAATAATAAACGTAATTTAACTTTTTTTTTTTGCTTTAGTCATATTTATATATCTTAGTGGAAATTTTAGCGGTTTTCAGAGGGGGACATCTTTTTGTTAGTGATTTTCTGGTGGTTTGAGGAGCCTTATTTGGCGGATTGCTATTTCATCCGTTGGCAACACTGGTCGAAATTGTCGGAATACCAGAGAAGGACGGAGAAAGCCTGGAAAATGTAGCGGGACTTCTGGCTGTAAAGCTGGGTGTGGCGCTGGACGAGTCTGAGATCGTAGGGGTCTACCGCGCCGGCCCGCGTCGCGCGGTGGTGAGCGGAGGCCCCCCCGCGCGCCCGCGGCCCATCGCGGTGCGCCTTAGCCGCGCCGCTGTCAAGCAAAGGCTGATCAAGGCGGCAAGAGTGCGACGCAACAAAAATACCACGGATCTGTCGCTCCCTGGCACTGAGACTCATGAACGCCAGCGCGAAGAAGAAGAAAACACAGCCGGCTTCGATTTTCCAGCCAAAATTTATCCCACAGACCACATGCTATCAAAGATACGCAAGGCTCTTAAGTTAAACCCAACCTCGTTCGATCCAAGCGAGGCTAAGTGGCGCTTAATTAGTTCGGACGTTTTGGAAATTTCTCGCATCATATCCGCATTTCCGTCAGTTGACTTCGAAGAGCTTTCCACTTTGGAAATTTTGTATTCTGCGCATCGTCATCTGGCGTTTAAGGATCAAGCCATGACGCGCTACTCCCTATACAAGGGTGAGACCGTAGGAAAAGTTCCATACTGCTCTGTGACGGCATTGCGTTACTGTACTATTATTCAACACTAGATTTGAGTATGATCGAGTTCGCCGTGACGAATTTTTAGGGTAGTAACCCTATATTCTAGCGTACAAAACTGAGTAAGATGAAGTACTATACTTCCCATTAGGTCCGCTTATTTCCACAGGAACAATTTTTAAAAATACACGAGTACAGTCTGCTACATTGAAATCGTTCGACTCACCCTCGGTAACGTTTGAGATAGTCACAGTTTTATTTTTATTATCGAAATCAGTATTAACATTAGAAGGTGAAGACGGCGACTCGTCGACGGCGTGTAACTCGTCGACAGTGTGTGACACGTGCGGTGTCGACGCTGTGTGCAGCAACGGATTATGAAAGCGTTGGCAGCCATCGACGCCGCAACGGCCTATCTTGCACGTTGTCCAGCGATGCGATTTCGATTTAAGACATTTATAACATATCTTGGCCTCCCGCAGCCAGCACCATTTATCGTCTAAGCTAAGCGACTTGAATTCCTTGCAATCCGTCAGTCCATGCTTCTTTTTACATTAACGACACAGCTCATCATTTTTAAAATGCGTAGATGTCACGTTGACATTTTCACGGCGATACGAGCTATGGAATGGCGGGTTGCAAGGCCGCCTAGCGAAGTCCGTGAGCAAACCGAATTTGGTATGTTTATCTGCCTCGATATTTAGAAACTCCGATAAAAGCTGCAGTTTCGGTAAAGATCGCTTGCTACTGTACGCAAAATCTTTCCACTGACTGTACAGTATAGGTGTGAGTTTGCTTAGAACAGTGTGAAATATTTCTATCGAGTACAAGTACTCCTTCTGTTCCAAACTATTAATGACAGCTATACTGTTACGCAGTCTAGAGGCAAATAAGTTTAACTCTTTGAGATCAAGGCTTATCTTGGGCAGATCTCGTACGAGAGCAATTTCATGCTGCGCGATGATCTCAGCCTGCGCGAATGTCTGCTCCAGCGCGGCCAGCACAGAGCCGGGCTGCGCCGCGGTGTACAGCAGTGCTGACACGCTCTCGAGCGCGCGGCCGCGCAGCGCCCCACGCAGACGGGCTAGATTTTCTGTGGGCGTAAATAAATGTTTGGTATCTTCATAGGTGCGTTTAAACATAAGCCACTCCGTGGGTTTGCCGCTAAAAGTCATCAAGTCGATATATTTATAGGAAAATTTGTGCGGACTTACGAAATTTACAGGATCGGCTTTTGATAACAAAGCATCAGGAGTCTCTTTTTTGACATGAGCTGTCGGTCGCTGTGACATTGCCGGAATCACAATATCGCGAAATGTATTTTTATGGTGTACCTCGTGGCCAGCAAAGTTAAAGTGCGGAATGGGCTCATTGGTTCGTGATTCAGGAGAGTTTTCTAGTTCGAGCTTTGCTCTATGCTCGCTATTTTGAACGTCACTTACACATGATGCGACGCGAGATGACGCTGCAAGTGAAGCATGTGAACGCTCTTCGGCCTCCTGAGCCGCTAGGCTGGCCTCCATCTCCAGTTGTTCCACCTGCTTCACCTGTTGCATATACTGAAGTTCGCGCTCCAGGTGTCGTCGCGCTAGCTGTGCCTCGGCAGCCAACCTGTGCGCCCGCACTGTGGACGCCGACCGCGAGGACAAGCGCGATCTGGAACTTACACTACGATCGCCACTCGGGGGGTTTACGTGAATTGGAGGCGTTCCGGGGCCGGGGCCGACCGCGGGCGTATCAGTGGCTTCAGTCAAAACGGGGTCCAGTTCTGAGGACCGACCGAGCGGCGCTCCCGACTCCGAGGGCGCCTCGAAAAAATTCTGTGGTTGCGCCAGCAACCTGGCCTTAGTCCTCGTGTTCATTTTACCGTGCGAAGGACCACAAAATGTTACGGAAAATATAAGGATAGCCAGAGCAGAGGATTGACAAGACCAAGTTCCTGACACAACTAAATTTAATTAAAAAGAATATCAAAAAGGTTAGAAGAACTGAGTTCGTAACAGAATCCATTTATAAAAAACTTCTTGTACATACCGAGCTAATCAGCTAATCGCTTCAAATGGTAATTGCATTCCATTAGAAAATATAACTATTCTTGATTGTTCGTCTGCTAGAAATACAATTAACTTACGTCAAAATAGATTTGAAGAAAGTAATCCTGAAATAGATGAAGGTGCTATTCGACGAACAGGTATTAGAACTAGAGTGCAGTTGTCGCAGTTGTCACAATTCTCCGAGAGTGCTATTGAATATATAGCTGGATTTGTATCAAGCGTTTTAAACAAGAAAATTAAATGTTTAACTTATTTAAAGGGATTAATTGCCGACAAAGATGGATACAAAAATAGTTCGATTTATTATAAAGATAAAGGAGGGTTGACTTATCCATCCAGTTCTGTAGTTAAAATTTGCCGGCGATGCGAAATAATGATTAACACTTATGATTCAAATGTTGTAAAGCGACAGAATCGGTTTTATTATTTAGTCACAAAAACAATGAATAGATCGATGAAGATCTTTTCCAAGATATTTTTTTCCACCAGCTTGATGTGACACCAATCAGTTGTATTATTTGAAAAAAAAAAAAAGTGTAATTGAAAGACAGGCTCTAGGGGGATTGCTATCCAGCCAAGTTGCAAAAACGAAAAAAAGTGGAAATAAATTACATGGTTGAGAGAGTAAGTAATGCAAGTCGCATTCTCTGCGAAGTAGCGTTGCCAACAATAGATCGAACTATCGATAGTATCGGCAATAATAGTATTGATGTCTATCAATAGTATTGGTCTGAAATTACTATCGATACTATCGTTACTATCGATATTATCGATGCTATCGATAGGCCTATCGATATTGTGACTATTTTTCAAGGTCGACTATCGATAGTCAAACTATCGATAGTTATGCAACGCTACTGCGAAGTATGGAACAGAGAATAAGCTGAGATATTTTGCGCTTGAAGGCTTGAATAGGGGGATGAAGCACTGTCTCTAGCAAAGAGAGCCAGGTGAAATTCCTCTTCGGGAATTATTTATGCGAAGGTATTAAGACAGTTAAGGCTGTTGCAAAGGCAGCAAAGGAATTAAAAGAGAAACCGAAGACTTCACTCACAGGGCCCTCTCCAGATGATTTAACAGCAGTTCAAAATCTCGGCTTAGCTGTCACTCGCTATGCCCATCCAGTTCCAATAGCCACCCAAGGACTTGGTTTCCTTGTGAACCAGTAAAACTTTCCGAGCAACTCGGCTTCAACAACGTTAACGAGCGATGTTCAATATACTGTATTGGACGCGGGCTTGAGAGATTATTTTATTCTATTAGAATATTTGGATGGACACACAATAAAACAAACATTTGTCTAGGCGGTAGTGATCTGTGGCTCTTTGTGTCTTATCTTTTCCCGTTGGCTCGGCTGCTTGTGTCTTGTGTCCTTGGTATAAAATAAGTTATCTACGTGCATCCTCAACTCTAGTTATCCCGTGTTTGACTTATTGATATTGGTGAAGAGAACAATAAACAAGATCTCCAGTTAAAGGACTATTTTATTTCTGTGTCTCTACTTAGCACGCCAAACGGTTCACTGTCCACTGCACATGGACTCTTGTCTAACAAGTTTCTGGGCCTAGATTTAGGATAAGCAAGAAGAGGTCAGATTGTACCACACGGAGATTAAAACGTGAGTTGATTTCACCATATTTATTTTGTCGGATTGACAATATTTCAATCTGCTGACATGTCACAGGCACATAACCTTACTTTTGATAAATTATCGGGGATTGAGAACTATGTCAATTGGAAATGAGCTAAAATAATGTTATCTATTTCTCAAAGGCCAGCAACGCACCTGCGAAGTGTTGCGGGCGTTCATGGGCGGTGGCGATTGCCCCCCCCCCCACCATCAGGTGACCTGCATGCTCGTTTTCCCCCTTTCTTATGAGGTGTGTGTGCCTCTTTTACACTATACCTACTTATGTGTGTGTAAACCCTATATAAGCTAAGGTGTTTATGAATAAACAGTAGTCTGTAACTCAACGTGGACTTCTCATTTAATAACATTCTAGATGACTGTGTTATCTTGCCAAAACAGTTACAGGCAGATTTGTTTTTGGCAGGAACTATAATAAAACCCATATCATAAACAGTTCAAAGTGCTGACTTAGTAAAATAATCAAGATGGCTAACGGTATTATTCCAGTTCCCGTCGCACTGCGCCCGTGCACAGTCTATTGTTCGGTAAACACAACAACCATCTACAATTTTTCAAAATGGGGAACCAGTGCCCAAAACAAGAGCCCGAAGTTGTAATCGCGCAGAACACGGCAGGCGGAGGAACAGCAGCTGGAGGAGCAGCTGGAGCAGTGCCAAGCCAAACAACCTGCCAGGCAACCCACATGTTCACCAATAACGTTCTGGTGTCCACGTTATTAGCAATAATCGGTGCGGGTGTTATCTTCTTGCTGTACAAGAAGTTGCGTGCGTGCCATCTAAATTGGCTGCGTAGTGAGCTGCAGGAAGATACCTTTTGGAGACTAAGGACAAGGCTGTCCGGAAGGCGAACTGCTAAGGCGGAAGAAGACGTGATCGTGTGAAAAAAAAAAAAAAGAAGAAAGAAGGAACTAGTGATTATGAAAGGTACACGCTAATAATGGTTTAACATTTCATTAGATTTAAGAAAACAAAATTAGTTATGTAATAAGTATATGGCTGAACAATTACAGCCAATTTCTGATGAGTTGAAACATATAAGAGTTTCACTTCGTAAGTTAGGCCCAGAACGCCGAGAAAAATATGCACACAATGTACGCAAAATTGTTTTAAAGGCAGAAACCTTGTATCAACATGGTATTGACCTATTGCTTGAATTAACATTAAACAAAAAAAATACCAGTAGATTTACTACATGCTTTTGAATTAAGTATAGAACAAGATTATAACATAATATTAAGTTACGGGAATTTCACAAGTGTTGACCAAACAAAATCAGTAACTATGGAGAAATTTGCATTAAAAACGGCAACTTGTTTGCTGCCAGTATTGGATAACAGTCAGGAAAGCGTCGAAAAACTTATAGAGAGTATCGAATTATATGACAGTTGCCTTCAGGAGGCCAGTTGCAAAGCCTTACGTGTCATTTGTGTTAAAAACGAGACTGTCAAAAACCGCAAAACTTAAGCTTAAGCAACAATACAGTAGTTGCAAAGATTTAATAAAAGACATGAAAAAATTTTTGCTTACTAAAAAATCAGCAACCTCGCTTTTAACACAACTGAACCACGTTAACCAAAATGAAAAGTCAATAACTCAGTATGCAGAAGAGATAGAACAACTCTTTGTTGATCTCACGATTTCGCAGGCTAACTCAGATAACGCGGCATACGAAATACTGAGACCAATAAATGAGCAGTTGGCAATTAAAAAATTTGCCGACGGTTTGCGTAATAGGCGCCTAAGTACCATAATTTCAGCACGAAACTATTCCGAGCTCAAGGACACAGTACAAGCGGCACAAGACGAAGAGAATGCACAACCATCGACTTCAAACTCAATGTTAAGCATGAGAGGTAAGTACTCTAGATACCCAGCTCGAGGACGTGCAACCACCACAAATTATAACCAACGGGGTTATAATGTAAATAAAAACTCTTACAGGGGTAATTATTTTACCCATGGAAGAGGACAACATCAAAATAATAGTCATTATTTCAATAATCGCGGAAGGTCAATGCGGAACTCACGAGGTGGTTTCACGCATTCGAGAGACGAGCAGACGTATTATCGTAGTAGGGGTAATCGTTATTCTAACAATAAAAATATGTATTCTGCACAGCAGGATCAAGGGTCAAGTCAGTCTGACAATATTTTGGAGGAAAGTAATTTAAACCAGTTTTTTCGGAATTAAGGAATATGAAATATTAACATGCGACAGCAATGCTAAATACATATTTTTATCCACGCGCAAAAAGTTATTCTCATGGCTACTTGACACCGGCGCATCGCTGTCGGCAATTTCTAGGAATGCGCTACCCGAAGAAATACCTATTTATGATGATAATATTACGATAAACGGAATCGGTGGAAAAATATATTCAAAAGGATACGTATACCTTACACTACAAACGCCAAACACTGAAAAGTTCGAACATAAATTTTATGTATTTGACAAACTACCATGCAAATCAAATGGCATTATAGGACTTGATTTCTTAAATAAATACGATTCATTAATCAATTTAGAAAACTCAACATTAACATTACAGAATAACGGAACATGCTGTATTTTGCGTTTGTGGGGATCACCAAAGGTTGCGCGAGATTTTTTCATAATCCCACCACGAAGTGAGTCAATTCATTATATGCAATGCGAAAATAACATTCTAGATGACTGTGTTATCTTGCCAAAACAGTTACAGGCAGATTTGTTTTTGGCAGGAACTATAATAAAACCCATATCATAAACAGTTCAAAGTGCTGACTTAGTGCCACCTTACGCGTGGAACAAGTAGCTAAGCTATACTCAAAAAGTAGCCAGATACGTGAAATTTTACCCTCGCAGAAGTGGCTAGAAAGTGGCTGAAAAATGTAGTTAGATTATTATCGATTTTTAAACATTTATTGATTATTTAAAGAAAAAAAATAAAATTAAAAGTTGATGTCAAAGGCGAAGGTTTGTTGTTTGGTTTGGGCTTTTTGATTCTTTCAATTTCCTGTAGAATGTTGGCTGAAATTTGGTATGCGGCACACGTCTCATTATTTTATTTTTAAAATATTGAATAGTTAGTATCAAATTTAATGTTAGTAAGTCCATTATATTCCTATTTTTATTTTTCACAATGTTCACTATGGAAAATATAGCCTCTCCACTTCATTTCATACTTTTAATTGTAATTATATTCTAAAAATTAAAAAGTGGCTAGAAAAATTGGCTAAATTATTTAGCTAATGAATTTTTATTTTGTAGCTAACAAGTTTTAAAAAGTTGCTAGATCTAACCAAGAAGTGGCCAAAGTGGCAACACTGGTTTTGTGTTACTCGGAATATTCTAAGCTCTAATTCCCATCATCTGTTGGTTTATTCTACTTTACTATGGTGCAAAAATTAATAATTAAATAATGTGGGTAAATCAAAGTTTGTCTATTATAAGAACTGTCATAATTATGTTTAAAATAAGACAGTCGCACTCTTGCTGTACGAATCAAGTAAGGCGGACGTATCATTGCTTCCCAGTAACAAATAATAAAGTACAATACTAGGGGCGTTCAGTAAAAAGTGAGAATGAGTATGTTATAAACAACTTTTACTAAATGTCATTTTATTTTTCGACATAGTCACCTTTTAGCATAATACACTTAGTATATCTTTTTTCTAAACTTAAAATTCCATTTTTAAAAAAGGTCTCATCTTGAGTACTTAAAAAATCTTGTACTGCAGCGACTACCGCGTCGTCGTCTTCAAATTTCTGGCCTCTCGGGTATTGTTTCAATCTCGGAAATAGGTAGAAATCACTGGGAGCGAGATCTGGTGAATACGGAGGATGCTTAAGGATATCGAACCCAGCATCACGAATTGCAGCCATTGCAACGGCGGACTTGTGTGCCGGGGCATTGTCCTGGTGGAACAGCACAACTTTCGAGAGTTTACCTCGCCGTTTTTTGCGGATCTCATTGCGCAATGTTGCTATTTGTTTGGCGTATAAAGTGCCCGTAATAGTGGCTCCATGCTCGAGATACTCAATCATTAATACCCCTTTACCATCCCAAAAAACAGAGCCCATGACCTTACCGGCAGATGGGCTCACCTTGAATTTCTTCGGAGTTGGAGATGATGGCCTTTTCCATGTCATAGACTGCAGTTTCGTTTCAGGGTCGTAATGATGGAGCCATGTTTCGTCCATTGTTATAAATCGCGCCAAAAAAAGTTCCCGGTCTTGCTGCATCAGGTTCAAAGCTTCTTGACAAATCTCTAGTCTAGTTTGTTTTTGCGTGTCAGTAAGCATTCTTGGTACCCAACGCGCAGGTACCTTTTTCATACCCAAGCGTTCATGTAAAATATTATGCACGCTCCCCGTTGAAATCAGCAGAAAATCACGATGAAGTAACAATAGCAGTTAAAATGAAAATTTATGATAAGATGGCTTTAGAAAGGTTTCTCTTTAGCATTCCCGAAAAACTTTTACGAGCGGTTCAAATAAAAGAACCTCACACGTTAGAACAAGCATTAAAATATGCTATGCAACAGGCTAATTTCGACGCGTATTATTACGAAAATCGACCTATACAATCACATCTACCTCAGAATAGATCGTTTAAACCTAGAAATCCGGAACCAAACACGCGATTTTATCATTACGGGGCTAATAATTATACGGGATCAAGGACCAATAATCCTAACTATTATAGGACGACACATCCAGGCCAATCGAATACTTCCTTCAGGCCGAATCAAAGTAATGGTCAAGTAATACCAAATCAAAATTATCAAAATAGGCCAGCATTTGCACCAAGAAACAGACCACAAAACTCTTTTAGACCAAACTATACACCAAGGAATAATCCCTCGAATAACCCAAATTATAATAATCCCTCACCTATGTATAAAAACAATTCACGAAGTAATGTGAATAATCATAACGTTCTACCAAGGAATGACTCACCTAATAACATGAATTATCATACAATTCATAACCATCAATTAAGGACAGCGTCGAATTTTCATGAAGATCCATTACCTTCAACATCGCAAAATTTTCAAGTCGAAGCCTCCGAAAGTCAAAAGAAATAAAAACATCATACTTACCATACATAAGAATACCGGAATTACAATTAAAGTTGCTTATTGACACCGGTAGTACTCGTCGTTTCTTAAGCACGAATATCATTAATAAATATTATCATAATCAGAAGGAAATTGAACCATTCGACGTAATAACAACACATGCGATTAGCACTCACAATGTGATCGTAAAAATACCGCTATTTGAAATATTCAATGAACCAGACATTATGCATAAATTTTTCATTTATGATGTGAGTCAGGAATTTGATGGCTTAATAGGCATTGACTTGTTAAAAAGGTTAAATGTTACACTTGATTTAGAAAACGAAATACTATGGACCTCTAAAACAAAAATACCTATTGAATTTTCGCATACTAAAACCATTAAAATACCCTTATTGACCTTAAAAATTCAACCGCGTACGGAACAAAGGGTCATAATTCCCACAAAGCTTATTGACGGCGAAGGAATAATTGATTTTGTAAATTTCACAACTGGATTAACAATGCCTTGTGCACTGATAAAATGTAACAAAGGGTTCGCTCAAACAACAGTCCGAAATTCTACGGAGAAAGAACAACAAATCGATATTTTTTCACCCTTCGACATAAATACTGATGATCAAAAAATTATCTGTCATTACACTAACTCTGTTAATTATGATGAATTACTTGTTCAAAATTTAGAAAAACTACGAACTGACCACATGAATCAGGAAGAGAAGGACGCTATAGCTGAATTGTGTTATGAATATAGGGATATATTCTTCCATGAAGAAATTCCCTTGTCCTTTACACACGAAATAAAACATCACATAAGGACAAAAAATGACACACCAATATATGTACGTCCTTACCGCCAATCTCCTAGTCAAACGGCTGAAATAAAAAATCAAGTGGATCAATTATTAAAGGCAGATATAATACAACCATCATTCTCTCCCTGGAGCGCACCAGTGCACATTATACCCAAGAAAAAAGATGCCACAAATGAACAAAAATATAGGATGGTAATCGATTATAGAAAATTAAATGAGATCACCATAGATGACAAGTACCCATTACCTAACATAACGGATATCTTTGACAAATTAGGAAAAAGCACCTACTTCACAACTTTGGATTTAGCTTCTGGATACCATCAGATAGAAATTAATCAAGACGATCAAGCAAAAAGTGCCTTTAGCACAGTAAATGGCCATTACGAATTCAAACGTATGCCATTGGATTAAAAACTGCACCTGCTACGTTTCAGAGAACCATGGATAACATACTTAGAGGTATTCACGGCATTCACTGTTTGATTTATCTTGACGATATTATTATATTTCAAACTAAATACAAACTGAAATATAGATGCACAGAAAAAACCCCAGAAAAAAGACCAATGCTGGGAAATCGAACCCAGGTCCTCAGCGTTCCGTGCTGAGGACCTGGGTTCGATTCCCAGCATTGGTCTTTTTTCTGTGCATCTATATTTCAGTTTGTATTTAGTTTGAAATATATGGTTTCACGGGATGACCGTAAAAGTAATAAAAAAATGAAGTTGAAGAAAATAAAAAAATAAATAGAAAAAGATACTTCATACTTAACTTGTGATATTATTATATTTTCCGAGACATTTCCGGAACATATAACGCGACTTAAAGAAGTATTTAAAACTCTCAGAAAAGCTAATTTAAAGGTCAAGTTAAACAAGTCGGAATTCTTGAGAAAAGAAGTACTGTATTTAGGTCATAAAATTACAAAAAATGGTCTTAAACCAAATGAAGACAAAATAAATGCTGTCATAAATTATCCTCTTCCTAAAACCGTTAAAGAAATAAAAAGCTATAGAAATGCTATAGAAATGATTTCGCCAAAATAACGAAGCCAATGACCCAAATGCTGAAAAAGGGACAAAAAGTAGAATCATCTAAAGAATTCATAGATGCATTTGAAACCTGTAAAACATTGTTAACGAATGCACCGATCTTACAATATCCTGATTTTAATAAACCATTTATTCTAACAACTGATGCTTCAAATATAGCTTTGGGCGCAGTTCTCTCCCAAGGAAATATAGGTAGTGACAAACCCATAGCCTATGCGAGCCGTACGTTAAACTCTACGGAACAGAAATATAGTACTATAGAAAAGGAACTATTAGCAGTATTATGGGGAGTAAGACATTTCAGACCTTACTTATATGGAAAGAAGTTTCAAATCTATACCGATCATAGACCCTTAGCATGGTTATATTCACTTAAAGAACCGAATAGTAAACTAACCCGTTGGCGTCTAAGATTACAAGAATATGATTTTGAAATCATTTTCAAACAAGGGAAACAAAATACAAACGCTGATGCCTTATCAAGGATTCAATTAAATACATTAACAGTTCAAAATAATGATGAAATTAATAGCTCAGACCCTGTTTATATGAACATACCATCAACTTCTAACCAAGAGCAAATCCCAGATGATTTATCAGAAACAACTTTGAGTGCATCTGAGGATGAAAACGACATTGTTTATGCCGAAATAGACAGCTCAGATAAGGAATCAATTATACCCATATTACATGAAGCTGTTGATATTAAACCAAATCAAATTTTATTGACGCATTGGTACGGTGACGGTTAGATTCTCGATCGAGTGGACGTGTCCTACTCCAAAAATTTTTGTTTCTTACGACTTGTTATGTGTTTGCCAGTGATTTCCTTCATTTTTCTTTTTTGTGTTTTTTGTAGTGTTTAAGAGGCTCTTTTAGCCATTTGGGTTGTGGTTTTGTAGAGAGGAGTTAGTGACCTACTTACCGGGTCTTCTCTAAATTTTTCAATTTCTCTCAAAATTGTAAGTTGCAATCTGTTTTGTGTGTTTGTGATTGGAATTTTGCACCATACCCCTTGGGGACGGATGCGGCAGGCGTTGACTATCCAAACGCACTTTTTCGGTAAGTTGTAGGACCATTTTTAGGCGTTTGGGAGATGAAAAACAGTTTTTATAGATTTTATTTTTCTGGAGGGTAGTTTTGGACGTTAAAATTTTTGAAAAAATAACGTACTTACTTGACTCAGAATTAATTATTTTTGGAAAAATTTTCAACCCCCTAGTACCCTGGGGCGCTTAGAAATAAATTTTTATTTTTTATTTAGAAGTCACTGTTGAACTGACGTTGGAGTGGGCTTTTGCTCGATATTATTCTAAGTCCTGCTTTCGAGAATTGGGAAAAATTTTTAAAAAATCAATAACTACGAAACCTGTGGATATTTTTGGGTGCGGTTTTCGACAAACTTGATCTTTTTTGTGCTGCTACGGGTTTTTACCCCCTTTTTGGTAGGTTAATAGGGGATGACTGCCGGTTTTCCAGAGACTATGTCCTGGTAAGGCATGGGTTTTTTCTAAGTTCAAAATCGGGAAAAATTTAATAAAATCAATAACTTGGAAACCTTTGGATATTTTTGGATGCGGTTTTCTATAAACTTGATCCTTTTGGTGCTGCTACTGGTTTTTGGGTTCTTTTTGGTGGGTCAATAAGGGATGCCTGGACTCTTTCCAGAGACTATGTCCTGGTAGGTCTTGTGGTTTTTTCTAAGTCCGGAATCGGGTTTATTAAAGTTAGAGTAAATTGATCACCTTGATTTGGTTAAATTGGTGGTTGGAACTTTTTCTAATTAAGTATTTTTGTAATTTTTATTAGGGTTCTTTAACCATTTGTTTTGCCGTTTCTTTTTTAGTTATCATTTTTGTTTGGGGTTCTCATTATTATTTTTCACACACCCTTTAAAGCTGTGGGGAGGCCTGTCGTGATTTCCCTTCTACCCGCGTTCTATTTTTTATCGGCCGGTTGGGTTTGTCCGACTACCCGCTTTCTACTTAGTAGCTTAGGGTAGCTTGTCCTGGATCCAAGCAATAAGGTCAAAGGCTGCACGTTTTGGAATTAAGTCATACGAGCTCTGCGAGTCAAGGACGGGCTATTTATATAAATTTGACATATATACGGGGAAGAATTCAGAACGTGGCAATGTCGCGGCTCCTAATGCTGATTTAGCTGGCAAGAGTACACAAGTGGTACTCGATTTGTTGAAAGGTCTCGAGCGTCGGGGTCACTGTGTCACGATGGTCAATTTTTATAATTCTCCAGCGTTGGCGCGGTACCTCAAGAGTTTAGGATTTGATTGTTTGGGAACATTGCGTCCGAATCGTAAAAATGTACCCAAGGAGATCGCGAAGGCTTCGAAAAGTGTGCCGAAAGGGACTATCATAGCTCTTCATTCTGGTGACATTTCGTGCATTGCATGGAAAGATACCAAAATAGTGAATATGATATCTACTTACCACACTGCCGAAACCTTCGTAGGTAGAAAGGCAGGACGGGATTTGGTGAAACCCGTCGTTGTCAGAGATTACAATAACACAATGGGAGGGGATCTTAAAGATCAAAAACTGTCAATGTATTTAATGGAGAGGAAGAGGTGTTTGAAATGGTACATGAAAATATTCAAAAGGCTGCTGAACATCAGTGTGCTTAATTCACTGATTATGTTATCGAGTTCTTTGAAACGCATTGTGATTTTCGTGAAAAGCTGGCGGATTCTCTCGTAGAGGCACATCGCCCGCCAATACGAGAAATTCCAGCCGCTATTCCGGAAAACATGCGGCTGAGGAGGGACATACCTCACGTGCCTCAAAAATATAGGCCTTTTACATTTGCTATCAGTTCATTCACTAATTTTTTTTAAATGGCTTTTCTGTCCTCTTTAGGAGAAATATAGAACTTTCTGATCACTGCTCATTAATATGGTTATTCGCCACATAAAACACTATCAAAATTAAATTTCAACTGCCCAAATAAGCAAAAATATAAAATATTTTTTACCTCCTTCATCTTTGAATGCAACTAATGAGTCCCGGACCGGACATAATAGATCAGCAATAAAAAGTTGATTGACCCATTTTCACTTCCAAGTCAATGGTGAGCTTTGTGTGATCCTTATTGCTTACTTTTTGATTTAAAAAAATGCATGATTGGTGTGGTTATGTTTGATTTCCTTTTCAGATAATGGTTATACGAATGTAGACCACCTTAAATGTATTACCGACCATGAACTCAAGAATGTTATACCACAAATGCTTCCAAGAAAACGCTTTGCATTCGGTCTTGTCTCTTGGCTCGTCGATAATGATCAAGATATTAAGAAAATCTTCTTTTGGTTATTTGTTTTATATTTTAGGCATTAAGCCCCATTAGTATATAGTGGATCGGACTGCCTACATCTGACATTTGCCTAATTTGCTAATAACCAATTGAAAAAAATGCTAATACACAGAAAATTTAAGAAATGAAAGTTGCGTTATACATAATTTCAAAATAACACATATTAGAAGCTGAAAAAAAAAGAGTTCTTGCTGGTATATCCGGTTGAGTTGTTTGGCATACCTACTTATGTAAGTCTGGTGGTGGTGGTGATCTGGTAGTGAAATTATGGTGGTGCGGCCAGTATTGTCTCCGCAAGGAGAAAGAGAACTCTTGAACGGTTAATGGCATCAACTTAACATATATTATGTTAAATGAAAATTTTTAGAGCTCTGTTGGAAATGAAAGTACAGTCAACAAAAAAAATTAAGTTATATATTTTATCGCTAAATGCGCCGCGTCACGTCGCGTTATGATCTGACACTAAACTTATTTTTAAAATATCTTTTTCTTAATGTTAAAAACCCTTTTTATTTATTTTTCCAGACTGCTGGTATTCACTCCAGTCAGCTTAAAAGTGTAAATATATCTGAAGATAATGATAACAAAAGTTCCACAAGTACAAACTGCACTAGCTCCTCGACAGTTGCTTCGAAAAGTACAGCAAGTGCTGAGACAAAGAGTATAGATAATCTAGATATTTCGACACTAAATGGTGACATAGAAAACATTGACTTACATGTGCGAGCCGTTGAAGATTTGACAAATGTCGAAAACTTTGTCTGCAGCCAGGAACTAAATACAGATCAAGAAACATCTCCAGACGATGAGTTACAATCGGCACGAAGGAGAAATCCTATTTGGGTACTTTTGAACAAATATTCGACAGGAAAAAGAATTGCCGCCTTGCCTGAAGAAAATCCTCTTACCGCATCTGATATAAAAGAAATTGCTTTAATAACGGCTCAATATCTATTCTCATTCTCAGAAGCTATTCCTCCTAAGGGGCAAGTCTTACCAGCAGTTTGTACTTTTAAGATAGAAAATTATTTTGCTCCCTTATTTCCCAATACAAGCACATCGAGGTTATATTTAATGCAAATTGAAAAATACCAGACTAAAAGTGGCCAAGTTGTTAATAAAGCTAGAGCTACGGGAGCCTTATACAATCAATTATACACCAAGTATGTGTACGTTCATAGCAATACACAGGAAGATTTCTACAAAATTGCCAGATTCCCTTGTGTATTAGGAGCAATCGACGGCACACATATTCTTATCCAGTCACCGAGTAAGTAGTGCCTATGTAGGTATTGGTTTCTGCTGTCTGCCAAAGCATACAGTATTATATAAGTATAAGTGTTCAATTACATAATTGCTAATATAAAAATGTATTTTCAACAGATTCAGACATTGGTGAAGAATATAGAAACAGAAAATCTGTTTTTTCCATCAATGTGCAAGGAGTTGGTGATGCCACCCTAAAGTTCATGAATGTTGTAGCCCGATGGCCAGGGCCAACCCATGATGTATATGCCACAATATTTAAACAATTCTGAGTAATTAAATTACAGCAAATAATACTAAACTAACAATAAAACATTAAATACCAAATATAACAATAAATCATTAAATAAAAAATCTGAATTCTGAGTTAAAAAGGTGATTATCATTATCTAGCAATTTTACACCCCTGATTTGTTAATAAAAAAAAACAAACAAACAGCCGGGTAATTAAACCACCAATGAATTTTACCTTACTTTTCAGTCTGTATGAAAAGTTGATAATTTTATTATTATTTTAAGCTCATTTGAAAGCGGTGTTTATGGTTATCGATGGCTGCTTGGCTCCGCTGCTACAGACTCAGTCTAGTAATGAGGTAAACTATAACAGAGCACACATCAAAACCAGAAATACCATAGAACGGTAAGATATCAAATATAGTGTATGCAAGTACTTTTAATAACTAATGAAAGATAAAATTGTCTTTCAATTTGTTATAGGTGTTTTGGGGTTTGGAAAAGGCGATTCCCAGTTCTGTCCTTGAAAATAAGGCTCTCCATGGAATCCACCCAATATGTAATCATAGTAACATCTGTATTACATATTTGGTGGATGTGGAACCTGAAATTGTTGTGCCCGATTATGATACAGATTTTAATTTCAACAGTGTGATAGGTACTCAATCAGATCAAATTAATGGACGCCAGTTTTTAATTAATAACTATTTTCTGTAATAATTTTTCTAAATGGTTGTGTAATGTTTCTATAACTTTTCCTTTTTGAGAGATCAGAAATTGGCAGGTATATGTAAACAGTATACTCAATGTACTCTATGATGTAGACCCAAATAAAAATTGTATTAAAAAATAAATATGTGATAAACAATTCTATCAAAATACCTAACGCATATTGCCCCACTGTTGGCTGCTAACAAAACCTGCTAATGGTTTACATTACTTCGATAGATATACTAACTAGGTACTCAAAGAAAATAGGGTACGGGCCACTCATCTGTAAAATGAAAATATATACTCAGCGGCAAAATTAATCGCCCACCCTATAGATAGACATAGATTTATGCAATGCAATTGCCGTCTCAGACTGAGACAGGCTGATACTCTCAGTAAAGTAGAAGCTGTTTTTATCATAAAGTAAATAAATTTCGAAAAACTCAGAAGTGCGAGCCGGGATTTGAACCCACGAGCCTCTGCTTGAGAGGGCTTAGGAATAATAAAAGCATCGTAATTTCCGACGCCTTTTTATGAAATACATCTATTTAAGCGCCTTATTATTGTTTTTAGAGAAATACAGTATGCCTGTGGCGTAATCGCTATGGCGATACACGGAATGTTGAGACCCTACCTCGTCCGCCGCCGCCACGTATAATTGAGGGACAGAGATTGGATGAAGTTATTGCAACCGTCCAGCAGCATCCATTTACACCAATTCGGCAGTTTGCGGAGTTCAGCACTTCGCAATCAGTCAGAAATGCTTTGCATCGCGCCGGCATTCATCACAGGAAGCCGGCGAAAAAAATTGTGTTAACAGAAGCCCATAAGACGGCACGTGTCAATTTCGCTCGCGCCATGAGATGAGGGATTGCGATTTTTCACACGCCATATTTTCAGATGAAAAGAGTTTTAAGTCGAGCGAGGTGGGTCGCCGACATTTATGGCGTGTGAACAATACACGATGCGAGCCGCAAAATGTAGTCCCATGTTTAGATTCAGGTAGAGTCGTATGTTTTTTCGTGTGTTTTAGGTAATCCATATAGAATTGGCGCCTGCGGATTCATGGGAATTACAAAATTCTTTTGTTGTTCGGTTTCAACATTGTTTTAGTTCATTAATATGGACCTCCGCAAAGTAACGCCTGATTCAATAAATGAATTTATCAATTAAATTACTAAACCGTGAATTCTGTTCACAGAGGATTTGACACATCGCCGCCAACGCCACCGGAGCCGACACCGCCTTCGACGCCGGAGCCGACACCTGGGCCGAAGCCTGGGCCGATAGCGGAAACTTCTGCGCCGGGGACGCCAGAGGCGTCCACATCCTCAGTATCAGAAGAAGAGGCGGAGTCTCCTCCGCCTCCGTTGCCTCGGAGAAGTCCGAGGCCGCGGGGAGATGTCCCGGCGCCGGATGAGCCACCCCAGAGGCCGCCAAAAAAAATAAATTAAGTGAATTTATAATAACAATAAAAAAAAGAAAAATTAAAGTCTGTTTATTTAAGACACGGTGAGAATGATCTAGTCACAAATAGTGTCTCATCAACATCGCTTCGAACGTGTTAAGATAGTCTTGTTATTTGAAATTTAAAACTTTAGAAAACATTATAACACTTGAACACTTCAATCAAAATAATCTAGCATGGGTCCACAGAGCGAAGCTCATTTGAAAATAAGTTCTCGACGCGGCGAGTTATGGTTAACATCGTGCAGAGAGAGTAGGCGCACAAAAAGTGCACTCGTCTCATCACATGTTGACGAAGTTTGGAAGTCACTTCGCTGCTCGAATTTGTGCGAAAAGGAAGAGCCCGATATGAATAATGAGTGAATTTATCAAATAAATTACTAAACCGTGAATTCTGTTCACAGAGGATTTGACACACCGCCGCCAACACCACCGGAGCCGTCAACGCCGCCAACGCCACCGGAGCCGACTCCGCCTTCAACGCCGGAGCCGACACCTGAGCCGACGCCTGAGCCGACACCTGAGCCGACGCCTGAGCCGACGCCGGAACCTTCTGCGCCGGGCACGCCGGAAGCGTCCACATCCTCAGTATCAGAAGAAACTCCGCCTCCGTTGCCTCGGAGATGTCCGAGGCCGCGGGGAGATGTCCCGGCGCCGGAGAAGCCACACCCGAGGCCACCAAAAAAAAAAATTAAGTAAATTTATAATAACAATAAAGAAAAGAAAAATTAAAGTTCGTTTTATTTAAGACACGGTGAGGTGATTTTTCCCCTGTCTTAGACGACCGGTGGAGGTATCAGTCCCGCCTACACCCGAGAGCGATTGGTCAGACGACCGGGTAACCTGGGACTAGCACAGGAGGTCAGTTGATCTACTTATTGCTTGCTTTTGCCCGCAACTCCGTCCGCGGAGATTTCAAATTTATGGCCACTAGTTTCTTAGTTGAGTTTTACGGTGAATGAAACATAGTGAAGAAACCTGCACACACGTTGTTATAACTGGTTCGGGGCGGGAGCCAAAGGAACACAAGAGGAGATGAACACAAGTTTATTGAGGCAGTGCGTTGTTAATAACGATTTAAGAGTTGAAAAGATAGCCACGAGTTGGACTTTGCATACAGACACCCTAAAAAGGACTTCTCACTTTTTGTAAAGTTTCCACAATTTTTAGAAAAATCCAATGATGCTTTTAGCGACCTAAAAGTATTTCAAGATTTGAAGATTGTCTTCAACAACACGACAAAAGAAGGTAAATTTTGCTTTTAATCTAATAGCGCGATAGAGATCAGAGATTAGATCTTATTTGGATGGAAACTGAAATTAGGCCACTGTTTCTTTCACCCCAGGAAAAAAATATTAAGTTTCTCTTACCCCAATTGATCTTTTACATAATAATCGTCTGGGTTGTTTAAGGAGTTGACCATATTTTACAATAAGTAGTAAAATAAAAGTCACTTTGTGGGAAACTTGTCCCGACTGTCGGCAGATCTGATAAAAGATCCATTTTCAAACCAAATGGGCTTGCAACCGTCGAAGTTGCCTAACCCCGCCCTTAATTTTGTTGACCAATAAGACACAGAATATTTTTTTGTAAATTGTGTGTTTTGTCTAGTCAGTCAATTGCTTGACCAATGAGGAACAGAATAATTCTTTGTTTATTACTTGCACATGTTTTGTTTAGTTAGTCAATTGCTTGGCGAATGGGGAACAGAATATTTTTTGGTTTATTACTTGCACATGTTCTATCTAGTCAGTCAGTTGCTTGATTGTCCAGTCAGTTGCATAGCTCTGAACTTGAATAACGTGTTTACTCGTCCATCGCAGTTATTAATTATGTCGCTTGGTCGTTATATAACACAGTCCACGAGAACAGAGATAATCTTCTTATCTGAACAAGGCTACAGGTGGGTACTGACCAACGTTACGAGCTGTAATGTAACATGTTACACAGCGAGCATTCGTGCAGTCAATACGTCGTGTTACGGGGAAACCAGCGACGCTCGTTGCTCGCTTTGAGTGCTCCACCCGGCTGTCGGTTTTTTGGCGAATCCTTTGACTGTTACGCGGTTCAGTCAGCACGCTCAGGCAAGTCGTCACGAGCGCACGCGCGTCGCGAGTAATACACGTCGTTCCTCTTATTTCTTGAAACATGGAGTGGAACAAAGAAAAAACTCTGTATTTTATAGAAAAATACAGAGAAGAGGAAATGTTGTGGAACCCAGCTCATCCAGAGCATTATAACAAACTCAAGAAAGAAGACACTTGGAATAGATTGGCTTCGTTACTCGACAGCGAAAGAGAAATATGTAAAAAGAAAATGACAAGTTTACTGGCATCATTGAGGAGGGAAAAACAAAAAACTAAACAATCAACTGGTACAGGAAAAGGTACGTAATTATTTATTCAGTTTTTAAGTACATATAGACCCACAAGTGACAGATACAATTTGGTTTTTTATTTAATTTTTTTACAATTATTTTGCTAGCATAGATTACGATATTCACGAAATATACTACTTTGGGTAGACGTTTGTTAATTTCAACTTCAATTTCAGGTGCAGAAGAAGTGTACCATAGTACTTGGTTTGCATACAAATCTATGATATTTCTACTGGATAGAAATACACCTCGTTCTACAACAGATACTGTAAGTCCATTTTAAGCATAATTTTCTTGCCAGCTTACAGACCCTTGCTGAATGCAGTATTCTGCAATTTCATTACGAATATTGTGAGCAGATCTTGTAGTTCGGTTTCAAAGGCAAACAAAGAACCCTTTATTAGTCTCTTTAGATCTTTGTGAAATGTAATTGTAGGGTCCTTACGTAAAACTGTAAAACCGTCCCCTTGAACGATATCTAAAACTTTCCGATTATATTGATACCTATCCAATAAAACAATACAATTTCCTTTGTCTGCCCTTGTCACCACTAAATCATTATCATACACTTTCTCCTGAATAGATCTCAAAGAATTTAATTCGGTTATATTGACAATACACTCTGTGGAATTGGTATTTTTAAGTGTATTTGCCACTAACACTTTTGTTTCAAAATCACCACAGTTACTTGTAATAGCAACCTCAGAATCTACCGCCAAACCTTCCACTATTTTTTGACTAAATTTAGTGGGTAGATTATATTTTAAACCTTTTTCCAATAACTGATTCTCATTATCCAAAAATTCCACATTAGTAAGATTTTTAACGCGAGGGTAGAAATTATGACCGTTAGTAGAACCTCGATAATTATTGTTCAAAGAAGAAAAAGATTCTGTTCGTCGTCCTGTAAGCCAACGTAACTTTTTACACTGAGTCAAATACTTTTTATGAGCGTCTACTGAAGCAAAAAACCGGGCTTTTTCATCCAAACGATCGAATTCAATTTTATGTAACTTAAAAGTAAGTTCAGACTGCAATACTTTGAGATGTAATTTTAAATTATCTCTAACACGGAACCAACTACGCGACTCTTCACTTAACCATATTTTCCTCGCCCTTTCCATTGCAATTCTAGCAGCTATACTAGTACTATAACAACGGAATTTAATATAATTAGGTACAACATTTAAATGTTTACATTGTTGATTGAACCAAATGTTTTGAACAGCTAAACGATGCTGTTTAGTTAATTTATGATATAAACGTGCCTGTACGGCTACGCATGCCGATTTTAAATAATTTATTGAATCAGGCGTTACTTTGCGGAGGTCCATATTAATGAACTAAAACAATTACTTTGCTCACCCGCGACCTTACAATAGTTACGTTTATGCAAGAAATGTGCGTTCATGCAGTTCCTCCACCTCCACACTGTACGAACACACACAAATCACATAAACCCAACCATCACCACCACCAAGCTACACTGACGCGTTTCGAACTCAACCAGAGCTCATCTTCAGAGTTACCACAACCGTATGCTATGCTACCAAACGTTAAACTAACAAACCAAAACAAATGTTTTAACTTGTCACTGTAACTTCTCAAGTACCCACTTTATTTTTCTTATTCTCAAACTACCCCACAAAAATTAACTTTTATTGACATATTTAAAACTACCTTGAATTTTTTTTTTTTGTTTATTTATTTATAAGGCATATTTAATTAATACTAACTGTTCAAATTCGACCCAAGCCGCAGTAAAGGAGAAGATACTAAATTTACCTGTTCATTAATAATAGACCCCATAGTGTTGTGCCTAATTATTTCCATGCATTCCAGAGCATCCAGACGCAACCCCTTGCCGCAATAATGTAACACTTCATAAGAATCTGAATCTAACAATGAATGATTTGATTCCAACAAATGTTTTGCAAAATTCGATCTATCTGGATGCTCATTCCTATATGCCGAAACATGCTCTTTAAATCTAGTATTAAAACTTCGGCCTGTCTGTCCTACGTATATCCCATTGCAGTCATTACAAGTAAGCTTGTATACCCCCGATCTAGTTCCCTTATCTACCTGTTCTTTGTGGTTACATAGCCTAGAGTACAAAGAGTTGTTAGTCTTAAAGGCAACATTAATATTGTTTGATTTTAAAATGCCATAAATCTTATCAGACAAACCCCCGACGTAAGAGATGCTAGATCTATATTTGTTAGTAGACTGAGAAGGTAACGCAGCGTAAAGCATGCTATTTACTAACCGTGCCTGCTTCTTTTGAACTAAACTATCTACCATTGATTTTGTATAACCATTTGAGATCGCTATCTGATAAATAGTACTCAACTCTAAATCATAATGTTCCTTAGAAAGAGGCACAGTCAACAATCTATTAACATAACAATGGAAAGCAGCCAGTTTATGCTGCCACGGATGATTAGAAGATGCTGGTATAACAGCATCTGTGTACGTGGGCTTACGGTATATTTTAAATTGATGTTTACCATTTAATTTTGAAATCGTTAAATCCAAAAAGTTCAACGAACAATTTTCCTCCAATTCTTTTTTGAACCTTATCTTTACGTGCTTGTTATTCAAACCATTAATAAACACGTCAAGCTGTCTCATACTCCCTCTCCAGCATAGGATCAAATCATCAACAAACCTAAAATAGTACACAATATTACTATTACCCACAATATACTGATTCTCAAAATGATCCATAAATATATCTGCCATTAAAGGACTCAGAGGTGAACCCATAGCTAAACCATCACTCTGTAAGTAATAAAGACCATTGAACCGGAAATAATTTTGTTTCATGCATAAAGTTACCAAATCTATTAATTCACAAACTTCACCCGGATGCAACCGCTTCCTTTCTAAGTGGTCTTTTAGAATTTCTAGTGTCTCACTATATGGTACGTTAGTAAATAAACTGTCTACATCCAAAGAAAGCAACGTTGCATTCGGCGGTATGCTGATGTCCTTAATTTTACTAACCAAATCTAAACCATTTTTTAAACTATAAGAAGGTTTAAAGGAAGCCTTCACACGAATAATACTATTTAATTTCTTCGCCAATTTATATGCTGGAGCACTCACGTATGAGACAACTGGACGAACAGGCACATCATCTTTATGAATTTTAGGTAATCCATATAGAATTGGCGCCTGCGGATTCATGGGAATTACAAAATTCTTTTGTTGTTCGGTTTCAAAGGCAAACAAAGAACCCTTTATTAGTCTCTTTAGATCTTTGTGAAATGTAATTGTAGGGTCCTTACGTAAAACTGTAAAACCGTCCCCTTGAACGATATCTAAAACTTTCCGATTATATTGATACCTATCCAATAAAACAATACAATTTCCTTTGTCTGCCCTTGTCACCACTAAATCATTATCATACACTTTCTCCTGAATAGATCTCAAAGAATTTAATTCGGTTATATTGACAATACACTCTGTGGAATTGGTATTTTTAAGTGTATTTGCCACTAACACTTTTGTTTCAAAATCACCACAGTTACTTGTAATAGCAACCTCAGAATCTACCGCCAAACCTTCCACTATTTTTTGACTAAATTTAGTGGGTAGATTATATTTTAAACCTTTTTCCAATAACTGATTCTCATTATCCAAAAATTCCACATTAGTAAGATTTTTAACGCGAGGGTAGAAATTATGACCGTTAGTAGAACCTCGATAATTATTGTTCAAAGAAGAAAAAGATTCTGTTCGTCGTCCTGTAAGCCAACGTAACTTTTTACACTGAGTCAAATACTTTTTATGAGCGTCTACTGAAGCAAAAAACCGGGCTTTTTCATCCAAACGATCGAATTCAATTTTATGTAACTTAAAAGTAAGTTCAGACTGCAATACTTTGAGATGTAATTTTAAATTATCTCTAACACGGAACCAACTACGCGACTCTTCACTTAACCATATTTTCCTCGCCCTTTCCATTGCAATTCTAGCAGCTATACTAGTACTATAACAACGGAATTTAATATAATTAGGTACAACATTTAAATGTTTACATTGTTGATTGAACCAAATGTTTTGAACAGCTAAACGATGCTGTTTAGTTAATTTATGATATAAACGTGCCTGTACGGCTACGCATGCCGATTTTAAATAATTTATTGAATCAGGCGTTACTTTGCGGAGGTCCATATTAATGAACTAAAACAATTACTTTGCTCACCCGCGACCTTACAATAGTTACGTTTATGCAAGAAATGTGCGTTCATGCAGTTCCTCCACCTCCACACTGTACGAACACACACAAATCACATAAACCCAACCATCACCACCACCAAGCTACACTGACGCGTTTCGAACTCAACCAGAGCTCATCTTCAGAGTTACCACAACCGTATGCTATGCTACCAAACGTTAAACTAACAAACCAAAACAAATGTTTTAACTTGTCACTGTAACTTCTCAAGTACCCACTTTATTTTTCTTATTCTCAAACTACCCCACAAAAATTAACTTTTATTGACATATTTAAAACTACCTTGAATTTTTTTTTTTTGTTTATTTATTTATAAGGCATATTTAATTAATACTAACTGTTCAAATTCGACCCAAGCCGCAGTAAAGGAGAAGATACTAAATTTACCTGTTCATTAATAATAGACCCCATAGTGTTGTGCCTAATTATTTCCATGCATTCCAGAGCATCCAGACGCAACCCCTTGCCGCAATAATGTAACACTTCATAAGAATCTGAATCTAACAATGAATGATTTGATTCCAACAAATGTTTTGCAAAATTCGATCTATCTGGATGCTCATTCCTATATGCCGAAACATGCTCTTTAAATCTAGTATTAAAACTTCGGCCTGTCTGTCCTACGTATATCCCATTGCAGTCATTACAAGTAAGCTTGTATACCCCCGATCTAGTTCCCTTATCTACCTGTTCTTTGTGGTTACATAGCCTAGAGTACAAAGAGTTGTTAGTCTTAAAGGCAACATTAATATTGTTTGATTTTAAAATGCCATAAATCTTATCAGACAAACCCCCGACGTAAGAGATGCTAGATCTATATTTGTTAGTAGACTGAGAAGGTAACGCAGCGTAAAGCATGCTATTTACTAACCGTGCCTGCTTCTTTTGAACTAAACTATCTACCATTGATTTTGTATAACCATTTGAGATCGCTATCTGATAAATAGTACTCAACTCTAAATCATAATGTTCCTTAGAAAGAGGCACAGTCAACAATCTATTAACATAACAATGGAAAGCAGCCAGTTTATGCTGCCACGGATGATTAGAAGATGCTGGTATAACAGCATCTGTGTACGTGGGCTTACGGTATATTTTAAATTGATGTTTACCATTTAATTTTGAAATCGTTAAATCCAAAAAGTTCAACGAACAATTTTCCTCCAATTCTTTTTTGAACCTTATCTTTACGTGCTTGTTATTCAAACCATTAATAAACACGTCAAGCTGTCTCATACTCCCTCTCCAGCATAGGATCAAATCATCAACAAACCTAAAATAGTACACAATATTACTATTACCCACAATATACTGATTCTCAAAATGATCCATAAATATATCTGCCATTAAAGGACTCAGAGGTGAACCCATAGCTAAACCATCACTCTGTAAGTAATAAAGACCATTGAACCGGAAATAATTTTGTTTCATGCATAAAGTTACCAAATCTATTAATTCACAAACTTCACCCGGATGCAACCGCTTCCTTTCTAAGTGGTCTTTTAGAATTTCTAGTGTCTCACTATATGGTACGTTAGTAAATAAACTGTCTACATCCAAAGAAAGCAACGTTGCATTCGGCGGTATGCTGATGTCCTTAATTTTACTAACCAAATCTAAACCATTTTTTAAACTATAAGAAGGTTTAAAGGAAGCCTTCACACGAATAATACTATTTAATTTCTTCGCCAATTTATATGCTGGAGCACTCACGTATGAGACAACTGGACGAACAGGCACATCATCTTTATGAATTTTAGGTAATCCATATAGAATTGGCGCCTGCGGATTCATGGGAATTACAAAATTCTTTTGTTGTTCGGTTTCAAAGGCAAACAAAGAACCCTTTATTAGTCTCTTTAGATCTTTGTGAAATGTAATTGTAGGGTCCTTACGTAAAACTGTAAAACCGTCCCCTTGAACGATATCTAAAACTTTCCGATTATATTGATACCTATCCAATAAAACAATACAATTTCCTTTGTCTGCCCTTGTCACCACTAAATCATTATCATACACTTTCTCCTGAATAGATCTCAAAGAATTTAATTCGGTTATATTGACAATACACTCTGTGGAATTGGTATTTTTAAGTGTATTTGCCACTAACACTTTTGTTTCAAAATCACCACAGTTACTTGTAATAGCAACCTCAGAATCTACCGCCAAACCTTCCACTATTTTTTGACTAAATTTAGTGGGTAGATTATATTTTAAACCTTTTTCCAATAACTGATTCTCATTATCCAAAAATTCCACATTAGTAAGATTTTTAACGCGAGGGTAGAAATTATGACCGTTAGTAGAACCTCGATAATTATTGTTCAAAGAAGAAAAAGATTCTGTTCGTCGTCCTGTAAGCCAACGTAACTTTTTACACTGAGTCAAATACTTTTTATGAGCGTCTACTGAAGCAAAAAACCGGGCTTTTTCATCCAAACGATCGAATTCAATTTTATGTAACTTAAAAGTAAGTTCAGACTGCAATACTTTGAGATGTAATTTTAAATTATCTCTAACACGGAACCAACTACGCGACTCTTCACTTAACCATATTTTCCTCGCCCTTTCCATTGCAATTCTAGCAGCTATACTAGTACTATAACAACGGAATTTAATATAATTAGGTACAACATTTAAATGTTTACATTGTTGATTGAACCAAATGTTTTGAACAGCTAAACGATGCTGTTTAGTTAATTTATGATATAAACGTGCCTGTACGGCTACGCATGCCGATTTTAACAGAGAGTATGTTTTTTATTTCACAGAGGATTTGACACACCGCCGCCAACACCACCGGAGCCGTCAACGCCGCCAACGCCACCGGAGCCGACTCCGCCTTCAACGCCGGAGCCGACACCTGAGCCGACGCCTGAGCCGACACCTGAGCCGACGCCTGAGCCGACGCCGGAACCTTCTGCGCCGGGCACGCCGGAAGCGTCCACATCCTCAGTATCAGAAGAAACTCCGCCTCCGTTGCCTCGGAGATGTCCGAGGCCGCGGGGAGATGTCCCGGCGCCGGAGAAGCCACACCCGAGGCCACCAAAAAAAAAAATTAAGTAAATTTATAATAACAATAAAGAAAAGAAAAATTAAAGTTCGTTTTATTTAAGACACGGTGAGGTGATTTTTCCCCTGTCTTAGACGACCGGTGGAGGTATCAGTCCCGCCTACACCCGAGAGCGATTGGTCAGACGACCGGGTAACCTGGGACTAGCACAGGAGGTCAGTTGATCTACTTATTGCTTGCTTTTGCCCGCAACTCCGTCCGCGGAGATTTCAAATTTATGGCCACTAGTTTCTTAGTTGAGTTTTACGGTGAATGAAACATAGTGAAGAAACCTGCACACACGTTGTTATAACTGGTTCGGGGCGGGAGCCAAAGGAACACAAGAGGAGATGAACACAAGTTTATTGAGGCAGTGCGTTGTTAATAACGATTTAAGAGTTGAAAAGATAGCCACGAGTTGGACTTTGCATACAGACACCCTAAAAAGGACTTCTCACTTTTTGTAAAGTTTCCACAATTTTTAGAAAAATCCAATGATGCTTTTAGCGACCTAAAAGTATTTCAAGATTTGAAGATTGTCTTCAACAACACGACAAAAGAAGGTAAATTTTGCTTTTAATCTAATAGCGCGATAGAGATCAGAGATTAGATCTTATTTGGATGGAAACTGAAATTAGGCCACTGTTTCTTTCACCCCAGGAAAAAAATATTAAGTTTCTCTTACCCCAATTGATCTTTTACATAATAATCGTCTGGGTTGTTTAAGGAGTTGACCATATTTTACAATAAGTAGTAAAATAAAAGTCACTTTGTGGGAAACTTGTCCCGACTGTCGGCAGATCTGATAAAAGATCCATTTTCAAACCAAATGGGCTTGCAACCGTCGAAGTTGCCTAACCCCGCCCTTAATTTTGTTGACCAATAAGACACAGAATATTTTTTTGTAAATTGTGTGTTTTGTCTAGTCAGTCAATTGCTTGACCAATGAGGAACAGAATAATTCTTTGTTTATTACTTGCACATGTTTTGTTTAGTTAGTCAATTGCTTGGCGAATGGGGAACAGAATATTTTTTGGTTTATTACTTGCACATGTTCTATCTAGTCAGTCAGTTGCTTGATTGTCCAGTCAGTTGCATAGCTCTGAACTTGAATAACGTGTTTACTCGTCCATCGCAGTTATTAATTATGTCGCTTGGTCGTTATATAACACAGTCCACGAGAACAGAGATAATCTTCTTATCTGAACAAGGCTACAGGTGGGTACTGACCAACGTTACGAGCTGTAATGTAACATGTTACACAGCGAGCATTCGTGCAGTCAATACGTCGTGTTACGGGGAAACCAGCGACGCTCGTTGCTCGCTTTGAGTGCTCCACCCGGCTGTCGGTTTTTTGGCGAATCCTTTGACTGTTACGCGGTTCAGTCAGCACGCTCAGGCAAGTCGTCACGAGCGCACGCGCGTCGCGAGTGATTACACGTCGTTCCTCTTATTTCTTGAAACATGGAGTGGAACAAAGAAAAAACTCTGTATTTTATAGAAAAATACAGAGAAGAGGAAATGTTGTGGAACCCAGCTCATCCAGAGCATTATAACAAACTCAAGAAAGAAGACACTTGGAATAGATTGGCTTCGTTACTCGACAGCGAAAGAGAAATATGTAAAAAGAAAATGACAAGTTTACTGGCATCATTGAGGAGGGAAAAACAAAAAACTAAACAATCAACTGGTACAGGAAAAGGTACGTAATTATTTATTCAGTTTTTAAGTACATATAGACCCACAAGTGACAGATACAATTTGGTTTTTTATTTAATTTTTTTACAATTATTTTGCTAGCATAGATTACGATATTCACGAAATATACTACTTTGGGTAGACGTTTGTTAATTTCAACTTCAATTTCAGGTGCAGAAGAAGTGTACCATAGTACTTGGTTTGCATACAAATCTATGATATTTCTACTGGATAGAAATACACCTCGTTCTACAACAGATACTGTAAGTCCATTTTAAGCATAATTTTCTTGCCAGCTTACAGACCCTTGCTGAATGCAGTATTCTGCAATTTCATTACGAATATTGTGAGCAGATCTTGTAGCCCTTCGCGGTCTTATTTGCAAGGGTAACATACTAGTCATGTCATTGTTACCTTCTCTCCAGTTTCCTAATCTGACCTGGCCGTTCGATTCTTCGTCAAAGCTATCGGCAGGAGTATATACCTGAGCATTATTACCTTTTCTTAAAAAATTGTGAAGACATGTTATTGCTGTTACGACAGATGTCGCGGTTTTCGGTTCTAACAACATTGGTTTCCGCAAAACTCTAAACACTGCAGACAATATGCCGAACACATTTTCCACCACTCTACGAGCTCTGCAAAGTCGGTAGTTATATATTCTTTCTTTAGAACCACGTTCATGATATCCTGCATATACTTTCATCATATTTTCGGAAAGAGCAAAAGCTTCATCGGCAACAAAGTAAAATGGAATTTCTTCTGTTCTTGCTGGCAACGCAGTGGGTTGAGGGACGTTTAGTGCATTATTTTTTAGTTTTTCGTTTAATTCACAGTTGTTGAAAACCCCTCCATCCGATATTCTTCCTTGACATCCAATGTTTACATACAAAAAGTTATATTTCGCGTCAACAACTGCCAGTAATACGATGCTGAAGAAACCCTTGTAATTATAAAATTCACTTCCACTGTTGACCGGTGACTGCAGTATAATATGTTTACCGTCGATTGCGCCTAAGCAATGTGGAAAATTCCACAAAGTATCATAGTCATTTGCTACAACCAGCCATTGCTCCGGAGTTTCTGGCATCTGAAATAATGATTTATATTTATTTTCAGCTACGTGAACGTGAAGATGATTCAGAACAACCGACTGATGATAGCCCTCCGCCTGCCAATAAAAGCGACAATGAATGCCTTCCGCCTGCCAACAAAAGCGACAATGATTGCCCTCCGCCTGCCAATAAAAGCGACAATGATTGCCCTCCGCCTTCAAAAAAAAGGAAGAAAGCAGTCGCCCCAAGCCCGGAAGATATAATGACATCTACATTCAATATTTTAAAAAAGAAATCCGAGCAAACGGAGTCAAATTCGCACAAACTTGATGAATGTGAAGCCTATGGTATTTTTTTGGCAAATAAATTAAGATCTTATTCAAAGACAACAAAAATACATGTGCAACATTACATATCAAATATATTGTTTAGTGCTGATCGCGGAGAGTATGACTATGGTGGCATGAATGTCTACAATTCTTCACAAGGATACTCTACACGACCAACAACTTCAAGAGCCTCATCGATGCCACTGCAAAGCCCTGAAACACCTGCATCAAATCCGTCCGATCAAACTGACTATGAGTCACCAGCTATGAGTGAAAAATTTCTATCTGAATTTGGTGATTTAATTAATTAAATAATTTGATATGTAATGAATACTTTTTCTGAATTAATTAAAACAGTACATACCTTTACATATTCTTTTAATGCTCCAATAAGGGCTTCGCTGACCTCTCTTACTATAAATCCTATCCGTTGCTTTGATATCTTGAAAAGATATTGCATACTAGTATAGGAATCTCCTGTAGCATAAAAACGAAGCGTTAGTGCTAATCGTTCCGTGACACTGATTGCTTTTCTATAATTTGTATCTTTTTTATGTACTTTTGGTCCAATTAAATTCAAGAGTTCTTCAAAATCGATCGGAGACATGCGTACAAAGTTTTTATACTGTCCAGTAATCATTTGGTTTTTTAAAATTGCTATCAATGACAAACCACCACATACGCCTCTGTTTTTAAATAAGTTTGATGTCCAGAAACGTTTTTTCTTCTTCTTAATTTGGATGAAACAATAATTAAGTAGAATCAAAGATGCCAACGCGACCTCGCTGTCAGCCATCTTGAGTGAACTGTTGGCGAAAGCGGAGCACAGAGTTTTGACGAGCATGTTACGCCGATTTTAGAACACAGCGTAACATGCTCGATGCGTAACACGCTCGATGCGAATGTTACATTACACCTCGTAACGTTGGTCAGTACCCACCTTTACTTGTGCTGTCTACCTACAGAGGACGGTGACACGCATTGAGGGCAAGCTTGTGACCGATATAACCCTAATGAGGTCATTGTAATCCTATAAAAAAAAAGTGTGCTGTAGGCTCACTCGAAGACAGTTGGGTCGCAGTGACATGCCAGACCGGAGCAAGACTGTGCAAATATGCTATGAGGGACTCTTGGCCTCAGCGGATACTGCGCTAATTGATTCGTTGGAAGCTGACCTCACTCAGTTTTATGAATTGTCGGACAATCTTGTCGAGGCTAGTAGCAGGTTGGAGCGGGCTGAATTGAGCGAGGAGAAAAGGCCTCCCTACTGGCTCTTTTAGGTAGACTACCACCTCTCGATTTACCCCAGTTTGATGGAGATATACGGGGTTGGACCGCATATCACGATTTGTTCTCTAGCTTAGTGGATGCTCGATCAGATTTGGCTCCGAGTCAGAAGTTGGCTTATTTGTTCTCCACCTTGAAAGGAGAAGCCCTCGGACTCGTGTCACATTTGGAGGTCACAAACCAAAATTATCCCACGGCTAAGGACCTTTTGACCAAACGATATGCCAATATTAGGCGCTTGGCTGACACACATGTGTCTCAGATTTTGGCATTGCCTCACATCAATAGGGTTGCCACCTTGCGGGTAGATTTGGTGGATCTAATGTTGGTAGCATTGAATGCCTTGTGTCGACTTGCCCTACCTGTGGAGTGTGGAATTGAAACGCGATTTGTTGGCGCAAGTACCGCCGCCAGCAATCGCCGAAGCTCACCAAACAGACATGGTGTATGGGCAGCGGCACTAGTAACCATTTTAGATGCGAAAGCATATCGGCCAAATACAAATTAATAAAGAAACTAAATATGTCCAACACAGATGCCGCTACTGCCGGCTGCTTAGAGACATCAAACCATCGTGTCAAGAGTCCCACTGAGCAAAAAGTTGGTCCTGATTGTGATTAGTAGTCAGAGCCAAAACGGTGGTGGAAATAGACGTGGATCATCCTCTATTCAGATGGGATTTTCTTTTAAGCACTAGAAACGAAACTTTGTGGACGTGGGAATCCGGACTGTCCACTAACTACCTACCACCAGACCCGCTTTTACGGTAGAATTTTGCCACAGGCTCACCTGGTACTAACCCATTTTATCGTGGAGATGGTCGCTTTTAATGTAGATGTGATCCTGATTGATTACTGCCAGAAGATAACTCACGAAAAGTTATAAAAAATGAATTTCAATATGGACTCTAAATGAAATTGAGAGTGTGAATAAATCTGTAGTTTAATTAAAATTTTATCGCGTAATTCGAATGTGATTTATCAGAAAAAATCTACCAAGAACATGGTTAGAGGTTCCGGAAATTACTTAATACCTACTTTACACCATGCTACGCGGGAGGATATGACAAAAAGAGACGAAACTGTCACATCTGATGAAATTGATGGGGTATTGCCAATGCAGGCCAATGCCAATGGAATATTGCTTACAACGTGCACGGGAAAATAGTTTTTGGATTATGTAATAATTTTATAATTCGTATTAATAATGATTCCTTTATTTAACGGATCAAGCTTTGCAAGCTGGACGAGGTTTGTTGCCATTATTGTCGCCGCCACTACCACAAAACTCCTGTTGAAGATATTAATCTGTCTATGGTATGACATCTACAGGCAACACTATAGTCTCCATGTTGTCTCTGGTGTTACCTTTTTCCTCTTCCCTTAGCTGTCATGGCCTACTGCCTGTATTATGTGTCTAGATTTAATAGCGAGTTTATTTCATAAATAGAGTTACTTAAAAACAATTGTATACTATACTCTGAGAAATATAAGTGCGTAATTAATTGTTCTTCTTTTATTTGGGCGAATCACCACATCAGCCAAAGCTACCTACCCATACGCTCTTAGTACTCTGTCTAACAACTCCCTCCCCTCCGCCGCCACATTAAGCGCCACAGCCGCACAGGCCTCACCATCACTACCGCCGCCGCTCAACTGCCACCCAAGATTACCATCAAGACCACAATCGAGGGGTTCACAAATCCGAACACCGCCAGCTCCAGTCCGTCCACGAGTGCGCGACGGGCCCATCCCAGCCAACCGTGGACAGACTCCTCTGCACGGGCGTGTGCCAAACTCCTGCCGTATCACGTCGCCGTCCACAAACACACGTAACACTTAACACTTTTTAAAAAACGACGAATCGTGGCGCAATTTCTTAATTAAGCAGCATGAAGGCAACCTCGAAATACAACGACAAAAGATTGAAGTAGAAAAGAGGTGGCAAGACCTGACACAGCAGGCTATTGCGGCACTAACAACATTTCTGCATTCCCAAGGTATGTAGTCTCTCACGAGACGCGAACGCAGATTAGGTTGTATTAAGGAATATTTTAAAAATTTTAAATACCGACCGCAGTCTACCATCTAAAAAAAAAGTTGTGAAGTGATGATAAGTTCTGAAGTGTTAACGTTGTCTGAGCGCATGTTAGTCGAGCCAGGCCGACGACGTCCTTCCAACGCCGACCACCCCGTCAAAGACGACGATCACATCGTAGCGGTCGGCGGCGACTTTGTGGTCGTCGGAAGATTTCCGGGGATGGCTCGATGTCTGCGGCGGTGGTTAATGGTTCAACAAAGGGATATGAAAAGCGAAAGAACAAAGGAGGCACGCGTCCAGCATGCCACACAAGTTTAGGAATCGTTAAGGGGCACCACGGTACCACGCCGGCGTTATCGCCGTCATCGGAATTTAAAATACCAATTCGAAGGACAATGAATCTGTTTATAGATGTCGATGTCTTTTTTTTCCGCGAGGAATTGTAATTGTACCAATCCATAAACAATGGACTGGAATGACCATGGGCTGAGACCCTTGTTCGTGGCCAGGGAAACCAATACATATAAATAAAAAGAATACGATTACTCCCACAGTTTCATGCTTCAGAGATTTATTGATTTGGGTATAACTTTTTCCAAAATTGATGCACCTAATAATTAGGCTATCATGCTGACTGCAGTTGAGCTCAACATCATAAAAGATGTGTCTCATGTTTTGCTACCACTGGAAGCTCTGACGAGAGAGGCTTCTGCAGAACAATACATCACTATTTCAAAAGTTGTGCCTATAGTGAGTTGTGCAATTGACCAGTACAACGAATTGAGGGTCACTTCAAGTATTGCTGACGATTTTAAGGTAAATATTACTCTCCGAATAGAAAAGCATTTCGGCCAGCTGGAATAAAAAAGTATGTTAGCACTTTGGACATTACTAGAGCCTCGATTCAAAAACTTGCACTTTAAGAAACGTGACGCATGCGTCAAAGCGATGTTAAGAATTAGAAAATTAATTTCAGGACTAGAATGGCCATGACCAATGGGCCGAGACCCATTTCGTGGCCAGGGAAATCTGTGCTGGTTGTGAAGATTTTTTTAATGTAACAATTACACATTTTATTTTAGGTTTAAATTATAATCAAAATTTATCGATGTTTATAAACAAGCCTTAGCAAGAACACTGTTGTTAAGGTAAAGTTTATTCTAAATGCAGACTTTATACAGCAAACTATGCACTTTTTATAAAGGAGAAGACATATTTCATCAATTGCACTTGTAAAAAAAGTTACAATTTTTTGATAATCTTTTATTTCCAATGAAAAGAAATAATAATCATAAATTTGAGGGAATGCATAATCTAAGCATCAACGGTCAATCATTTTTGGTTTATAATATGATTCGAAAAGCAAACAAAACGAAGAAGTTGGTCCATTAAACCTAACGAAAAGTGTGAAAGCGACCCAAAACTTGCTGTACTCGTAATATAAAACAAGGTACTAACAGATATTACTGTTGCACAGAAAGTCTTTCGCAGTTAGTATCGAAACAAATGACACAACACGCCATGCAACTTGCCCTTCGAAAACGATTTTTAAACCCATTGAAACTTGTACCAATGATCCGAGTAAATCCTTAACAACTAATATTCAGGAACAATGTTTTGGATATTGAATGAAATGTTCATATGATAACAGTTGATCTGTATATACTTACATATACACTGGTATATGCACGCACGTACCCAAGATGCTATGACATACGCTACTTTGGACGCCCAGATCTTTTAGTTACATTAACATGTAACCCTCGCTGGGAAGATATCACAAAAAATTTGCTTTCTGGCCAAAAGTCCCATGACCGGCACGATTTATTTGCAAGAGTATTCAGTCTGAAAGTGAAAAAACTTATGGATCTACTGACCAAAGGAAAAATATTTGGGGAAGTAAGATGTTTTATTTATACCATCAAATGGCAAAAACGCGGTCTTCCACATGTTCACATGTTGCTATGGCTAATAAATAACACAACCCCAGATATAATTGACAAAGTTATATGAGCTGAAATACCGAATGTGGAAAAAGATCCCAAGTTATATGACATTGTTAAATCCAACATGGTGCATGGCCCTTGTGGAAGTCACAACTAAAAGTCACCTTGCATGAAGGACAAGAAATGCACTAAGAGGTTTCTTAAACCATTGATAAACGAAACGCAAACTAGCGACGACGGCTATCCAACTAACAGAAGGCGTTCCCCAGCAGATGGTGGCTACACTGTATATGTAAGAGGTAAAACACTTGACAATTGATGAATAGTCCCATACAATCCAGTGCTTTTGAGGACGTTTAATGCGCACATCATGGCTTAATTCGATATTAATCGTTATTTTTAAAACTATGCATCCCTTGTTATACTCAAAATTCATGGGTAAACAAAACAAAACACCAACACAAACGAAAAAACACTGATGATATGTGGTGTCATTGCATTAAATTACTAGAACAAGCCATAGCAAGACCACTCTCTTGTAAAAGTAAAGTTTGTTCTAAATGCAGACTTTATAAGTACCTACAGCAAACTAAGCACTGTTTGCGAAGGAGATGCTAATAAAGACATATTTCATCAATTGCAATTGTAAAAAAAGTTACCAACTTTAGAAAAAGACGATGTATGGAGTGTAAACTAGATATAGGTAATGAATGATATTGACAAAATTAAGATTAGAAACGTACAAAATAAAGACCATTAATGTTTTTGTTGAGCTGTATTATTGAGATTATATAAACCTCATACGGATAAATTGAAATTTAATAATCTTTCTTTCCCCCGACGATAGAAGGAATGTTGAGACCCTACCTCGTCCGCCGCCGCCACGTATAATCGAGAGGCAGCGATTGGATGAAATTATTGCCACCGTCCAGCAGCGTCCATTTACACCGATTCGGCAGTTTGCGGAGGCATTTCATTGCACTTCGCCAGTCAGAAATTCTCTGCATCGGGCCGGCATTCAACATAGGAAGCCGGCGAAAAAAATTGTGTTAACAGAAGCCCATAAGACAGCACGTATCAATTTCGCTCGCGGCTATTATGAGGGATTGCGATTTTTCACACGCCATATTTTCTGATAAAAAGAGTTTAAGTCGAGCGAGGTGGGTCGCCGACATTTATAGCGTGTGAACAATACACGATACGAACCGCAAAACGCAGTCCCATGTTTAGATTCAGGTAGAGTCGTAGTCGTAGTCAATATGTGGGCGTGGATGAGTGCAGCTGGTCCCGGAGAGTTGGTGTATTTACATGAGAGGGCCAATGGTGCGAACTGTATCCGACGGAAGAAGTGCCAGAGTTTAATTTGTGCACGATAACTGCCCAATACACACGTGTCAGTTGGTGCGTGAGTGGCTAGCGGGGCAACCAGATGGTGTCATCAGGGCAACACAAGTGGCCTTCGAGATCTCCTGATCTAAATCCCATAGAAAATCTTTGGGCCTTAGTAGTCCAACGTTGGGATACAAGGGCTTTAATATATTTATGCAGCCTGTAACTAAACGAGCGAAACTTTAAACAACTCCAACGCAACGGGCACGACACCATAAGTGTTCTCTCAGAATGCACTTCTATGCCAATAAACAATGAGGTTTTTACATTTAATTTACGTTACGTGGGAGCAAAAACTTAAAACTAAGTTTCAAAGCACAAAGTTCGTGACGCCAACAGAGAAAGAACAATGTTTAAATGGTAAAAAAAGGAATATTTTTAAATACTAACGGCCGTAGTCTAACATCTAAAAAAAAAAGTTAAAGGAATAGTGATGATGAGTAATGAAGTGTTAACGTTACAGCCTGAGCGCATGTTGGGCGAAGTCAAAGACCACTGTCGACGACGATCGACCGCGTCGCACATGTTGAGGAAGTTAGGGAAGCCTCCAATTTGTGCGAAACCCTCGTAGGTAGCATGCGGCAGAGATGCGACGCCGTCATAAATTCTGGAGGGCCACTAAATAAATATCAACCGTGATTTGCACAAAGAGTTTCTATTAATTCTTACATGCATGGTATTACCCCGCCCCTAATTTTGTTGACCAATGAATGAGGAACAGAATATTTTTTTGTTAATTACTTGCACATATTTTGTCTAGTCAGTCAGTTGCTTTATAAGATCGAGGGTGCAATGTTTCTCAAATCTCAGAAGAATTAGCTATTTCGGTAAGTAACCCACTGTGTCTCTCCCTCCCAGCTCAACATTGACGCCGACGCCAAAGCTTAGGTACAATAAAGCATCGTAATTTCAGATGCCTTTTTATGAAATACATCTGTGGCGACATTGTTGTACGGTCAAAGAACTTAATTCCCTACCCTTTTCGTAAAAATGTCAGTGTAATATTCGCAATGCATTAAGGTCGAAATGTCAATTGGAACACGTCAAAAGCTAGCTCTTATGGTGACAGTTTGCCGTACGTTATTCAAACTTAGGTGGGTAGGAAATTAAATTCCTTGAATGTACAGTCGCATCGGCATTTTTTAGTCACGGGGCGGGGAACGGGACGCAGTGCCTCAGTCGCGTTTAACCAACTATCGAATCAAGTCGTACATACGTTATGGACTTGTATCGTTCCCCGGCTGGTCCATTAAATTAAGACTTTGAAGTTAGGCGATCTCTTTGACTATTTTATCAGTATAACTTTGTGTGTTTCAATACATCAGTGTACGCAATTATTGAGTTTAATTTATCGCCCCCAAAACAATTATCAAATTGGTGACCCCGAACGAAAGTGACCCGCGATTTAATTGTAACTTTAGGCGACTCCTCAAGACCACGTTTCGGTTTGAGCGGACCAGGCGGGAGGAATCAGACATTCAGTGAAGGTTTTAGTAGAATCAGTGAATAGCGAATATGACACAGGCAACGGGTCATGGGCAGATGCCTGGCCACAGCCACCACAACTATCGCAAGGAGACCTGGCAGCGATCAGCGTCGCGTCGAGGATACCAGGGTTCTGGAGGGACATGCCCAGAATGTGGTTTGACCAATTCGAGGCCGTAGTAGCGCCGCAAAAATGGGACAGGACGCTAAGTTCGACTTAGTGGTGAGTAAACTCGGGAAAGAAGAGCTCAGCCACGTGTGCGATATCATAGAAGGTCCAGCTGAAGAGAGGCGGTACGCAACCATAAAAGCACTTTTCATAGATAGCAATATAATGACACTCACATCACAATACTTATCTATCTATATATATAAAAATGAATCCCTATTTCCCTTGGTCACGGCATCACGCATGAACGGCTGGACCGATTTCACTAATTCTTTTTTTGTTGTGTTCGTCATTGTCAGGAGAAGGTTCTTATGAAGGAAAAAATTAAGAAAAACTACAACGGGGCGAAGCCGCGGGCAACAGCTAGTTTTACATAATTAAGTAAGTTTTACGTAATTAAGTGGAAGTCATATACAACTATTTCCAACAAAAACATTTAAAAGTGCACGTATTCAAAGAAACAAAAATATGTTGGACTCAGCATGTTGTCGACTTGCGAAATCCAGGAAAACTGTGTGTGTGGACTACCCGACAGCATCAAAAATATTCAAAATGACCTGACATTCTCCAACCGACTAAAGAAATGGCTAACAAAAAACGCGTTTTATGACATGTATAATGACATTTTTATGACAATAATGCATAATATAATTTGACTTGTAGAATATAATAATAATAATAATAACTCATGGTGTATTAGGGGATAGACCTCCATAGTTGCGCCCATCTCATTTATATTATATGGTACCAAAGGCCTCTTCATGTTGGCTTTGGCCCCATGAATGCCTTTCAAATGACCGGGTCCCCATGGGCCCGTGATCGGAAATCCGTACCAACATAATAATAATAATAATAATAGAGCAACTTTACAAAAGTATATACAAGGATTTAAGATTCTTCAACAAAGATTAGAAAATCAGTTAGAAGTAGTTCTTCTAGTTCTGAACCCGTATCAGTACACAGTGTATTGCAATAACCAAGGATTTTTAGAAACTATGTTAGGAACCTCTTCACCTGACTATAAAGAAGAGATCGGATGGATTCAGGATCTACTTCAGGAGATTGAAAATCAATTTGGGGCAAATGAAGAATATCTGAACCTAAAAAACTATGATACTTTTGACTATACAGAACCTTGGACCAAAGAAACAGTCACAGAAGAGTTGAAGGACAACACAGTATACAAAGAATTCCTAGATCAAATGAATGAAAAAGAAAAATGCATTTTTAATGAGTTTCTGAATTTTGATTTGGAGCAGGGGAACCAGAAGGACCTGGATAACCTTTTTTATAAATGCACAAATATGTTTTCAGAAGAAACAAAAAAAAGCAACAGAAGGCATACTAAAAGATCTTAAAGATGGAAAACTAACTAGTACCACTCCAACTCTAGAAAAAATAAACAAAGCATGGGAAAAGCTACATGTAGGGCTTAAAGAGAAGAGGCAATTGAGTGAAGATATTCTCGATGCATCACCTACGCTGCACATGCTCTGGGGTCAAAATGTGAAAATTTTTGGTGATTCAGATGCAATTGACAATTTTACAAAAATGTGTTTATTTGCAAAACTGTTTAGAATGATAAAAATCATTGATAATGATATGGACAATATAGGACCCTTTTTAAAAAGAGTAGGGTGCATGCTTGACTTAGCGTTGCATAAAACGGAATACGATGAAGCAGTACAAAAACAAAAAAATCACGTCCTCGGAACAAAAAGAAAGCCCATACAAGTAGCAAATGCACGTACCACGTGAAAGATATCTTGAAATAACCCGATTTTTTGGTTGAATGATGCCCTGTTGTAGTTCCTTTTTTCCAAATTCAAAAAGACGCGTTTGACCGTCCCTCAAGCGTTTGCGTAATGTTCTGGTCCTATAGTTCTTTCTCCAAATTCGAAAAGACGCGTTTGACCGTCCCTCAATCGTTACCGTATTGTTCTGGCACAAGTCATTTTCCTAAATTCTAAAAAGACGCGTTTGTCCGTCACTTGATCATTATCGTATTGTTTTGGTATAAGAGTCGTTCTTCCCGAAATTCTAAAAAGATGCGTTTGTCCGTCACTTGATTTCTATCGTATTGTTTTGGAATAAAAAATCTGTTTCTTCTCTAAAAAAAATTTGCGTTTGTCCGTCCCTCTGTTATTTGCTCGTCGTTAGATCCAGGTTATTCATTCCCTAAAGTTCAAAAGGACGCGTCTCTCCGTTTCCCTTTTGATGGTTTGTTATTGGGGTATAAGTTTTATTCTTTCTAGCTCAGATGGCACGTTTGTCCGTACACCGGGCATTTGTGTATTATGGTGGTTTTTTTATCTTTCCAAGGGTAAAGGTCGCGTTTGTTCGTTCCTCCCTCGTTTGTTCATTTTTGTCACTCGGTTATGGGCTCGTTATAGTGGTCTGAGTTATCTACCCCAGTGTCGAGGAAGACGCGGGTGACCGTCAGTCATTCGCTGTGTATTGTAGCCTGGGTTAATTTTGCTTAGTTTCAAGAAGGGAGGCGTACGTTTCGTTCCCTGACGTTTCCAGGATTGTGGGTTACGTTTTTTTTTCCTTTTCAATGGCATGGAAATGACAGTTTTTCGCGTTATTTCCTTGTTTTTTTGTCGTCGCGTTTTGTGATTCGCGAAGGGGTTTTTCCCTTTCCTATTCCACCGCCCCAGGTACGGCGGGTTTCTGTGTCCGCGGACGCCGTTTTTTCCATTAATTTGTTTTTTCCACCCGTTTCCACCCGGTTGCGACCGACGCGTCGGGGACACGTTGTTGTAAGTAGGTGTGTGTGTGCATGTGCCTGACGAGGCAAAAATAAATTTAGGTTTAGTCGTAAGTAGTCGTAAGGTCGATAGGTTTAAGGTTGACGTTTAGGATAGGCGTTTCGAGGGTTCTCGTCGGCCCTTATTTTTTAGCTCGTTTGGCCCCAGTGTGCCGCCGCCTTTGCGCGTAGTACGGTCGAGGATTTCGCCGCGCGGCGGGCGCGAGTTACCCGGATGTGACAAACACGGACTCGTACGAAATGGAGGTTTCGGCGCCGGGCGTACGGCATGAGAGTAGTGCCTGGCACACTCATCCTGCGTGATTTTCGTAGGACCGCGTTACCACGCAGTTGGTGCCGCGCTTGGTCCGGGGCTCGTTCCATTGACAAGGCTTTGCCTTTCTGTAAAGTTTTATTCGGTGCATTCGCACTGCGTAGTAGTTTAGGTATAGTTTAGGGGTTAGTAAGCGTTTTAGGTTAAGGTGTTTAGTAATTAAGGCATGCTTGGTTGTGGTTGTCCCGCGCGTGTCGGTAGTAAGTATCGGTCGGGTTGTAAATTCACCCGACCCGCTCTTCTTTTGTTGTGAATAGGTAGAGAGTTTGTTTCTTGCGACGGTCGTCACTTGTTTGTTGTTAGATGTTTAGCGTTGGGGTTTTGGTCGGTCTTTTGATATCGATGATTGTTGTTGGTTACCTTGAATTGGGGGCGCGTCGTTAAACGTTGCCGGTCCGGAATCATTTGTCTTTGAAGTTTTCGTTTGGCTTGGGTGTTTGCGGTGTCGTAGGGGCACGGTTTCATAATTGTTCTAGGCATGCGGAGGTTTAACTTTTCTTTGTTTTGTTTGGTAGGGAGATGCTGCAGCGAAAAACGCTCCATGTAGGTTGGTAAATACTATAAGTTTTTTGAACTTTTTGGTGGAAGTGGCCACTGGTAACAGGCCGCTTGTTGTGTCAAATTTTGAAATTTTGTCGTCTGGTTCTAGATTGAAAAAATTGAATGTGGGTCTGGCATTATTTCACTGGAAGGCGGACGATTCACGTCGTTACGAAAGCTTGAGTTTTTTTTGCTGTGGGACATAGTTTTGTTCTTGTCCGAAGCTGTTATCATTTGTGAAGTGCGCCCGAGTAGTGGGCATAGTGCGCCGTCGGTCCGTGGGACCAAATTGAGCAGTTCATCGAAGAAGAAAAGGGCAGTCCTGTCCCTTGGGCGGTGACCGAGGGGTCCCGCTTTTGCCGTCGGTTTCTAAGCCTGTCGTTTATCACGCCACGAGTTTGACCTCCTACATGGAAGAGAGAATCATTATTACGATTCTCATTAATGGTTTAATCGTTGCACGATTCTTTTGAGCTCTCGACTTACACCACCGAGAATAGGGATGTTTCCTAGGTAAAAAAATAATAATTCTTATTAGTCCGTATTTTACATTATCAAAAAATATTAGACACGTAATTTTTCTTTTGACAATTAAACAAAAAATGACGAAGATATGGCGCGTTGAAGTTCCGCGTGACGAGGCGTGACGTCACTTGTTCCTAAAACGCTCATACAAAGTGTAGGAACAAGTGACGTCACGCGAAACTTCAACGCGCCATATCTTCGTAATTTTTTGTTTAATTGACAAAATAAAAAATACGTGTCCAATATTTTTTGATAATCTAAAAGACTGACTAGTTAGGAAAGTAGCCTATTGGAGACGACGGTGATTCGGAACCAGGAGAATTCTGCCACTACGATCAGTATGGGGGGCTAGAAGGAATGAGGCAGAAGACCTGGACGATAACAACGATTATGATCATCAAAATTGCTCTTGAAGAAGGTGAAGTAATGGTGTGTCCGCTGGGTGCGGAACATTCGACGTTGAGATGAGGGTTTGAGGTTAGGGAAGAAAATGAGACTTACAGGTGAGCTGATGATGGCGTCGTACGGCGTAGATGAGCTGAGGGTGATGATTCCTTTCACCAAGGATTGAGCTGGATGATTTCACTGCACCACATATGTATCACGAGACACTTTAAGTACCGGCCGGTATACGTGAGTAAGCGAGAGGCGCGAGTCGAGAGACGAGCAACGATACGTCTTGACGGTACGGCGATAATTTTCAAGTGCTTGAGCGAATGTATGCCGGCGCGCGGGTCCTTACGAAGTCACGTGACCGGGAATGAGTGAGCGGGTTGAATCTTTGATGCAACTGTCATACGTCACGCTTGGCGGGAACATCCTGGGGGGCCCGGGGAAGAGCCTCTTCTTGAGCTGAATCCAGTGGCAGCCTTGCTATCTTGCTATCTATCTTTCCTCCCGCTGCTCCGATAAATATAACACGACACCCTTATAAATAAGAATTAATAGTTAAGTTGAGAAGATTTAGGCTTATAGAAGTCAGTAACACCAACACAACCCTGGAGATTATATTTAGTGTTTATTTACCACAAATAATTGACACTATTTACACTTAGTAAATGGTTACAAAAAATACATGTCTTGGAAGTGACTTATCGCGGCAACGCGTAACGGGCAACTGGCCTATATTTCCAAAGTGCTATCGTCTGCGGAACGTGACACCACAACATTTTTATTTACTGTTCATGGGGTTTCAGGCTTTAGGGGTTATTTTGTAACACCCTGTACACAGGACAATACTTGAAACTATGTTGAAAACTTTCTCAAAGTCACAAATGGACGTCATGAATATAATTTTTATAACAAAAGAGCAAGGTACCCTATCTGTGATTATTCAAAATGCAGCAACAAATTATTGACCAAGTGCTTAAGAGAAAATCGATTTCCATTCAATCTCGCAGAGAAAAAAGGTCAATGCCTCTTTCCGCCTGGAAATGGGTAGAGTTAAAGAAAAATTTCGACCTCAACCTGGAAATCGATGAGAAGGATCTATTAAAGGACACAGCATGTTCCCCTCCCAGACGCATGTGGTTTGTCCCGTACGATCAATGATCGATCAAACCTCTACGGACAATCGAAACCAAGAACAGGTGAGCCTTTCGAGCCTCGTGTTCTCATCCGTTGCGTTAGTTGAAAGGTGAGGAGGGGGACCTAGCCAATAAGATAAGAGAGCAAGAATCGGGATATCTGAACCACATGAGAGACGACATATCTCAGCTATGTAGAAAAGAGAAAGTATTAAACATCGTGAGAAGAGTATTTTGCAAACAGACATTATGAGATGCGCCTTATGCAGGTTGCACTAGAGAAGTCGTTAGGTGACGATGTATTGCTATTTGTTCGTGAGCAGACCATGACAAATACTGAGCTTGAGGTAACTAAGAGAATGGATAAAGTTTCATCTTCGATTCTTAAATCCGGACACCTCAATGTAAATTTAGACCACTCAAAATGGAATCAGCTCCAGAGGCATTATCTGAATAAATACTTGTTCCGTGAATTTGATGAATTACACGGAAGAACTAACTTGTATGTTGATTCGCATCTCTGGTTTAATCGGTGCATGTAGTGATGAGTCCCTCACTCGTGAGGTACCTCGTTTGAGTTCCTCATCGCGACAAAATGAGGGAGTATTCGAATTGCAACTTTGAACCACCTCATTTAGCTCCTCATTTTCTATCACGAGGCGCGAGCACAGATAACTTACTATTTACTCACTGACTCACGAGCGAGGGAGTCGAAACGGATTAACGAGTTCGATGGAATGAATCGATCGAACATTAATTGTTACAATGAGGAAATTTCGGGGTTTTCTTACTCAGAATTAAGAGCGCTATTGATTTTGATGATAAAAAGGAATGTCTCAAATTTTTTGTTAGTTTTGTGACGTTTTTTTCATACAGTTTGCCACAAAATTGACACATTTTTTTTTTATGGAACATATGTAATACTTTTACGAAAAGGTTGAAAATTCCCAAATCAACATTTAATTGTAATAAACCGTTATTTGACAAAATTTTGTAAATAAAATAATGGTTTTCGTTTATTCGTTCGTTTGCTACGCTACGCGCTTTTCATGCAATCATTTTAAATTCTTTACACCTCACCTCAAATGAGGGGCACCTCGCGCGCGAGGCAAAACGAGTAGGGATGTAAGCCTCACGTCGTGTGGCAACGATGCGCGCGCCTCGCTACGCTAAGCGCTTTTCATTGCGATCGTTTTGAATCGTTTTACACCTCACCTCAAATGAGGGGTACCTCGCGAGTACCTCACGAGGCAAAATGAGGTCCTCCGTCATCCTCATTTAAAAAGCAAGAGTTACACAACGCTAGGTGCATGATTTTGTTGGGATCACATCGGGGTCACCACTTTAGTTAGTCTTAAACTATTTATAAGCATAGGCTTGGAGAGGCTTTATATTGGGAGAGTTATTGAGAGATGAGTCCAAACAAAAAATAATGATAATTATTATTTATTCCCAAAAGGACACGTACACTGTCCTACGGGATCGAGACTACTGCCTCGCCTGTCGGCATAGCTAACCTATACACCGTGAAATTTTAGTGGTTGTTTTCCCGAAACGAGGTGATTTAGTTTCGATTGTACAATCGATTTATAATTACTATTTTGACTAGAGTCAAAAATCCAATTGTGAAAAACGAAAGTCGAAAATGACCGCAAACCAATAGTAACGCTTCGTTGGTACAAGTAGCGTACGATCGTACGATAGGTTAGGTACCAACGAAGCGTTACTATTGGTTTGCGGTCATTTTCGACTTTCGTTTTTCACAATTGGATTTTTGACTCTAGTCAAAATAGTAATTATAAATCGATTGTACAATCGATACTAAATGGCCTCGTTTCGGGAAAACAACCACTAAAATTTCACGGTGTATAGCTGTCGCTATACAGGTAGTTATGCAACTTTGAGCTAATGAACTAATTTTTAAGTGTAGAGTATGCTTAAAATAAAAACATGATAGTTATTGAAATTTGAAGTTTTGCTTTAATTTTATGGCTATTTTAATCTGCCCAACCCTGTATGTACTTTCATTTAGTTTTTGAGTAATATACTTAGGCCGGCGCCACACTTGACGGAAATGTGTTTGTTACTCCCTCTAGCATCAGCCCACAGAGTTCAAACCCCAGCAAAAATTAGTATTAGCAACATTGGACATTTTCATCTCACTCAGCTATTAAAATACCCGACCCAATCAAAACTTCCAGACCAGGTTCTCAGCAATCGATTCTCATACTACCCTTTTTTACAAGTAAACCAGAGATTCGCCCTTCAAAAACCTTGATCACATACCTACTTAAATGTAACGAAATCCCTTCGAAAGGGTAGTAACAGTTTATTCATAAGCTACCAAAAGCCTCTAAACTGTAACATCACAATCCCTCAGCCGGTGGATTTAAAATGTTTTAGAGATTAGTGATATTGATTCATCGATTTTTACAGCCCATAGCACGAGACATGCTTCCACATCGGAAGCCCTAAAATTTGGTGTTACTGTTGAACAAATTCGCAAAACAGCTAGCTGGAGCGAGAACTCATGCACTTTTGGAAAGTTTTACAATAAGTTCATCTTACAGGGTAACGATGGGTCAATCAATTAATCAATAAATCAATCAATTATTTATTATTTGTAAAACATTGGTATGAAGGTGATACAATTTTTTATAGATCGCTATGTTTTGCCGTGAGACGTACAAATATATGAATAAAATTAAAATTTAAAAACATGCAACACTCATTAATACAAATCAGATTAAATCAAATTAAATTAAAATACATTAAATTAAATCAAATAAAATTACATCAAATAAAATATATAGTATATTCCTGGCCACAAAATGGGTCTCGGCCCATGGCCATTCTTGTCCATTGCTTATGGCTTGGTATAGTTCCTCGCGGGGCAAATCACATCTACATCTATAAACGGATCCAACGTCCTTCAAATCAAAATTTGAACTGAAGTAAAAATGCTTCTCTCAAACAAAACAGTCTCATGGTCTAAGTGGCACTTGAAAAATTCCTGGAACACGAAAGTGCTAGGTAACGATAATTTTGACACTTTCTGGAACCGATATATTATTTCAACTTTCAAAGGCACAGGTTGTAGACGTTGTAGACCCTAAGAACGCACAATCAATTCAATTGCTTGATGACTGTCGAGTTTGTTGCAACAAAATACTTATTTCTTAACGTAGTTTTAAAATAGTTAAATAGTACTAGTAATAGTTTAATTGTTATAGTTTTTTTTCTTAATTTTACAATGGTGATTTTTGTGGATGTGGACAGGACTGAAGTGATTATATTATTGTGTGATAGTGACTTGATTGGGCCTTGGGACCTTACCCACTTCGTTTTCTAAAAAAACTGCATTAATCGTGGACATAGTGTGCCTGAAATAGGGCATTTGAAATATTTTATTGTCGATTTGAGTTTTGGACATAACATTTTAATTTTATTGAAAGTAGACTATTTCTGGTGCAGTGAATGCGACACGTGTATATGAACACTGTCTGCAAGAAGACTGTGAGTTTTGCCAGCGGAAGCGGACATAGATTCAGGTAATAAGAGATTTTTAAAACTGCTTTGTTATACGTATAAGTAGTTATACGTAATGTTTGTTTCTACAATAGTTCGCCAGCTATTCCGACCGCTTCTCATTAAAACAAAACCAAATGCTGTCAATTGACAACGAATTGCGAGTCTGAGTTTTCTGGCCATACTATTTCGAACTGTATCTAACGTTTTTACGTTTTGTATTTAGGATATCAATGAAATCTAAAATATTTTTGAGATATTTTAATTCGATTACTTTCGAGGTTGCGTAGTGTGCCTATTTATAACAAATATTATAGAACTATTATGGCTATATGGGAACTATGTGAAAAGTTTGGCGGCTTAAGACCTGCGATTTTTTTCTAAAAACAAGCAATGGGCGTGTATAATGAAATTTTGCAATTGTGCAACCATTGAGTTTGGTTGATTTTTATTTAATTTTATTAAAAGGACCCTTCGATTGTCTACTCCGATGTATCGATGAAATATTAAATATTATTCTTATATTTCGAATCGCAGCACGGCTTGCTTTACCTTAAGGACCTAAATAATAATATGGACCTCCGCAAAGTAACGCCTGATTAAATTCAATTCATTTGAATCATTTATTGCAACCAACAAACAAACATAATACAACAAATTATTTCAAAATAGTTTCTCTGCTGATTAGTTCATCATTTTGCATTTCGGTTATAAGATATTTCTAACAATAATGCCAATTGATAGCTCAAATTATCAGGAATTTAGACTTGGTAGCAGTTAGGAGCATTGCTTAACGGCCGGTGTTTTGTTTGATAAATATTTGTAAAAAACTTTTTGGTACAGGTCTTACTTCAAAATAAATGATGTATGTTAGTTAGTGTGTACCTTGAGGGTGATCGCCCCATGGATGATCACTGGTTCAGCCTAAGGAAGACCCTGGACGCCGCAACAACGGACTGCATCATTGTCGCTGGAGACGTTAACGCCAAAAGTTTCTTGCGGATTTCTGCTCAGAGAAGGGATTAGAGATTGCGGACGTAGGTTCAGTTCACACTTTTTTACACTCATAGGGAGGGAAGAACTTATACCAGTATCGTGGACGTCACTACATGCACCCCCCCTATGATAAACAGAATTGAAGATTGGAAGGTCCTTGTAGATGATGCGGAGCTATCGGACCATCGAACATCACATATGGCAGAACTGACAATGAGGAGGAAAGGCCCAAAACTACGCAAATGTATAACACAACCAAGGCAGATTGGGAGCGTTTTGGGAAAGTGGTGAAGCAGAGAAGAAGGATCGCTGTTGGAAACCCTAGGAGAAGAGGATGTGTGGTTGAAGAGTTCCTGCGGCCAAAAATGACTATAAAGCGGCTATCGAAAGTACAATAACTAGTAGCTGGAAGGAGTACTGCACGAAGTAGACCCTGGTCTACTTCGTGCCTACTACTCTACTACTCCTGGTCTACTTGGTGTCTGAGCGGCTTCATACAGAACAATAAAGAACACCAAAGGCAACGGATCAGGCCAGGCAGGAGGTGCTCCTCAAAGATCCATCTACCAACAAGGTTCTGGACGCCGGGCCGGGGGCTCAGTAGCCCTGCTCCTGAGAACATTTTCCCTGAGGATAAAACGAACACGGACTCGCGGACCAAAGGGAGTGCCGAGAAGAGGCCGAAGCTTAGCAGGCTTGTCGCCCTTATGCCAGCAATATATATATTAGGGGACAATCTTACACAAATCGACCTAGTCCCAAACTAAGCAAAGCTTGTACTATGGGTACTAGACGACGATAAACATACTTATATAGATAAATAAATACTTAAATACATAGAAAACATCCATAACTCAGGAACAAATATTCGTGCTCATCACACAAATAAATGCCCTTGCCGGGATTTGAACCCAGGACCTCTTGGTTCGTAGGCAGGGTCACTACCAACTAGGCTAAAGCGGTCGTTAAATGAGGCAGACACACGTAGCATGAACCACAGGAAGTCCCCTTGGGTAGATGGGCTAACCTCAGACATATGTGCTCAGACCCTGGCAGCCACTCCAATAATGCTGGCCATATATAACGCGTGTCTGAGGTTGGGCTATTTCCCCAAAATATGGAAAAAGGCACTGATCCGTATTTTCCCCAAATCAGGAAAAGAAGATTACAAAAACCCGAAATCACACAGACCGATCGGGCTCCTCCCGGTGCCAGGAAAGATACTGGAAAAAAATATATATAATAGTGTGGTGACCCCCGCATCGCACTTACTTACGATTGTCAACTATCTTGTTAAAAAATGGTTCCTCGGCCTTCACAGTCACGTCACTACTTCCGTCGGCGTGGTCGCCACGGTTACCGCTGCCGCTGCCGCGGTCAGTGCTAGAAGCCTGTTTCGTCTTGTTGTCCGAAGAGGCGCTTCGGCCTCTTGTGTTATCGGAGAAGCTTTTGGATGAGATGGGCTACCCAAAAGCCCTCGACAGCAGCACAGCGGCGACGGTGTGGATGCACCCAGCACCATGGCTGAGAAGGCATCAATCAGACGCCGAAGCACCCTCATTCACACTCGGTGCACGATACCGAGATATGTGATATGCGGGCATGCTCGAGATGTCGCATAACTTTTGACTGTAACAACGACGTGCATCAAACTGCGTGCATTTACCATTGGGGTCATGCTGAGGAGGACCAATATGGATATCGGCGGCATACGTGTTGTTTTGCTCCATTGGGATCGCCAGGGTGTGCTTCGGTCCCATTCCAGGACCCGCTAAAAATCAGTCCAAAATGGATCGCTGGAGGGCTATGTGCAGGCTCAATTTCTCCGAGGCGGCGTTTATGCATTACACGCGGAAATGATGTATACCAAAGAAGGCAAGGAGCTGGCCAGCACAGCCCTTGTTGAAGCCAATGGATATGCTGTGCACGAGACACTGGTGAGACCGAATTTTGGACTGTTTGTGCCAGGGATTTCCAAAAAATTTTACTTAACGAGAGCAGAGATTTTAATGAACACGCTGAAACTCCAAACTGAGATCAGACGAAAGCCATTGTGAACCTAGCTGCTACCGCAAATATTGGGGACATGGCGAACTGGATGCTAAAAGACGATCTTAGCTGCGTAAGAAAAAAAAATCACTGCCCAATTAGCGCGGTGAAAAACACAAAAAAAAAGTTGAATGTCGGTAGATTTTGACAAGTGGATGTCAAATGGGGCGGTCGGATTGGCTGATGCACTTAATCGAGGTGATCAAACCAGCTTCTTCTTTCTTTGGTATAAGCTAGGCTACCTACTATTTATTGGGTAAAATGCAAAATTCCCGTGAGATAGAAAGAAGTGAATATCACTTGAGGGCTGATTTGAAAATTTCTTTCACCAATAGGAAGCTACACCAACCATTATTTACATAGACTACTTTTTCTTGGGGAAAATGCAAAATTCCCGCCAGATAAAAATAAGCGAAAATTTGAATAGAATAAGGACAAATTTGTTGAAATTCCCACGGGATAGAGAATAAACGGGATTTATAATATTCACTAACTGATACTGATGATGATGAAATAATGAAATGATAATAATGATGGATGTTGCTGTTGCCGGATTTTTGTTTTATACAATGAAAGAGATGAAGAAGCTTTACCACAAATTGGAATTCTACGCGGACGAAGTCGCGGGCAAAAGCTAGTAATCAATAAATCTTCACAGTCCATATACCTACTTTATTGTTATTTATATTTATTTTATGTTGTTATACAAGTCTAAAACCACTAATGCAATTTTTAATGATTGCTTGTTAATTCTAGTATTGACACAGTGCGAAATGCGCAGCAAGGAAAAAGGCCTGCGCGCGACGTCAGCAGGCCAATCGGACCGGGGGTGGGTGGGCCCATGCCCAGGAAGCTGGCCGTGCTGACGGACCGCGAGGAGGCCATATTGGCGCTCCTAGGAAGAGTGGCGGTGCACGGGGAGGAGAGCGTCAGAAGAATGCCGTTCGCGGTTAATTTGAACCTTCGCCTTCGTTCTTAAACGGTACATTTGCTATTCATATGACTAGTATTAAAGAGTTTCATTTTGCACTTGTTTATACAGGCTGACGCCAGTAACATCTTAGCAGCGATGGTTGGTCTCCGCCGGCACATCCACCGTCGTTGCGAGACTTGCGAGTCGGAGACGCCACATTTGGCAGAGAGATGCCAGCGTGGCTTGTGCGAGGGCGGCCATATCAATTATTTTATTTAGATGTGAAAGATAAATTAAATTATATTATGTTGTGGCGTGGCAGTGTTTAAGGGTAGAAGAAGAGATAGGCATCATGAATACCATAATTTAAGACCTAACCCTATCTACAAGGCGTGTGGGGCGTATTTTCGACATATCTCACACCAAAGTTTGGAATTTGTGGAGCGGTAGGTATGGTCTACATCCATACCATTTTCGAAAAGTGCAGGGCCTTTTGCCGCACGATAATTTTTCACGGATTGCATTTTACCAACGGACTAACAAACTTTTAGTACATGAACACAGCTAATCGGTAAAATATTGTGGATGGATGAGGCACAATTCACAAGAACGGTAATTGTAAACTCGAAAAAGTTTCACCATTGGTCCTAGCTGAACGCGAAACTTCGACGAGAATCTTCTTTTCAGCACGATTTCTCTGTTAACATGTGGGCGGGGATATTAATCAGCTTATTGGTCCCGTGGAAATTCCAACCAGGCTTAATGGTGAAAATTACTTGGCTTTTTTACAGTCGCTTCATCATTTAGATTACTTTGATGATTGGCCGTTGGGAACACTGCGTGCACATTGGATACAAGCACGATGGCGCACCCGCACACGGCCGGGCGTTGGATAGGACGCGGCATTCTCACTTGCTTGGCCTGCCAGGTCTTCCGACCTAACGCTCTTCGATTTTTATTTGTGGGGCACTTTAAAAGAACGTGTTTATTCGAAACCCATTGCAACCCGAGAAAACTTATTGTAGAGAATTCAAGAAATAGCAGATGACATGCGTGCCACTGATGTCAATCTAAATCGTCCGATACGAACGCGATTTATCACCTGTATCTAACACGTCTACGTCGAGAAAAAGTCGTAAACGTGAACGCAATTATAATGACTGGAAGGATGTTAAAAGAAAGTGTTTAAAAAACTTAGAGAAAAAAGACGTTGTCGTCTCGTGATCGTGGCGCATGCAACTGTGCCGAAATATCGGGCTTCTTCAAAATCAAGGTACGCGGAACAAGACCCGTTTTTTAGCTCATAAAACTTACGGAAGGCTTATATGAGCAAAAAAAGGGTCTCTCGCGAAGCAAATACTATAAAACCACCTTGTTCAACAACTTGTCGACTGAAATGCTATGAAAAATATGACCAAGAGGCGGAGACAAGATTTTTAAACAATGGGACTACATTGATAAAAATACTAAAATTAGTGACACGGTACATCCAACCAAATACAATTCAAGACGTAAAAAAACCATAAAGTATTATCTTCCTTGTGTTGAGAATGATGGCATTCCAATCCAAAATTCGGTTTGTAAAACTATGTTCTTGAATACTCTGGCAATAGGTGAGCGTACTGTGCAAACGTCTGCTGCAAAGTGGTGTGCTAGTGGAGGTTCCGTTTCCCCCGACCGCAGAGGAGGCCAGAGAGGAGCTCCGAAAATAGATGAAGATGTCATTCATGGAGTTATTAGACATGTCAATTCTTTTCAACCTGTTGAGTCCCATTATGTTCGCAAGAATTCTTCTCGTCTTTATCTCGATAGTGACCTAACCTTCACGACGTACCGGTTGATAGGGAGAACTCCTTCCAGCAGTACCGATCGAAGTCGGAAAAGAAGAGGGCGAGAAGAGCTAGGAGGCTGGAGAGATCAGTGCGTGAAGGGGTGGGGGCGAGTGGACCGGAGAAGGGCCCCACTCCCGGACAGAAGCTGAAGAGGCAGGGTACAGATGAGGGAGGGCAGTCGGAGAGGCCTCCGCCGAAGCGTCATTATCTGGGTGGGGCGGCTGCGGCGGGTGCGCGAAGTGAGGCGAAAGCCAATCGCGATCTTGCTGTGGCTGTCTACCGGGAGGATGGGGTTTCGGTGGATGAGTCTCTGGCGAAACTCATCCGGAAAGAGCTGACTCACATGGTCGAGGTGGACGTCATGACCATCTGGGAGGGAAGGACTGGTGCGAGGGCTCCCAAGTTTGCGACGTCGGGACTTGTGTCGGAGGGATTTTTCCTTGTGACACCGGTTTCGGTGGAGTCGAGGGATTGGCTCTTGAGTCGGTCCTTTGGTGTGATTGGCAGACACCAGATTAGTGTGAGGAAGGTTGTAACGTTGTACGTACATTTTTCTTATTAAAAGGCTTAAAAATAGTATGAATTTCTTATTAACACTTACCAAACACATTTTACAGTGTTTTATCTGCAAAACTAGCACTATTTAGTCGTTAACACGCTGTACTCGATTTAATCTTATTTCGCTTGTCGCACATCACTACTGTGACGTCACGCTAACTGTTATGAGGCGTCGGCGCCGGTCATTTCGCGGAGAGCTGCAAGCGACACACTCCGTATCAGCACAGAGGTGAACGCACGCTAACATCTCCGGTCTTACTACGTACTTCGCGTAACCGGCGAATGTTCTCGTCCCTACACGTTAACCTTCGGAAATCTAGTTAAATCTAGTTAAAGTGCAAGTGTCTTCAACCCCAATCTCGGGGTCCCAAGTACGGGTTGGCTCACTGGGGGCCTATTTCTTACCACCTTCTACTGCCACACTGCGGCCAGAGCGACGGCCGTTATTGGGTGTTCTACCTTACGCCCACGGACCAGCGCCCGACCATCATCTGCGGCTTCAGTGCAGGGAAGTGCTTACTAGGAAGAATAATAGGAATCGTTTTTTCCGTTAGACTTGCGTACTAGATTCGAACCACACCCTAAATTTAAATACCCACTTTTTTTAAATTGTATTAAATTATTTTTTCTGAGCTAGCCTACGGGCTCATTAAATTGTTATTTGTTGCGCAGTTCTTGTCTCATTTCTCCTCCTGGGGCGTGAGACAAACCCTAACCACACATTACGCGACATTTAACAATTTAATAGACATATGTCAAGACATATGTGGAAACAGCTATTAGATTAAGTCCAATCAAACAGGTATTTCCCGAGAATAAAGTGAGTAGTATTTTAATGAGGCCATTTGATGAAGCTGTAGAGTTAATAGACATTGATTTTGCCTCCAGATACTTTTGTTATTACTGCTACAATAATTACCCCAACACTTATTATAGACTCATGGCCAAGAAAATAAATATTTTCCGTTATCCGGACGGATCTATACGCTCTCCCCAGGGAGATTGGAAGGAGGTTGGAGAGGGGATGTATTCCGATGGTTTGAGGATTATAAGAATTCCCCATAATTCCAATCATGACTCAGATTGTCAGTTTATTATCGCAAATGTAAAAGCAGGGATTGTCACTAAATCTTCTGATAACAATCTTATAGTTTCTATTCCATCAAGTAAACAACAATTTTCTCTTTCCCCTGACAGGACTCCCCTTAACTGCACCTCAAACAGTTTCAATTATCAAATTCACCACACCCTAGGGGGATATTTGATATCCTTATCTGGTGAATATATAGACTCTCATTCTAATCTATGGAAATTAAATTTCAAACAACATCGACAACCACACAACACCAATCCTATATTCAAAGATCTTATAGCCACATCTCTCTCCAGACCAAAATCTAAGAGACAACCAAGAGCTTTGAAACCCTTCTCTCAGGATCTAAGAACTGACCTAGTGTATGCTCAGTTGAGGTATGAGCAAGCTTCTATCATCAAACAAATGAATAATAATTTAGCCATGATTCAAAAATCCATCTGTGAGGCTATCCTTCAAAAATGGACCCAACTGCAACCTCCAAATCTTGCAAATAAAGTAGCTGCATTTTATGAAAGAAAGGCCTTTTCCATAGGCGAGTATATAGATGGCTCATACAAAATAATGCAAACAAGACCAAGCGTAGGCCGATTTGACCTCATATACCCCTTAAATATCTCTCACGGGATGTACCAAGTTATCCAGAGACAATCCAAAAATATCTATTGGGCAGAACCTGTGACAGGTCATCTCTTTTTGACCCCACATCTAACCCACTACGCAGCGTTGGCATCATGGCTGCCAGGAAAAAATGGAAGTGGAATTAATCCTATAACTGGCGAGGTGACAACAACTGACTCAAATGTGGAGAGGCTTCATCTTTTGGAACAGATCTCAGCGTCCAACCCAGGAGCTTTGTACAGTCAAAGAGAATTAACATCTTCCAATTTTGAGAGAACCTATTATGCAACCTCTCCTCATCTAGTTCCAGCTATTACAGAAGGTCTTGTATTAGACTGGAAAAAGCTCCTAATTCAATCCGTGATATCATTAGTTATTGGTCTGTTGCTGATTTTATTAGGACCACATGTGTGGAGATTGATCAACTTCTGTTTGGAGGACACTCTAGTTGACCTAGAAAACTCCCAGCATCCTCTAAAGAGTCTTTAAGAGTTTTGTTTTATACCTTGTTGTCCACTCATTTATTTAAAAAAAAAAAAAAAAAAAATTTTCCCTTAGACTTGCGTACTAGATTCGAACCACACCCTAAATTTAAATACCCACTTTTTTTTAAATTGTATTAAATTATTTTTTCTGAGCTAGCCTACGGGCTCATTAAATTGTTATTTGTTGCGCAGTTCTTGTCTCATTTCTCCTCCTGGGGTGTGGGACAAACCCTAACCACACATTACGCGACAAGGTTGAGCAGACGAAGGTACAGGTCTGGGTTCCAGGGGAGCCGGACACAGAAATTTTTAGAGATGCTGGCGGTCCAGAACTGGGACAAGCTAGAACTCCAGATGAGAGACTGGAGCCTGGTGGGCCGGTCGGGAGAAGCTGGAGAAAAAAGGGCACGCGGTTGTGCTTCTCGGTGCCGGCTTTGGTGGAGGAGAAACGGGGGAACTCCAATTACAGAATTCTCTTCTTCTCGGCCACCAATAAAATTAATAGTGATTAGGGTAGAAATCCAATAAAATAAGGCAGTTTTTAAACATGGTTTGAAAAAAAAAAGTTATGCTACTTTTTTTGTAATCGGCCTTCAAAGTCTGAACTACAGTCAAAATTTAGTCACTTTTTGTGATTCGATATTTTTTTTGCCAAAACGGTCAACGATGTTGTTTTCTTTTTAAATGAGATACATGCATGCAATGCACGTACTATTCAGCTACTCGTTAAAAAAACAAACAGCCAATTATCTCAATTATTGCAGTCAGAGTGATCAAAACTGTCTCCGTGGTCGCAGATTAATTGAAAATGTGAAAAAATGCCATAACTCCTAAACTACGAAAAATCGCGAAACATACATGGGGGTGATTCGGATGCCCCTTGAGTTGCTCTACGTCAGGACTTTCGGTTGACACTACTTCCTGGGACACCCTGTAAACACACACCGGCATAATTAGCGGAACATAAAAAAAAGAGTGAAACCTTTTTCAATTAATGTTGCTGGCTGGTTTTATGACTTTTTTTATTTTAGAATAAAATATTTTAAAATTAGAACACTGCTGATCGTCACTTTTTCTGTGATCGTTTTAATTTTATTCGACGTTTTAATAATTTCGAGTAATGTTCCATATTACGGGTGCACAATTTTGGATGTAAAGATATTATTGTTTATTTAATTCAAGATTTTTGGACTTTTTATGTTCCTTACATCTTACTCAAGGGTAAGGGAGTCATTATGCCTGATTTAACCCTGAGTGCAATTGTCAGGATGCTTGAGATGAGAAGTAGTGATCAAACACAGAGATATCGCTAGGATGCTAAGTCAATCTGTTTCAAAAATTCATTGCAGTGTCGATCCAGGGAGACTAAACTAATTCTCTCGTTAGACGACGTGGGCAAGGCAGAAATAGGCGTACATCGAGGAGAGATGACCGTTTTATTCAGCTGCGTGTTCGAAGGAATTCGCGTTTGACGGCTGTGCAAGCCAGAAATCTTCTTCAAGAAGTTCGAGGAGAAGCAGTAAGTGAACGCACGGTAGGAAGACGGTTCGAAGAAGTGCATTTGCGTTCACGTGTGCCCGCTAAGGCTCCAAAACTCGAGGTACAGCATCGCAGAAACAGACTCAATTTTGCTCGGGAGCATTGTGTTTGGACCACGGACCAATGGAGTAAAGTTTTGTTCAGTGATGAGTGTAGAATTCTTTTAAATCAAATTGATGGACGCCAAAGATTATGGAGACGTGAAGGAGAACGATACAATCAGTTAAATTTTGAAACTACGGTAGCATACGGCGGAGGGTCCATAATGGTTTGGGGAGGGATATGTTTGGGAGCTCGCACGGACTTAGTGGTGTTCGATAGAGGGAGTCTGATTGCTGATCGATACATAAGGGAAGTTCTTGAAGAAAACGTGGTACCGTTTGCCCCCTTTATCGGTATGCAGAAGTGTACTGACTCCCATGCCTCGGACTGCATTTTATCGTTGCATTATATTTTAAATTTGTTTCAATGTTTCGTTCTTTTTATCGATTTCTTTCTTTGAGTTCAGTTAGCTTTTTATTGTTATTGAAAATTATATTTCAGTATAAGTCTACAGGCGGGTTTTTTGATTTTTTAATTTATTATTTTATATACATCGCAGGCGGATTTTTATTTTTTTTAATTACTTTTTTTATTTCTTGCTTTTTAGTGTAACCTCCTGAGACCCAGATAAATTATTGAGTATTTGAATTAGGAATCCGTTGCTATTTAGTTAAAGTTCAAAACCGATTTTGAAATATGTAGCTACCAGGACGGTTGCCGGCGCCGCGGCAGGCCAAGGCGAAGATGGCGGGATAACCTAGACACGTTCTCGAGCGACTGGTCAAACACAACTGCAGACAGGGCGAGTTGGAAGTCCAGGGGAGAGGCCTTTGCCCAGCAGTGGGACACTGAAATAGGCTATTAAAAAAAAGGTACTTAATTTTCCACATGGGTTTTATCAAGTTATTGCTCAAGCTCAAGTTATTGCTCAAAGATATCTTAGTAAGTAGTACATAGTCGTTTTAATGCATTGATTGCCAATTTACTATTCCAACACTTAACCCTTCCTTCTTCGCAGTCCGGTAAAAAGATCAAACCACACGAGTCAAGCTATTATAAATCTTTGTAAGCCATCTTTTTTTTATCAGACTATTCGATAAAGAAATCTAAGTTATTTAAAAAGACAACGAAATGAATTCGATTTCGGGATACATACTTCATGGTACCACGGTCAAAAGCAACTTTTTTTTTTAATTTTATAGAGGTGAATGCATGACAACAACCTCCTATTTCATGAAAGCGATTTTAATATAATTGACAAGCTCTTTCTAGTAAAAAGTGGCAATCATATCATGGACGTTTCGTGAAATAGGAGCCGACTTTTTGGAAATGAAAAGGAAAATGGTGACGTGTAAATGACCGTCACTAATTTGGCATTGCAATAGAAAACGGACGTAATTTTCGTCAAAGAGTCCACAACAAAGTTAAGATAGCTAATTCAATAAAGAACAAAGACAAAATTAACAACAACTGACATTTCGAATGTTGGTTGATTACAAATGGCACGGAAAACCAGCACCCAATTTATTTTGACACCCTAAAGAAGCATCATCTCATCACCATTTTGTAATTCTCAATGAACGTGTAACAAGATAATGCGAGCACAACCATTGATTAAAACCGCCACCATCTTTGAACGACCAAGAACCAAGGCACCATTTTTTCCAAGAACTTATAAAATAGCTTTTAACCAATGCACAAGCTTAAATACAAACCAATAAGTAAAAATGGTGTTGACACACATTGCTATAACCATGGCACCAGTTTAAACGACGACGAAGAACCAAGACACGATTTTTTCCAAGACATCCCAATAAAACAGCTTTTGACCACAACACGAGATTGAATACAATCAGAGAATGAAAATGGTGTTGACACACGTATTGCGTGTTTGAATCAACCTATTAACAGTTATAGTCCGTTACTGCAAAACGTAGGCCTCCTTCATGTTAGGCGGCAACTTTATATCTATAAAATCCACCATCCAATCACTAACTCATCCCCTCTAACGAGTCCCATGCTTCTTTCATCTTTTTACAGCTATTATTTTTTTAATTGTTTTTGTCAAGTCAAAATCTATATTTCAAACTAAATACAAACTGAAATATAGATGCACAGAAAAAACCCCAGAAAAAAGACCAATGCTGGGAATCGAACCCAGGTCCTCAGCGTTCCGTGCTGCGTGCTTACCCCTACACCATCACTGGTCTAGAAGTTAGCGACGAATCTTTCCCATACATCGTACACTTTAGTCTGTTATAATCACATTTAGGCAGTGATAAAGCGCATCTATGTTAATGCCCTCTACCGAGAGACTTCAACACTCCTTCGGAGCTACCCGCTCACCTGGACCAAGAGATGGCGCTACTAGGCCAACTTTTACAAGTTAAGTATGAAGTATCTTTTTCTATTTATTTTTTTATTTTCTTCAACTTCATTTTTTTATTACTTTTACGGTCATCCCGTGAAACCATATATTTCAAACTAAATACAAACTGAAATATAGATGCACAGAAAAAACCCCAGAAAAAAGACCAATGCTGGGAATCGAACCCAGGTTCTCAGCGTTCCGTGCTGCGTGCTTACCCCTACACCATCACTGGTCTAGAAGTTAGCGACGAATCTTTCCCATACATCGTACACTTCAGTCTGTTATAATCACATTTAGGCAGTGATAAAGCGCATCTATGTTAATGCCCTCTACCGAGAGACTTCAACACGGTTCAAGGTGTGAGTATCCTGAATCAGGCCTAATTAGAGGCCTGAAACAATACCAGAACTATACAGTGCCAACTGTGGATTTCGGAGAAGATAAACTTACCCATAGAAAAACTAGAATGACAGCTGGGGTCATGATATCTACTACTGCAAAGTTTGGGATCAACGTGATTGAAGCAGCCTGTGAGTTTAAACTGTTAGGTACATACGGGTGCATAGCCTGCTCCAAACCTTCAGTGGCGCTGTTCCAAGCAGAGAACATCAAGACCACAGGATTAGTGAAATTCACATCCAACTGCACCCTAGATACCAACATGCTGAGCTGTCAGTCTTCCCCTCAACAAATCACCATAGGAGGTCACCAGCAGGACTGCGAAATTGAAATCAATAACAAGACAATGATCATGCATGTGGACTACATATTTGAAGGTGCCATATACAGCATGGGTGCCATAATATCTTCAGGGAAAGAGATGAGCACCAATGAAGTAATATCAAGCTTCCTGCTGAACCCTAACTTCCTTAAAGGAATATCAGGGATGTTATCTACCACTGTGGTAATTGGAATGTTGATCGCTTTCCTCAAGTCCATAGCAAGGTACCGAATAGCGGCAGAGGGCATAAGAACAGGTAAGAATATGGGCAATGCATTATAGGTCTGAGCCCATAGTAGAGACTCCAGTCAATTAGGATAATTAGGTTAACTTTAATTAATATAGATTAGGTTAAGGCATTAGGATTAAGAACTGAGGACCTGGGTTCGATTCCCAGCATTGGTCTTTTTTCTGGGGTTTTTTCTGTGCATCTATATTTCAGTTTGTATTTAGTTTGAAATATATGGTTTCACGGGATGACCGTAAAAGTAATAAAAAAATGAAGTTGAAGAAAATAAAAAAAAAAAATAGAAAAACATACTTCATACTTAACTTGTGCAAGTCAAAATCGTTAGTAAAGCCAGTGACATAATAATATCCTTCATCAACCACTCAGCTAAAGAGTGGCATTCACTACCTGTGTTAGTTTTGGAGTCTATGGTGGATGAGCATTTACTAGACAAGCGTGCTCCATCGTAGACCTCATCTTCACTTTCCATCAGGCGTGATTGTGGTTAAACGCAAGCCTACATTGTATAATAAAATGAGACCAGTAGCTTCAGTAAGCCAACATGACCATCAATTTAGACCAAAGACGGATTTCAATTAGTGCGATATTAAAGCTTTATTAGAAATCTAAGAAAACATTGATCCAAGTATGTGTCTCAATCATTGGAAATGTTTATTAGAATTACAATCAATCTGATATCAACATCTATTGGAAAGTGACTGTAGTATTTGTTTATAAAGAAAAAAAACAACATAAACACAAATATTTAAAGACAATCACTTTCACATAGATGTTATGAAAGTCTCTTTTTTTTTGACTCTGGTTACTGTAACACAATAAATTAATAGCACCTTTTACTATAACATGCAAGCAGGGCTTGAAAACCGGTACCGAAAATACCGGTATTTCAAGCCCTGCATGCAAGAATGCTTTCTGAGCTTCTAAAGACTTTTGCAAAAGACTTTTATTGTTCATGTTTAAAGTTACCTTTTGTAAATTTGTAACCTATACCTATATATACAAATAAATGTTTGATTTGCCATAACCTTTCAAACGGTATTTCATGTCCCATCGTCCATTCTACGCTCCTCCAAATCGTTTCGCCGCTCAGCAGCTGTGGCTAATCTCTCTCCAGCAAACGATCTCTTCTCGGCCGCCTCCATTTTCCTCTCTTCTAAAGCTACTCTTCTCTCTTCAATTTTCAATCGTCGTTCTTCTATTTTGACCCTCCTTTCTTCTAGGATCGCTCTTCTTTCGTGTGCCGCCGCCATTCGTTGCGCGCTTTTAGCCCTCTCTTTTTGAATTTGCACCAATTCTTTTACTTGATCCCTTATATCTGTTAGCAGATTTCTTTCGTTGTCTACTTTCACATTGAGGAAGACGCCTCCATTTCTCAGATTATTTTTTGTCTCACGATTTGTTGCACTCTGCTCCTCTGCTGTAGGTTTTGAATTATTTAACAGAGTTTCCATTAAATAGTTGTCATCATAGAGGAAATTTTCCTGTTTAACTGTAAAATAAAAAATAAAACTATTTTAGTATGTTATGGCCAGACTCATACAAAATCAAAGTAGAGTAATACTGTAATGGGAGTCCCTACTCTCTGAAAGAAAAAAATACTGCCTAAGCTAAGAGCCTACCTTGAACTTATCTTATTTAATGGAAGGAAACTTGGTTTTTAACTATAACATTATTTATTTAATTTTATCAACCCACTGCAGGGCACAGGCCTCCCCGCAGTATGAGAGGGGTTGGTCCATAGTTCCCATGCGGGCCTAGGGCGGATTGGGAACTTCACACGCATTTTTTCGCAGGTGTATGCTGCAGGTTTCCTCACGATGATTTCCTTCACCGTAAAGCTCATGGTATATTTTAAATGTAATTTAAAACTCAAGAGGTGTGAGCCGGGATTTGAACCCACGACTCTCTTCTTGAGAAACAATAGGTCAAACCACTAGGCCACCAAGGCTTTATTGTTTGTTACTACGCCACCAAGGCTTTATTGTTTGTTACCAGTGTGTGATTAAATAATAATAACTAAAACTGAGTAATTGGCTGTCTGGAAGAGATCTCTTTTTAGCGATAACACCGCCTATAGTGCGCCTGAATTTTATTTTTGTAATGTCACTGTACTGCTTTTGGTGATCAATAAAGAATATTTGTATTGTATTGTACAACTTACCATTTGTTTGGACTGCTTCAGAATCAAAATGTATTGTGTTGCCGAAAGCGAATTCTGCCAAAGGGTTCCCCCCATCAGTATTATTAGTCATTTGAGCTTCATCAGAAGAATCTTCCAGATATTCCACCCTGAAATAGAAGTAAACGATCAAAATTATTTATTATCCACAATTAAATTCTACAATCTTGTCACTAAACCAGCATTAAATGGGCCATTCTACTTTTCGTTGACCAGTCATTTTTAGTAATGTGCTCTTCAAATATTTTTTTTACAAAAACGGTAAAGTGCTCGGTTTTATCATTAAAGATTTAAATAGGCACATAATTAAGCTTATGTTTAAAATTATCACTACGCATAAAAAGTAATCATTATTATCTATAAAGTAGGTAACGCAGTGGACATGCCTGTCCCCGCCATTTGTATGGAAATTGGTGTATTTTCCGCTGAGTTACCAATTTTTTCCACAAAATTTCTTTGAATTTAAAGTTTTTTTACTTTAAAATATTAAATTTAGTTATTTCAGTTTTCATATAAGTTATTTCCACTTGAAAAAAATCACCAGGTATGCCTTATATTTCACTAAAGATTAATGGTTACTTAAAAGTAGAATGGCCCAGATGCCTTAAAAAACCGGTCAAAGAGCGAGTCGGACGGGTTCCGCACCATCTATGAAAACGGCAAAAGTATCACATTTGTTGTATGGGAGCCCCCTTCAAACATTCGTTTTATTTTAATTTAATTATTTATTTATAAAGTGAATATATAACTAAATATTCTGTGAATATTTCAAGCATCCACCTGTTGCCGTTAGCAATATTGAGCAAAAAAAACACGTTTGTTGTATAGGAGCCCCCTTCAAATATTTGTTTTATTCTATTTTTTAGTATTTGCTGTTATAGCGGCAACAGAAATACATCATCTGTGAAAATTTCAACTGTCTAGCTATTACGGTTCATGAGAGAGATACAGCCTGGTGACAGACAGACAGCGAAGTCTCAGTAATGGGTCCCGTTTTTACCCTTTGGGTACGGAACCCTCAATAAATGACTGTGCCAAGTTTCTTGTGGCACATCCTTCTTTCATTTTTTGAGAGCTTTCGCTCATACGCCATGACATCGGAATGTCAAACGCGAAGTTGAACCCTACAGAATGCATGTAGGTAGATATCGGTGGTGCCGAAAGCCGTGGTGGCCTAGCGGTGTGACCTATGGCCTCTCAAGCAGAGGATCGTGGGTTCAAATCCCGGATCGCACCTCTGAGTTTTTCGGAATTTATGTGCGAAATTACATTTCAAATTTACCGCGAGCTTTACGGTGAAACAAAACAGCGTAAGGAAACCTGCATACACCTGCGAAGAAATTCTATGGTGTGAGTGAAGTTCCCAATCAGCACTGGACCCGCGTAGGAACTACGGCCCAAGCCCTTTCATTCTGAGAGGAGGCCTGTGCCCTGCAGTGGGACGTATGTAAGCTGGGATGATGAGACATCGCTCTGCTCGCCGTGACTCGTATATCCGTCGTAGGCTTTGAACCTGCGGTGCGGATATATGCGTCGTGGGCGTCGAAAAGGTTAAGCTTCCGTTGGTTAACTTGACATGGAGAAGCATTTAACTACTCGCTAAGGAATCTTTACAACTGGCTTGTAAGTGAAAGATACAAAAACAGTCATACTCACTCATCATCATCATCATCATCATCATCATTTCAGCCGAAAGACGTCCACTGCTGAACATAGGCCTCCCCCAAGGCTCGCCAAACAGATCGGCCCTGCGCCATCCGCATCCAATGCGTTCCCGTACCTTCACCAGGTCGTCGCTCCATCTTGTTGGAGGCCTACCTACACTGCGTCTTCCGGTCCGCGGACGCCACTCACACACAGACACACACACTCACTCACTCACTCATATACTCACTCATAGTTGTCGACATCATTGTCAGAATCAGTGCCTATGTGAAGATAACTGCGCTGAAACAAAGATTAACCTTGTGTTAAATATGATATACTATGCCACATTTCAGTTTTTGAATAGGAAGACCCCATATCATCCCATATGTGGTACCTTTTTAGGGCTCCGTACCCAAAGGGTATAACGAGACCCTATTACTAAGACTCCGCTGTCCGTCCGCTCGTCTGTCACCAGGCTGTATCTCATGAACCGTGATAGCTAGACAGTTAAAATTTTCACAGATGATGTATTTCTGTTGCCGCTATAACAACAAATACTAAAAAATATAATAAAATAATTTCGAAATATTTAAGGGGGCTCATACAACAAACGTGATTTTTTTTGCTGGTTTTTGATATAGATAATGGTACAGAAACCTTCGTGCGCGAGTCCGATTCACACTTGGCCGGTTTTTAAGGTTCTGTACCAAAAGCGTGTAGCAGGACCCTATTATGTACTGAAATTCTGTTGTCTGTCCGTCTGTCAAAGGGCTCCATTTCTTAAAGAATTCCATAAAGAATTTTTCACTGATTATTAATTACTGTGGCCGCCATAACAAATACTAACAATAAGTCAAATTTTAAAGAGGACCTTCATAAAAAAGACATGTTTCTTTCCGCGTTTTAAACTAGATCTTTATAAGTTTTTTACTGGACTGTTAAAAAACTCAAGAGGTGCGAGCTTGGGCTCCACTCCAACCCACAACCCTCTGTTTGAGAGGCACCACGCGAACGCGAACCACTAAGCCACCACGGCTTTTTTATTCATACTAGCTGTTGCCCGCGACTCTGTCCCCAAAGAATACGGGTATAATAGTACATTGTGCATCAAGGGCCGTAAGTAGGGGATTACTAACGAGAGCCTATTAGAAGCCCGACGCCGGAGGCGGAGGGCTTTTAATGACTCGAGTTTGTAATCCCCTTACTGCCCGTGATACACACAATGATTTTCATCACACTGCGAGGAAAAAAATCGAAAATTAAATTATTTTGTCTCTAAACACTTAAATTAAATAAATAATGGCTATCTGCCAATACAGATTGTCACTTTTTTCAAGTCATCTACCATAGATAATGTAAACTGTGTTTAGAATTCGAATGGTCATACGGCCACATTCTGCCAACACTTACTTTTTACTTACTAAAATTATTGCAAAAACTATTTGATATAAATTTAAAATATAAAAATTACGAAGTTTCATGAAGCGTAGACAAGTTTTGTGTAGTAAAATTGGGTTATAGCTAAGTTTTAAACATATAAATATAACTGTAACGTAGGACATCTAGTGTCGCTATTGTGAACTAATCCTGGCATGCAGGCCGCCATTACTCTTGTCTATTGTCGAAAAATATATTACCGCTCTCTTATCCTCAACCAAGTTTTTAATTGATTAAACCCAATATTACACGGTGTCAGAAGTGAAAATCAACTATAAAATCAAAGAAAATAAGTGAGAAAGATGTAAAATGCCTAACACGGACGACGCAGTATCTGGAATAAAGCCGCCAACTTATCTACAAATCGACCTTGAGAAATCCACATGGAAAAATTGGTTACAACAGTTTGAGTGGTATGCCGTAGCGATCCAGTTAGATAAAAAGCCAGCCGAGGTACAGGCAGCCACTTTCATGGCAATAATTGGCCCCGACGCAATAGAAATATACAACAATTTCAACTTGAGTGACGCTGACAAAAATAACCTAACAATCATCAAAACAAAATTCAAAGAATATTTTGCACCAAAAATTAACATATCTTTTGAAAGGTATATATTTTACAAAATCGAACAAAATGAAGATGAACCATTCAACGAATTTTTGACCAGAATAAAAACTCAAGCAAGTAAATGTGAATTTGATCGTTTATTGGATGAAATGCTGAAAGACAAGATAGTATTTGGCATCAGATCGAATCAAGTAAGGGAAAAACTCCTAACAGAAGATAAATTAGACATTTCTAAAGCAGTAACGATCTGTAAAACAAGCGAACAGGCTTCAAAACAACTGGACGAGTTTCAAGGCAAAAATAAAGTGTTAGCGGTGAAAAACAAACAAAGAAATAAAGAACAAAGCACTTATGACTGCAGAAGATGTGGCACAAACCATAAACAGAGAGAGTGCCCAGCTTTTAACAAACCATGCACTAAATGCGACAGGAATGGTCACTTTGCTAAAATGTGCAGAACTAAGAAGAGACATGATGCCAAACTCAAAAATAGAGTGAATGCCTTAGAAGAGAGCTCAAATTCGGAAGATGATGTATACATATCTGCTATAAGTGCCGGAGAAAAGAAAAACTGGACAGAAAAAATAGAAGTTGGCAATGTGAAATTTACAGTCAAGCTAGATACAGGAGCAGAATGTAATGTATTACCAAGACACTTAATGGATAAAACAAGAGGAAGTCTAAAATCAAGTCGAACAAAAAACTTAATAAGTTACACCGACGATAAAATGGCAGTTCTAGGCGAAACAGAGCTACTATGCAAATTAAAAAATGAAGAAGCAAATATAATATTTAAAGTAGTTCAAGAAAAAGTTACACCGATTCTAGGACTTGACACCTGTGAAAGATTAGGACTTATTGCAAGAGTCAAAACATTGAAGGAAAGTCAATGCAGAGATGAAATATTTGAAGGCTTAGGCTGTTACAAGGATTATGAGTATGACATTGACCTGATTGAGAATCCAAAACTCGAGATCAAACCGTCAAGAAGAATTCCACATGCTATAAGAAATGAGGTGAAACAAGAACTTGACAGAATGGTGAATTTAGATGTCATAAAACCAGAAACAGAGCCTACACCTGCGGTGAGTCCAATGGTAGTTGTCAGACAAAAAGGTAAAATAAGAATCTGTATCGATCCATCAGACGTAAACAAGAACATCCTGAGACGTCATTTTCCACTTACCACTATAGAGGAAATTTCAGCTGACATCAAAGGTTCCAAATTCTTCGCACTATTAGATTGCACGAAAGGATTCTGGCAAATCAAGCTATCAGAGAGAACACAAAAAATACTAACATTTGCTACTCCATGGGGAAGATATTCCTTCAAAAGGCTCCCATTCGGTGTCTCCTCAGCACCAGAAATTTTTCAAGAAATCCTAACAAATTTACTTAGCAAATTCAAAAATGTAAGAGTATCCATCGATGACATCTTCATGCATGCTGAAAGCAAAGAAGAACTCAGCAAAATAGTCAAAAACGTCATCAATGTGCTGAAGACCGCAGGCTTCAAACTTAATAAAAACAAGTGCATCTTCGAAGCTGAAAAAATTAAATTCCTGGGTCACATTGTTTCACACAATAAATTGGAAGCTGACCCAGAGAAAGTGGAGGCAATACAAGCAATGAAAAGACCAACTGGGAAAACAGAGCTACAGAGACTATTAGGGATGATCACATACCTAAATAAATTCATTCCAAATATGTCAGACCTAACAAACCCATTAAGAGAGTTGTTGCACAAAAACACAAATTTCATTTGGGAAACGTATCATGAAGAAGCTCTAAATAAAATAAAAAATGTTCTTCAGAGCCCTCCAGTACTGAGGCTATACGATGTAAATAAACCTGTAACTCTAACTGTAGATGCAAGTTCAAAAAATCTTGGAGCGGCACTCCTACAAGAAGGACAACCTATAGCTTACGGAGCAAGAGCATTGACAAAGTCTGAACAGAACTACCCACAGATTGAGAAAGAAGCACTCGCTATACTGTTTGGATGTAAGAAATTCCATGAATATGTTTACGGTAAAGAACTCACTGTGGAATCTGACCATAAACCACTTGAAACCATTTTCAAGAAAAACATACAATCTGCTCCAGCTAGGCTGCAACGAATAATGTTCAGCCTCACACCATACTCGCCAAAGGTCATATTTAAAAAAGGCACAGAAATACCCTTAGCAGACTTTCTTAGTCGAGACTGTGATGCATCTCACCTGAAATACGAACTAGAGGAAGATTTGAAAGTCGCAATCATACTACCTATGTCCTTAGACGCCCAAGACGAATTAATTAATGCCACAAAAGAAGATCCACATTTACAGTTACTTCTTAAGACAATAATGCAAGGATTTCCAGAAAATGTTAACAAACTTCCAACCGAATTACAACATTATTTTAACTTTAAAGAAGAACTGAGCTATCTCAAAGGAATTATTTTTAAAGGTGACAAAATTATAGTACCAAAGTCACAAATTCCTAAAATGCTGAAGAATATTCATCAAGGACATTTAGGTATACAAAGTTGCCTAAAAAGAGCCAGACAGTTCCTCTACTGGAAAGGACAATACAATGACATATTAAAACTAGTTAGAGATTGCTCTGTATGTGAACAAACACAAAGAGATAACACCAAGGATACAGTACTAGTTAAAAGGATACCTACACTTCCATGGCAAATTGTTGCATCAGACCTGTTTGAATTGAAAGGAAAAACTTACTTAGTGATATGTGACAGTTACTCTGGATATCTAGATTTTCAACAGCTAAAAGGTCTGACATCATATGAAGTCATAGAACAATTTAAAAAATGGTTTTCTGTACACGGCATACCCAAAGAGCTGCAAACTGACAATGGAACACAATACATGTCGAGAGAATTTAAGATCTTTCAAAAAGAGTGGACTTTTAACCATGTCACATCTAGTCCACATCACCACCAAGGCAACGGGCTTGCTGAAAAAGCAGTCCAGACTGCAAAGAACATATTAAGGAAATGTAGCATTGATAAGTCAGATGTTCAACTTGCTTTGCTAAACTGGAGAAATACACCAAGAAATGAGCAGTTAGGTTCACCTAACCAACGCCTTTTCAGCAGAATTACCAGGTCTCCAATACCCACAATTGACAATAAATTAAAACCAAAAATAATGCGAGGTGTCACAGCTGAACTGCAGCGATTGAGAGAGAAACAAGCTAACTACAGTAATAGACATACTACAAGACCAGTTAATCTTAAAATTAATGACAAAGTTAGACATAAAATTGCTCATCGACATTGGGAAGGGGCGAGAGTGGTAGAAAAGCCTGAAGGTCTACCAAGATCTGTAATAATTCAAACAGACCAAGGACAAAAATTTCGAAGAAACTTCAGTCATCTGCACAAGACCCAAGCAGACATAACCAGCAACAGAGTGGTAGTACCTGATACTACATACACCAATGAACCATCAGTTCCAGAGGTTCCAACACAAATTCAATCACCAGCTGTTCCTGAGCCAGTCCCAGCATCAACGCAGTCTTCACCATCCATGTCCAATCATATGCAGAGGTCAAGCGTGACCCCATCAACAACAGCTATAGCACCACGAACATCAAGGTTTGGTAGAACAATTAAACCAACAAAGAAACTTGATCTTTAATAATAATTAAAATGATAACACATGTTTTAAGTTATCATACTAACTCCTTGTTGACAATATATATATATACCTAATTACTTGTTATGTAAATTTAAAGAAAATTAACGCAGTAAAGTTGATGGCAATTAGAATCTCAATGATAATATTTTAAGCTACCCGTATTAAATATAATTAGAATTTCAGGCATATAATAAACCTAGAATAACTAGATCACATTGCAATCTCAAGCTGTAATCATATTGTACTGTGATTAAAAAGTTGATTCAAACAAATTTAACTTAAAACTTAAACTTTGTAAACTAATGTTTCCAGTTCACTTACAAACAAAGGGAGATGTAACGTAGGACATCTAGTGTCGCTATTGTGAACTAATCCTGGCATGCAGGCCGCCATTACTCTTGTCTATTGTCGAAAAATATATTACCGCTCTCTTATCCTCAACCAAGTTTTTAATTGATTAAACCCAATATTACAATAACGTTGGCTGACTTGAAACCTCCTTAGTCTGTTTGAAAATTTTAAAACTAAAGTTAGAACTCCCTTGGGAAGAAAAACTGTACGTAAATCCATAACTCCCTTAAGAACAAATTAGGCCTTTGACATTTAGTATACAGGCATGGAATAACACCATTGACGAGCAAGTGTGATGAAAAAATAATAGCCTATTCTCAGACCTACCGAGTAAAGAGAAAAAGTTTCATAAAAATCGGTCAAGCCGTTTCGGAGGAGTTCGATAAGAAGCACCCGACACGGGATTTTTATATATTAGATCAAATAAATGTAGTTTTAGTCATTTGGTTGGTAAAGATAACTAAGGATCGGTTTTTGTCGTCTACTAATTTAATTCTTTGTGAAATTAGTAAGTTTATTTACTTGTCATCAATCTCACCAATTTGAATCTTAATATTAACAATCTATTGTTTAATATAAGTAATAAACATGACCCTCCTTTTAAATAAAATCGCATTGCGAAAACAGAACACGAAATAACCAAACGCTATTTTAATTAACTTCAATACTTGATGAAAAAACCCGCCTGTATAATTCCTGCTCCCATGGGAATTCCGGGAAAATATCCTATGTCACTCGCGGAACGGAGACAAATCTAATGACACCTCACACTTCAAAATCCATTGAGCCGGCTGCAGGGCGTGCCGAAGAATGATACATGCATAAATACATACGCTCGAAAAACAAGGTAAATACCCCAGTGCTCGACACCCTACTTGTCGCCTTTATTACTACGAATTCACCTTACCTTAATTAACGCACAATGACCAAATAAACTGCGAGCCGATCTCGCTTAGTTAGATAAAACTTCTGCGTGAACTGGCGTATTCGAGCGCCCGAGAACAACTGGCTTACTGGCCTATGTCCGCCGTAACATTGCCCTATTCAAAATTCCCATGCTGAAACGCTCGAAATCCGATCTATCAAAACAATTCTTGAAACTAGCACAGTAAATGTCAGGAACAGTAAGCCAACACTGGTAAACGATACAATCTTGGTTAATGTTACATAGTAACATTTGCTGCTTAAGACCTACACAATCTCTGACGAGATCGAGAATCGATGTCTGAATAGAGATAGTGCTGGTTTTATTTCTAAAAACGCCCGGGTTCGATTCCCGAGCTGAGTACCGGTTTTTTTTAAATGTATGTAGGCGGTTTTTCTTGTTATTAAAGTCGATGACATGATTCCTAAGAACAGATCTTCATGTGTCATATAGTTTCGGACTTTCCCGTGCTGACTGATCTAAATGAGCCACCCTGTATACACATAAAATATTTATCTTAAATTATTTTATACACATAAAATATTTATCTTAAATTATTTTACTCGTAGTAATGTAATTAGTCAATTGTACAAATAAGTCTTTCTGAGCAACCATAATGTTATAATTCACTAGTGGAAACTACTTTGGCTTTTGTATTAGCTAAATTTTAAATAATCATAAATGTTATTTTTAACCCCCGACACAAAAAGAGGGGTGTTCTACAGGGTGTTACAAAATAACCCCTAAAACCTGAAACCCCATGAACAGTAAATAAAACTGTAATTTTGCGCGCTGTTCTTTTTTTTGTAATTTTTTTTTAATTTTTTTTTTATTTAGCCTATTTTTGTGTCCCACTGCTGGGCAAAGGCCTCTCCTCTCTTGCTCCACTCCTGCCTATCAAAGGCGAGCTCCCGCCATCCCAAAAAAAACATATACTAATTTAATTCTTTACTGGATTACTTCCATACCCTTCAGTTATTATGGGTAATTTTGTAACACCCTGTAAGTTTGACTGCTATGTGGTGTGGCTGTCTGTCTATGGCATCATAGCTCTTAAACGGGTGAACCGATTTAGATGCGGTTTTTATTTATTTATTAGAAAGCAGGTTTCTTGGCGATGGTTCTTAGATATGTTTCATCAAAATCGGTTCAGCCGTTCCAAAGTTATCAGCTCTTTTGTTAGCTGCGGAAGGGATCTTATTTGCATAATTGCGTTGGGGGTTTTTAAAATCTAGCCGTTGCCCTCAGCTCTACCCGCAAAGAACCCGTTCGCCATCTCGAGGAATCCACACAATTATCCGGGACAAAAATCATCCCATATGTCAATCCAGGCCACAAACCATCTGTGTGCCCAATTTCATCATGTTCCGTCAATACGCTCCAGCACGAAAGAGCAACAAATTCATTTTGTATGCAGCGTTCATACCCTGCTTACAAACAATCACGTCCACCAATAGTGGTGACAAAAAAAATGTTTTCTTAAACTTTACGACGCCATTTCAAAAATGTTACAAATTTAGTTGAAACTGACCAGATGTTGTGACCATAGTCCAGTGATTTATTAGTAGTTAATTAAAACTGAAATCCCTCGCAATACAGTTTGAAATAGTAATTACCAGAAAACTCAGAATCGCCATGTCAATTGACCAACATCTGGCGGCCAAACTCCCATTGTGTCCTCCAAGTTATAAAACTTAGTATTTATACCTTTCAAATATAGTCTTTACAAATTGGAAGACCCCAATTGGCAACAAAAAAAAAAGGACGGGCTAAGACGGATGGTCAAATGCAAGCGATTTTGTTCTTCTCAGGTGTCTGCACGTTTCCTCACGATGTTTTTCCTTCACCGTAAAGCTCATGGTAAATTTCAAATACAACTTCGCACATGAATTCCGAAAAACTCAGATTTGCGAGCCCGGATTCGAACCCACGACCCTCTGCTTGAGGGGCTATAGGTAACGTGACCATACGTCCCGGTTTGGGCGGGACAGTCCCGGTTTCAGGCAGTCTGTCCCGGTGTCCCCAGCGAAGCCAACATAGTCCCGGTTTTGCAAGCAGACCCAACAATAGTTTAAAATTTATTTATTATGAACGAAATATGGACCAGTGATAAAACACTATTAAGTGTCGCAGTACTGAAAGCTATCCTGATTACGAAAATAAATATAAATAAATCATTTACTGAGTTACAAACGTATCTAAAAACAAGACCCGATATTTTTAAAAAATTTGTTCAGCCGACAAATACAAAAATACGACTTAGAAGTCACGCCACTACTGGGGGCTTAGTTAGTAAGTCATGCCAACTTAACTATTTTGTTTAAAATACTTGTAAAACACTAAAAACTTTTTTTTATTATATATTTCCGCAGATGTGTCCCGGTCTGACAATAGTACATTACTGCAGCGGCCGCGAAATAGGGGATTGCCGACCGAGTAGTTATAGATGGCCGAGTGTTAACGAGGCCATCTAGAGATACGAGGCCGGCAATCCCTGTTCGTGGCCAAGGCTTGTATAGAGTTTTTCTCAAACATGCATCATCATCATCATCATCGTCATCGTCGTCGTCACCATCATCATCACCATCACCATCACCATCACCACCATCATCATCTTATCACCACCATCATCATCATCACCATCATCATCATCATCACCATCACCCATCATCACCATCATCTCATCATCACCATCATCTACATCATCATCTTATCATCGCCATCACCCATCATCGACACCATCAACATCACCATCATCATCACCAACATCATCATCATCTTACCTTACCTTAAATAAACGTAGTGGCAGAATGTCTTAATGAACCAAAACGCAAAATATTGCTTATAGTTTTTTTTTAATGGCTAAATGCTATGATGCCATAGACCTATAAACGTCATAGTATGAAACAATAGACGATCACTTTGCTGGCCAAGGCCAGCAATGTTGTATGAAATTCCATTATTGACCTCTCGTCTAGCCGCACCTGCAACGTGACACTTCGTGGCGTATTATAAGGAACATAACGTCATTATTTCATAGCATGTTTGAGAAAAATAAATAAATGGTCACGTTACTATAGGTCTAACCATACCCACACTATCTACACAAGGCAAAATTTTAAACCCAATACAAAATATGTAGGAGGCTATGATGGCTTCAGAAATAATGAAATAGTTCAAATAATACAGCTTCTAGATGAATTAAGTCGCATAATCATGTACTTAAATTAAATGATGCGCTTAATGGGCGTTTATTCATCCAATAACTACTTAGTTCATTAGTTCCCAAACTTTTTTTACCCATAGACCACTTTCAAAATTTAGCTGGTTCCGGTGGACGCCATGCAGCTACATTTGTACCACACTCCCAAAACTCGACAAAAATGTGAAGATTGGATCTAAATCTAAATCCCGTCGAGTCTCCCGTGGACCCCTGGGGGTCCAACCTGGACCACTTTGGAAATCAATGACCTAGAGTTACACACCACAGGTGGTTGCCACCTTAATTTTAATCTTCTTGATTCTATATTGGTTAGTTATACATAATTGTAACCACATTATATCAACATGCTTAGTGACACGTCATACAATAGCTTTCATAGCTTACTGTTTCTCTGTCTTTACTATTACAGTTTTTTTTCTAACACTTGAAGTCATAATCAGTCCTTTCAAGCCACCCACTTGGGATTAGTTTACAAACGCATAAAATATGTTGATTTATTGTGTGTTAGTAACAAGTAAGTATTTCTTGGTAACTTGGTCGTCCGACCACGCTGAATCCAAACTAATATTATTAAATGCAAAAGTGTATCTGTCTGTTACCTCTTTACGCTGTACTGATTTACATGAAATTTGATATACAGATAGTTCCCAGGTCCCAGGAAAGGACATGATATAGTTTTTATCCCGAAAATCACCCTTTAACCCTTTTCCAGGCATAGTGCATATAGCGACCACATAAATCTACAGAAAGATTCGACCTTGCTCCCTTAGAAAATTAATTGAATTTGTTTAAAGTATGATTCACTTTTAAATTAATCAACCAACTTTTATGAAACTTTTTTTTTTATACTCGGTAGGTCTAAGAAATAGGTTGTAGGCTATTTTTTATACCTCTATTCTTCGCAGACGGAGTCGCGGACAACAGCTACTAAGAATATACATAGTTATATTTGTGAATTTGATGGATATGAAGACCTGACTCTGTACAAATGTAACTTAACATATTTTTAAAAATAATCTGTGTTTAAGGCTCAAACAACCTTTTCTTGTTAAATTGTTAATTTCCCATTGTATATACTCCATGAATTTTAACAAGCATAGAAAGTCATGGTTTAAAAGGCAGAAAGGATAAAAAAGATGAGGGACTCTTTTGGGCATTTCTATTTTTGTTGTAACCAAACAGTGTTTAACAAGAAGTGAAGAATTGTTTGGTCAGTTACTTTTTTTTTAATTGTAAAGGTTTGAAAAAAAGTGTAACCAAACGGACTAATTTTAACTGCCCTTTTACAAGTGCTGAAATTAAAATAATATCATGTATATGATAACTTACAGTTTTGTCGTCAGCTACTGGACTCTTATTAAAACCCTCGCACATATTTTTATAGATAACTTGCTCTATGCTGTTTAGGACTATCTTCCGGTGGCCGGATCTCATCTTCATTGCACGAACTTTCCTCCTGACGCCGCATTTTAAGTCTTTCCAGTACTATAACGTGAAGACACACTACTTTTTATAAGTATTATGTAAACAACTCATTAATATGGAACACATTAATTTATTATAAAATCAAAATAGAGACCCTTAGCCTTAGCACAACAGTACTTGTAAATGATTAAATATAATCATAAGTCAATATTTGATATTTTCATAAGTACAGACACTTATTGCTAATAGAATTAATAGATAATAGAGAATAGATAGGTAAATGTTGTCATTTGTTTTATAAAAAATATTAATATCATATCTGACAAATCTGTCACTAATTCACATCATTTTCGCGTTATCAAATTGCCGTAGCTGTTACAAAATACGTACGTATAAAATATGAATCCTGGTAAAGTATTAAACGGTTGGTGCTGAGAAATTATCTGCAATGTACTAATATATTTCAATAAAGACAAAAGATTTTGATGGCCATTTTAAGCAATCATTTACAACATTTGTATTTTATTCAATTAATATAATTTGATGTTTTTTTCCTTGCTTTAGAACTTCATTGTACTAAAATAACAATTTAATTTGTCTGCACACTACCACTGACAATGTCATATCATGCATTAGTACAAAAATGACATATGAGCTCAATCCCTTTCTAAACGCGCTTTGATAATAATAGAATGCTGTTAAAAAATAGCCCATATTTGTCTCATCATCACCATCCCAGCCTATACACCGTGAAATTTTAGTGGTTGTTTTCCCGAAACGAGGTGATTTAGTATCGATTGTACAATCGATTTATAATTACTATTTTGACTAGAGTCAAAAATCCAATTGTGAAAAACGAAAGTCGAAAATGACCGCAAACCAATAGTAATGCTTTGTTGGTACCTAACCTATCCTACGATCGTACGCTACTTGTACCAACGAAGCGTTACTATTGGTTTGCGGTCATTTGCGACTTTCGTTTTTCACAATTGGATTTTTGACTCTAGTCAAAATAGTAATTATAAATCGATTGTACAATCAAAACTAAATCACCTCGTTTCGGGAAAACAACCACTAAAATTTCACGGTGTATGTCCCACCGCAGGCTACCATCGGCCAAAAATATGGTCTACCACCCTACAGTTGAAGTTCATTTGCACGTCATGATACAACGAGGTTGATTTTCCCTTGCAATAATATGATGACAGTGACTAAAGACTTCACTCAGTTTGAAAAGTCAACCATAATGACATTTAGATCTCACAGAAACTTTTGTCAAAACTGGTAGACCATTGTCCGACCATACAGGCCTTCTCTCAGAATAAGAGGGCTTAGGCCATATATTTGTCTACCCAGAATGAATGTTGATAATGCATGATCTGATCATTCAAAGCCTTATGGCCAGTGGTGGATTAGCCACAGCAAGAGTAACAAATGGTACAGGCCACGCACATTTGAAGAGCCCGGCACCAACGTTTTCTGACCATAAAAAAATAATTTATTGAATCAGGCGTTACTTTGCGGAGGTCCATATTAATGAACTAAAACAATTACTTTGCTCACCCGCGACCTTACAATAGTTACGTTTATGCAAGAAATGTGCGTTCATGCAGTTCCTCCACCTCCACACTGTACGAACACACACAAATCACATAAACCCAACCATCACCACCACCAAGCTACACTGACGCGTTTCGAACTCAACCAGAGCTCATTTTCAGAGTTACATTTACAGTAGTTTAACATTTGGTAGCATAGCATACGGTTGTGGTAACTCTGAAGATGAGCTCTGGTTGAGTTCGAAACGCGTCAGTGTAGCTTGGTGGTGGTGATGGTTGGGTTTATGTGATTTGTGTGTGTTCGTACAGTGTAGAGGTGGAGGAACTGCATGAACGCACATTTCTTGCATAAACGTAACTATTGTAAGGTCGCGGGTGAACAAAGTAATTGTTTTAGTTCTTGAAAATAGAAAAAAAACGATAATTATAACTAAAACATATTCTGAAAGGGAGTCTTGGACAGAGTAAACAACACAAAAAAGTTGATTCAACCAACTGCACCCTTTATAAAAGCGTAAACGCAAAGTGACCATAGGATAGTGAGAACTGAACAAAATTAAATTAACATGTGGACAGAGTAAGAAAAAGTAAAGTAGAATTATTGGGATCCCTAATATTAATACTCCTTTATCAAGCGGACAAGTTTGGTAGCTACCTATAACGTTAGTGATGTGCAATGTCAAAAAAAACTTTTTTTTTTTTTTTTTTCAGATAAACCTTGGATTTCCTTATACATAACTACAACGTTGTGACTTGGATGTATTGCACATCACAAATGTAAGGTAGCCACCAAACTGCCTGCTTGATAATAGATTAATAATTAAAATCTAATCTCTAATATAATATTACAAAGATATTGTGTCATAGTGTAACCGCGCCGAAAAGAGTGGCGATTACTCCACGGACAAGAGCTAAGCTCTTAAATTAATGATGATGTGTTTGTTATCAAACTCCTCTTGACCATTTTTATCCAATTTTGGCCAATTTTTATTTTTGTCTTTATTGCTAGGTCTGAGAATAAAACATTGACTATTTTTTATACCCCTATTCTTCGCGGACGGAGTCACGGGCAACAGCTAGTAATTAATAAAAACACAACTTACTCTATTCCATTCTCTCGGAGACTTGTGCAGGCCGTTTTCTTGTGCATTCATTATATTTGCCAACTCCGTCCACTTTGTTTCATAATAGTGCCTCCCAGCAGCAGTCCTGTAGTCAACGCCTTTAGCTAAGCAAGGATTCGCAACCATGAACTTCACCAGTAGTTTCAACTGCTTGTAAGATGTCCGCCGGACCCGACGGGTTTCCATGTCCCTGTAAATAAAAAGGATAATTTAATGCATGTTTTAATTTAGAAAAATTTTAACTCTTGACCAACAGTCATCCAGTCATGACAACCAGTGAAAAGGCTCAAACTAAATCCGTTTATTGACTAGACGGTCTGTTCCGTGGCATACAGAGTATGTCACTTTGTTTTGTGGCTGTCAAGAGGGTAGTTATAATGTCATTTCAAATAAGGCTGCTTCACATAAAATTCAGTAGGAATAAAGAAGAAACATATTTCACATGCGGTCCCTAAGTGGTCGCAAACCAAATAAGGTTAAAAAAAACGACGAAGTGCTTCGAGAAAAGGTAGTAAGGTAGTGCCCTTGCGCTTCGCTTGGCTCGTCTTGGCGCCGGTACAAAACCGTGCCACCAGATATGCAGCTAAGACATTTCATTTGCCATGGTGGTATCTGATTTAATAGAACAGAAATGAGACTTCAAAATACTGCAGGTGGTGGTAGCTTTAGGGGATGCGATTATAATGAGTCTTCGTATTTGTCGGCCCAGAATAACACGATTTGATAATTTCAATTAGGTTGATAATTACAGGTAGTTTTATTTACCTGCACTCGCGTTCGATAGCAGCATTAGCTTACCGGCACCGAAGAGTGGTGTGAAACTAACTAACCGCTTTTTTATAACACTACTGCTTTTCACTTCCATAGACACTAAGCGCATCTTTATCTTCTTCTTTTATCTTTATCTTTTAGTTTTGATATTTAGGTTTTAGGTTATTTTTAGGGTTATTTATAAAAGAGCATCATGCTCAGACAGAGTTAACTTTTAGGAAAGCTAAAAACAGTTTATAATTCTGTCGTAGTAATATTCGTGAGAAGGTAATGATGAAAAACCAACGGTCAAAACAGTTCGCTGCTTATCTAACAACGGCCCAATTCGAAATGATACGCTGTGCAATTATAAACCTTAAGTATATGCAATTATTAAAGCATTAAGTTGCACACCGTAGCATTCCGGATCAGAGCGTAGTTCCAGAAAAGCAGCGAGTTGAATATTCACACACTAGTACCTACCCGAGCACTGAGCTTCCCTTGAACTAAAGCACAAAACGAAATAACATAACCAAACACGTGTTTCCCCAGAAATAAGACCTCTAGATCGATTTGTTTTGTTCGCCTCCGCTCGAAACACACCAAAATAGCAAATTTCATTGAAATCGTTAGAGCTCTTTCCATAAATAAACAAGAATTGCTCGTTATAGAAAGGTATTATCTAAGCGAAAATCATGTCTTTTGTGATTATGACTATTATGAGCAATGAATAATAAGTAAAAGTAAATTAATTACCAGAAAAAGTCAGCATCGACAACACAATACAGATTTTAAGCGGCTATACCACTCGCAACACAGCAAACTAGAGTAATATACTTATAAAAACTGAAATTAAAGAAAATTAAGTAAAGTACCTAACAAACAAAATAAATGGACGCACCATACGTTAGTATCCCTTAGTAGTTTGTGGACTGGACTGGACGCACCCCACCCCACTGTACTCAAGCAAGAGTATTTATTTATGGCAGGCAACTGCAAGGCAAGGCAATATTTTTTTTCCGGTGCACGTGTCCGAACTTTGCAACTTTGCCGATAGTCTGAGGCCCTACCACGAAGTGCATAATTCGAACTTCGTTTCGTGCCGTCCCGCTCACGCTAATATGATTTGACACGAGAGTGAGAGGGATAATACGATACGAACTTCGAATTTCGTAGTAGCGCCCCTGTGGTCACGCAAATTGTGAATTGAGTCGTTGAATGAATAGTGTGGTGCTAATGTGTACCATAGACGATAAAAATGTGTATATTTGGTACAAAAACGAAGTGATATTTTTGACCATTTACGATGGTACGGTGTTAAAATAATGTTAATGTATATTTTACTAATCGGAAATAAGAAAAACATTTTAGCGAAAACTTCATAATGTATTACGAAGCAACCGAAGCAACGAAGCAACCATAAAGGCTTCCACTCACAGACCGCAGCGTGGGGCGTGCGCGCTCTATAACACTGAATCAAATACAGTGTGCCGCGCTGCTGGACTGTGTCACCGTATGCTTGATTCAGTGTTATAGAGCATTCCCAGCGCGATCAATAACACTGAATCATTTACGCTGTGCTGCACTTCTGGTGTGTGTCACTGTATTATATTATTATATCATTCAGTGTTTAACGACCGCTTTAGCCTAGTTGGTAGTGACCCTGCCTACGAAGCAAGAGGTCCTGGGTTCAAATCCCGGTAAGGGCATTTATTTGTGCGACGAGCACGAATATTTGTTCCTGAGTTATGGATGTTTTCTATGTATTTAAGTATTTATTTATCTATATAAGTATGTTTATCCGTTGCTTAGTACCCATAACACAAGCTTTGCTAAGCTTACATTGGGACTAGGTCAATTGGTGTGAATTGTCCCATGATATTTATTTATTATATTTAGTGTTATTGACCGCGCTGGGGGGCTACTACGAAATTTGAAAATCGAAGTTCGTATCGCATCGTCTTGCTCGCTCTTGTATTAAATACTATTAGCATGAGAGGAATGGCACGATACGAAGTTCGAATTTTGCACTTCGTAGTATAAGGCCTGGGCACGCCTCCGTCGGCACCCACGCTCCCGGTTGGTGGTGGCCTTAAAAGACAAAATTTAAAGGTATGTCTAACGTACTTTTATTTTTGTTGTTTTGTAAAAAAAATAATCATGGTAATGCGATGGCGACCAAAGAGTATTATTACTATATGCGACCGACCTCTTTACACTTGAAACTGTGCTCTGCTTTTGTCACTGGCATATTTATTTTGATAACGAAAAAATATACGTGCATGACAGCGTCAAGAAACGAAATATTTGTATTGTATTATAAATATATAGCTTAAAGTTTAAGTTTTATTACAGATTACGATGTACAGCAGAAAGAAAAAAATTAGGCAGCATGATGTGGTATACGATAATACTACGAGGGATAATATTCCAAAACGCGGGTATTACTCAGAATTAGTGTCTGAAATGTTGCAAGAGGAGCCGGATAGGGTTGTCTGTGCAAAAAAACGGATGAAATTAATATTACAGGTATCTAATTAGTTTCTGATTTTACCGTGAAGAACAAGACTAATTGTTTTTAAATAAGGTGGCAAACGAGCAAGTTTATGATAAGTTGCGCTACAACACATCACTTTAAGAGTACAGTAAATATCACTTGAATCTGGACCCACAAATGGGTCACCGCAGTGGGTCCACGAGTCTGGTGGGGCTGATATGATGTTGACGTACTCGCTTATTAATGGTTCTGTGGTGTGGTAGATACTTTACATTCGTGTCGTGTTCCCTGCATTATGTATTTTCAGGCCAAAACCGATAGATTGGCACCGATGTTGGTATCTCTGCCCAAACCGCAAAAACACAAGTTGTTGCTTCCGCCGGGGCGTTGGACTACTTATAAGGAAGACGATAGTATTGTAAGTTAAGTCATTATTCTTCGTTTTGGTTACGTGAGTGTTTACCATTTTCGGAGATCCGTACTTCCAAGTCCATGATCATTCGTCGCAATTTTTACTCATTTTACTGCAACTCACGGGAAACAACCACGTAATGAAATACTATTGAAATTTCCTTGGCGTTTTGGGCACGTCGTTGTATTGTAGCGGCCGCAGTTACGAGTAGACTGGTGTAGGGTATCACGCACTTAATTTTAAGAAATTATTGAATTAGCGCCTGATTGAAATCTGATAGCAATAGCAACGGTGCGCTCGTTTTTTAAACGATCTTTGCGTTAATATTTTTAGCAGGCGCTTAATTTTATTTTCTTTGTAATATACGTCGTAACAATTAATTTAAGGATTTTTTATTAAATGCTTGTTTTTCAGCAATTCCCGTTTGAAACTTTTGTGCCCAAACTCCAGTTTCTGAGCACAGTGCCGCCAAAGGAGATGCCGCGTTTGGTTAAAATAGAACGATTACGACGGAAATTCCTGGCGGCGAATATAAAGGTATCCATTACCATTAATTGCAGGCTGGTTGCCGCAACTTGTCTACTTGTTGTGTCTATTTTATTTTGGCATATTTTGCAACATTTACAAGGTTAAAATCTACTATAAATAAGTTCACATAAGTACTTACAAAGTTGGCGTACAAAGCCTAAATTCAGGAATAATTAAAAAAACTGATTGAGTAGATGTGCTATTAGGAAATTAGGACTCTGGTAAAAGTCGGGAATAATAAAAAAAACTGATTGGTTAAATGTGCAATGAGGGTTTTCTGACAGGTGGAATATCGCTAGATGGCGTTGTTATCGTAAGGTTTATTTGACGTTACACCCATACAACAAATACAAGAATATTAAATAAAAAACTGGATATTGCATGCCCAACATTCCTTTGAAGCCAGAAAAAATTACCTTGAATTACGTCACGCCGATCTTGCATCTCTTTCTTTAGGGTGTCCATAATTAAGCATATATTAGGAATATCCCGCGGAATTTGACATACTTTTATACAACAGATTGATTTTGTAATTTATTAAATTCAACCAATTTCAATTCAGTTCAATTTTTAGGGTTCCGTACCTCAAAAAGAAAAAACGGAACCCTTATAGGATCACTTTCTTGTCCGTTCGTCCGTCTGTCAAGACCCTTTTTCTCAGGAACGCGTGGAGGTATCAAGCTGAAATTTAAATCAAATACTCAAGTCTACTGTACTGTCCCTTGGAGCTGTGAAAAATCAAACTTCTAACCCAACGCAATCTAAAGATACCTACAGCCATTTGCCGCAAATTTTCGACACTCGCAAGGGATACTTCCCGTGAACTTAGAATCTTGAAATTTGGTACGAAGCAAGGTCTTATAGCACAGATAAAGGAAAAATTGCAAGCACAAATTGCAAGCAGAAAGCATAATTTTTTTTGTATGTCTGTCTATATCAGTAACCAATCTACAATGATCCCACACTGCACACATTTTGCTTAGGAACAGGGGTCTGCTAAGACTGGATGTTCATAGATACATATAAATTTGTACGGAACCCTCGGTGCGCAAGTCCGACTCGCACTTGGCCGGTTTTGTTATTAAATCTTTATTCAACCGTTTTATCATGAAAGTGAACATCCATCCTCACAAACTCAAGTAAAAGGTACCAATTTTATTGTCAGTCGTCAATATAAGGTCCATTTCTGGTTGCATTTCTATGCCACTCTGCAGTTACTCGGCCTTACTGATATCCGGCAAAAGGTTACCTTTTACTTGAGGATGCTACAAATACTTACTGCACAACATAAGGGAAGTATTTGTCAATGGAAAAAAATAATAAAATACTAGGATGTTATAACAGTTTCTTTATTTTCTACACATGTGAGAATAATATTGTTTTGTACTGAGTAGGCGTCCCGGCCTTTCTGGGTCATAGTCATAATCTTCAGGCTTAAAATGCAAGCTGCAAATTGTCAAACGCTCTACACCTTTCCCTTTATCGGTACAATCGACAGCCAATTTTGCCTCCTTCTTTCATCTTTTGGAAAACTGCAATGTAAAATATTATTCATATTAATTGTAAAGACACAAACAATAAACATGTTATTATATACTGTGATATGAATTATGAAGATAGAAACCGTACCAAGTTGATAGATTTAGCTCCATTCAATACGAAAAATACCATGCATGAAAAAGGATTGGTCACCCTAGTAGTAAAACCACACATTCTTCAATTTTTCATTTAAGGTCATGTTTAACTCCAAATTAACAAAATATACTTCTAACTTAACATTATAAACCTATTCGTGGGGTTTTTGAATAAAAACTAACAAAGCTTAGAAGCAAAATATAGGAAAATTGATTGCCACTAAGATTTATGAACATTTTCGTAAAATAAGTACTCACCTGTGAAGTTTTATGTCGGATTTCGGCCTCCAATTACTCCTACAATACTTTACTATGCAATACATAGCGCATAACCCAAGTAAATCGACGAAAAACGTTTATTTAACGTAAAAATCCTCTGAAATTGGTGAATGATTTCTGACAATTCTGACGTGATTCTGACATATCGGCCATTTAGTGTTGCTATAGTACGCAGGAGGTACATACCGGTGAAATGAGGATTTTGACTGGGTTCTTTTTTTTGTATAATACAAAGAAAACTAAGTAAATTTTATTGCAGAAAGTTTTATAAGAAAAATATAAATTTCTGTTGAAATTAGCTTAAAGTAAATTAATTAGGTGATGCCGGATAATTCGTATTTCTAAAAAAAATAAGGTTTTTTTATAAATAACCTGGCAATATATCACAGTGTTGAAAAGAGATAGAACATAGGCTTCAACTCATAGTTCGGCAGGCAACATCCAGTTTTTTATTTAATATTCTTGAACAAATGTCTAAGTTGTCAAACGGACCTGACGATACTAGCGCCAAATAGCCTCTCATAGAAAACCCTCATAGGTATAGGTAACGCCATCAGAGTTGAGGCGAATGATTACACTCACAGCTACATAAACTACTGATTGCAAAAAAAGTAGCGAATGAATGAGTGAATGAAAATGTGAATTATTATGATCTTAAGGTGAAATACCTACGCTACCATGCATATTATATTTTTTCTTTTATCATATAACCTATTTTTGAAATAAAACAATTTGAAACTGATAAGAAATATTCGCAACAAAAAATCGGTATTTTATAAAAAGCAAAAAATATGCTTATCTGATTAAATATAATATATCAAAATATTTTATTTTCTGTTTTGTTTGAACTAAATGTATTTTCTTAAATAATTCTTAACGAAATAGGTTGAAGAAATTTTTAGTCAATTTTGTAATTCACTGTTACAAAATTGACTAAAACAGTGAGTCTGTTGATCTTGCTGTCGGTACGAATAAACGTCAAAATTCCGCTGTCATTACATGAGATGTGGTTGTGTGCGTGGCCTCAACTCTGGTGGCGTTATCTATACTTAAGGGGGTGATCCATTGGCGAGCAAAACCGCGTACGCCAACGAACTCGCGAGCCAAACGTCTAAACCGCTAATGGAGCACTTTTTTTTTTTTTTAAAGTTTGCGGGTTTTAGAATTTCAAGTTTGCAACAGCGAGCCAGCGAGCAAATCCGACGGTTTTTAAGTCCGCAAATGGATCACCCCCTTTACGTATGATAAAAAACTTTTTAACAAAAAATTAAACCGCCGAAAAAAATGAAAAGCAAAAAATAATACCTTTTTTGTTTGACCTTAATCTAGGTACCAGTTTGAAGTCGGTGCCTCAGCACGAGCCAGGAGGAGTGGACCTATAATCGTCTACCTGATTGGCTTCTATCACTCCTCCTGGCTAGTGCTGAGGCACCGACTTCAAACTGGTACCTAGATTAAGGTCAAACAAAAAAGGTATTATTTTTTGCTTTTCATTTTTTTCGGCGGTTTTATTTTTTGTTAAAAAGTTTTTATTTTATACTTTTTTCTCATCTTTGGGGTATTTTTTTTTCCAAATTTATATAATACCAACTTCAAGGTATACCCTATCCAATAAAAAAGAATTATGAAAATCAGACTACTCTGTAAAAAGTTAGTCAATCATCTCCTGTTTTCCTACCCTTAGGGTAGGAATATTATTTCCAAATTTAAATGGGGCCACCCTTAGGGTATACGCTTTCCAATAAAAAAGAATCATCAAAATCCGACTACTCTGTAATAAGTTATGCTTGGTCATATAGTACAATCAGTGACTGAACAATCAATCATCCCCTGTTTTCGTACCCTTAGGGTAAGAATATTATTTCCAAGTTTAAATGGGACCACCCTCGGGGTATACGCTTTCCAACAAAAAAAGAATCATCAAGATCGGACTACTCTGTAAAAAGTTATGCGTGATCATATATAAAAAAAAAAAAAAAACAAAAAAAAAATATACACGTGGAATTGAGAACCTCCTCCTTTTGTTTTCGTCGGTTGAAAAAGGTGAATGGGTAGAAATTCGAGTGAGGAAAAATGCGAATGGAAAGTTTGCTACGCGGAATTAACGAGTTTGTACTTACTTTAAACGTGTGACTTTTCGGCTGAAAATGAGCAACACGCAAAATGCGAACTACACGCAAAATGCGCAAACAAGCAAAATGTATTTTTAGGAATGTACAATTTCACTGCAGGGCACAGGCCTCTTCTCAGAATGAGAGGGCTTCGGCCGTAGTTACCACGCGGGCCCAGTGCGGATTGGGAACTTCACACACACCATTGAATTTCTTCGCAGGTGTAGGTATGCAGGTTTCCTCACGATGTATTCCTTCATTGTAAAGCTCATGGTGAATTTCAAACGTAATTTCGCACATAAATTCCGAAAAAGTCTGACTTTCGAGCCGGGATTTGAACCCCCGACCAGAGGGTCGTCAAGCAGAGGCTTGGTAGGCCATAGGTCAAACTGCTAGGCCACCACGGCTATTCACGGACTCCGACTTAGACTTTGAACAATTGTGATGGTTAATGGTTACGATTTACAGAAAATGCTCCGCGATTTGGGTGTCCAGCCGTATTGGCTGCTGCCTCCAACGGAGTACCAGATCCCTGACCAGGACTGGTACGGCCTGTACAGCGCCTTCCCCCGCCTCGACCTGGAACTGTTCGACAACACGGATTTCGACTGTCGGTTAGTTTATGAACTCCTAGTACTCCAAGTATCAGTGGCGTAACATAGCCAAACGGAGTCGTTGAAATGGCAAAACATTTCGTACCTACAAAGAGTTCCGGTAAATATTATCAAGGATGATAAAGACTGGATTAGCAATCGCCATAGTACAGATCGTCCGCAGAAATATAGTTCGATTATTAAATCTAGATGGCGCTGAAACATAACCCGAGGCTTTGAAAGCAAAACAATAAGACTACAGATGTTTCATATTACTACAAATGTATTATTTTTCAAAAATACTTATTGCATAATAATACATTTGCTTGCAGTAATATGAAATATCTGTAGTCTTATTGTTTTGCTTTCAAACCCTCAGGCTATATATTAGTGTCATCTAGATTTAATAATCGAACTATTTTTCCGCGGCCAATCTGTACTATGGCGATTGCTAAGCTAATCCAGTCTACAGGGTTATTTTTAATTCACTGACATCCTCTTAACCCTGAATTCCTATCACTCAGACAAATGTTTTTTGTTTTACGACTTTTTAAAATGAAGCACTTTTTTTCCCATACAAATACACATAGTACCTATCATAAAAATAAGAGGTAATCTCAAATTTTCAAAACGTTATTACACCAAAAATATTAAGTTATGACAAAAGCCGTAAAACAAAAAACATTTGTTTAAGTGGTAGGAGTTTAGGGTTAAAAGGATGCTAGTGAATTACAAATAACCCTGTATATCATCCTTGATATTATGGATTTTAATAATTTTACAGTTAAAGAACTGTGGAGATTGCAATTGCAGCTAATTGGGGCTAGGTCAATTGGTGTTGAATTGTCCCATTATATTTGTTCACCAACTGTTCACCTTTACCGTAGGATCCCTGAAGAGTGGATGAACCTCGGGCTGATAGACGGGGAGCAATACCCGTGCCCCGGTCTAGCGTTCATACCCAAGCTGGAGGGCAAGTCCAAAGGAGGGGGCGACATTATCAACGTTCTCAATGGGATGTATGAGGTCAGTCTTTAGTCTTTAGTGTGGTCCCTTGTGGGTGTCATTATTACTAAGGCGACAGGGAACCTGTTAAGTTAATCAAATCCTCATATCTGTAGTCGTCTAAGACTAACTAACTAACTAAGTACTAACTCCTGAACAATATGGTTTCAGGAAAAATAAGTCAACGATTTTGGCTAGTTTTACACTCGTAAGATATTTGCTGGATAATATTAACTCTAAAAGGGTCACCTCGTGTTTGTTTTTGGATTTGAGCAAAGCCTTTGATTTTGTTGATCACGAAATATTGATCTGTAAACTATATAATTATGGTATCAGAGGAAACGCGAATAAATGGCTGCAAACATACCTACGCGACAGGCAACAAAAAACAAGAATCGCGAAATTTGATGAATCAACAAACACAGTTGAAAATTTTGATTCCAATACTAAATCGATAAACAAAGGCACGCCTCAGGGTAGTATTTTGTCGCCTCTGCTTTTCTTAATCTACATAAACGATTTTCCTTTAGTCGCAAACCAAAAATGCATACTTTTCGCTGACGATGCAACGGTTATGTTTGAATGTAATGATCCTACAAATGTTAAATTATACGAATCATCCATAAACAACACTTTAGATGACGTGATAACATGGGTGCATATGAACAACCTACAATTAAATATGCAAAAAACAAAATTTGTCCAGTTCTCTACAGTTCGGGCAAAATCGTTGAATCTGAACGTCCATTATAAAGACGAAAAAATAAATCAGGTACCCACAGTAAGTTTCTTGGGCCTTCAGATTGATCAAAATTTATCTTGGAAAGATCACATCGATAAAGTATGTGGAAAGTTGCATAGTCTTGTCTATGCTCTAAAAGTAATAAAAAACACAAGTTCTGTTGATACCGCGATAACAGTCTATCATGCGTATGTCTGTTCACTTATCCGTTACGGGATTATAATATGGGGAAACTCTTCAGTAGCCAATAAAGTGTTTATTGCTCAAAAAAATGCCTAAGAGCAATCTGGGGTCTGAAGAACTCTGACTCCTGTAGACCTCTGTTCTTAAAACACAAACTATTATCTATGCCTGCTATTTATATTTATGAGATGGGTAGATTTGTCAAACAAAACACTTCGCTTTTTGAATTAAAAGATAATAAAAATAAAAGACCTGAAACCCATCTGGCTCTTGAAATGCCTCGTCCAAAACTAAAATTATATAGGGATAACTGCTATTACATGGCGTCACTGATTTATAATTCTATACCACTACAAATAAGCAGCTTACCCGCTAATCAGTTCTACAAGACACTCAAGCTGTGGCTAACCGAACAATGTTTTTATTCAGTTAAAGAATTCCTGTCAAAAAGTGCATGTAGATACAACAGATATTAAATAATTTTATTTTCATTTTTTAAGTTAGGTTTTTTTGATCTCGACTCCACATTTTTTTAATTGTTTATCCGAGCTTTTCTCTTTATTCTTGGTTTTGTAAGCTTGACCACTCTAATGCTTGTAATTTAAATTATTATTGTTTTAAATGTTAATACCTAAATGTAATTTTTATGACTGTGCATAATTCACTGTGTACATAAATGTTAAATTCGCACGCCGGTTTCCGGTAGAATATGCTAGATACTAAGTTCTATTATGTACCACCTTTTGTAACCATATTCAGCGAATAAATTATCATTCATAAATACAAGAAATCCCTTTGAGACCCTAAGGTTCAATGTCATTTGTGTGGCTAAACACTCACAGGCTACCTATTTTCATTTACAATGTGACAATAGTTTCGTAACTGCATACTAACTGCATAGAAAAGTGGATAAGTACTAAAGTTAGGGAACCGACCCTACTAGGTGGTTACGAAATTTTGTTTAGTGCAGTTTTGCACCAGATGTAAGGCTATCTTTTCGTATTTTTATTTTAATCTGTGATATTCGCGTTATTTGAGATTATCAAGACTAGAATGCAGGTTTTTACTTCACGCATTTGGGATTGCAGAGTAGAAATTAACTTAAACTACGATTTTTAATTTCGTGGAATTCTGACATTTCTTAGTGTTACTAGGCAAAAAATATTTCCCAAGAATTTAAACGAGATAAAACAAAAACTAGGAAATACAGAGCACAAATTCCTTAGTATACACATTAAAATTGGACATAATGTAATAAATCATTAATTAATACGTAGAATATTTTTTGATCTAACTGTTCAGACGTAATAAAATATTTAACCCCTTTATCAGTAAAAAATAAATTGTCTCGGGTATCATTGCGATGATTGACATATATCGCAAACTTTCGGATTTAAATTATAATTAATAGTTACGTATTAAGTTTCAATCGTCGTCTGAAAAGGTTTGTAATTTAAAATTTCATAGAAAAGTTACATACTTAAATAATAAAAACCATCAAATATCATTCTTCTGTCAAAACAATATTAAAGTCATTCGGCTTCTGTCTTGAATGTTCGAATGTGCTCGCTCTCCTGTTTCCGTATTATTTTTGTCGTTTTCGTTGATTGATATTATTATTTCCTTGAATAGTTTTTGTTTTTTGCTATGTGTTATATTTTTTAAAGAGTACTAATATCATTATGAACTGTCTCACATGTACCATGAATACACGAATCTCTTAAAAACCTATGAAATAAATATAGACTAACTAGCTTTTGTCCGCGGCTTCGCTCGCGTGTACCATGAGTATTCCTAAGAACCAAGATACCAAGCAAGCAAGCATACAGGCAAGCAAGAAAGCATGCAAGCATGCAAGCAAGCACGCAAGAAATCAAGCAAGCATGCATGCACGCAAGCAAGCAAGCGAGCAAGAAAGCGTGCAAGTAAGCGTGCAAGCACAGATTACTTAATAGTTACTTCGTAACAGATACTGCATCCCGTACAAAATCTTGGTACTTACCGCGATTGTAGCCACAGATTATACTACTCAGTCTCCTTAAGAATGTGTGCGTGCAGACAGTGACAAGGGCTGGCAGTTTGGATTTTTTTTTTCTCTACATGTTGTTTTACCATTTTGTCGGGATAATTGCTATATGTTATATCCATGCAAACTTTCTAGCACTAATATTCCCTAAGCTAAGCCACGGACGGACAAAGGGACAGACGGTCATGGCGAAACTATAAAGGTTCCGTTTTTGCCATTTTAGCTCTGGAATCCTAACAAAAAAGGATATTTATTGTAATGCGCAGAACACATTGCCATGCTCACAGTACCCTAACTAATATACTAGATACGACGGTCAACTTTTGAACTTCGCATCGTGCCATCCCGCTCACGCTTATAGCTTTTTATAGAAGAGTAAGAGGGACAGCACGATACCAACTTCCAAATTGTTATATTAGCTATTAATTCTAGCATAGTCATATTAAAGTTTGCCCCTGTTTCACCATTTTCACTTATAAAAGTCCAGGCGGCATATTTTTTCCGTGGAACACGAATGAACGTGCGTCGGCGCGCGCTTGTGACAACCTACTGAAATTTCGATCGTAGCAGATCGTCCCCGCGGTAGGTAAACATCGCGCGTAAGTACATGGCATGCATGAGGCCTGGTGCAAGCAAGCGTGCAAGCAAGCACGACTAAACTTCAGGTAGATACGGTCATTTACAGTGTTTCTTTGTATATTTTCACTAATTCGGGAGCGGGCACTAAAAATCTGACTAACCAGAAAGAATACAACTAAAGGTCTATACGTGCATATGATATTTTAAGAAACTTCCTATAACTCCTAACCGTTAAGGAGTTTAACCTTCCATCATCAGCTCACCTGGATAACCTGAAAAAATACAACTATAGGTCTATACGTACCAATAATATTTGAAAAAATATCCTCAACTCCTAACCGTTAAGGAGTTTTACCTTCCATCATCAGCTCATCAACATGAGATGATGTCTACCAGACGCAAACACTTAAATAGCTTGAGAAAATATATGAAAAACGTAATGCGTGCCAACAAAATTTGAAGGTTGCCCCCGATTTCCCTGAGATCCCGTCATCAGATCCTGATTTGGTGACAATGGGACCATCTCAGGAGTATATTATATTCTTAAGAATAAAAAATATTTTTTAAAATCGGTCCACAATTGGCCGAAAAATCGGTGAACATACCTACATAAAAAAAAATACAGTGGAATGCATAACCTCCTCCTTTTTTTGAAGTCGGTTAAAGAGCCCTTTGTGGCCAACTTTCAGTGTTAACTTTTGATTTTTGAAATTTTACCTTTCTACAACCAGTAAAACGCAAAATCCCGTTTTTTCTCGTTCCCGTAAGAATTTCGGGAAATGCTTTATTAATGCTCCCCTACACTCCCCAAGGAACCCACTTGCCAAATTTCAGCTTTCTACGACCAGTAAAACGAAAAATCCCGTTTTTTCCTGTTCCCGTGGGAATTTCAGAAAGTCCTCTCTCAATGCTCCTCTACACTCTCCAAGCAACCTACATGCCAAATTTCAGCTTTCTACGACCAGTAAAACAAAAAATCCCGTTTTTTCCTTATCCCGTGGGAATATCCAAAAATCCTTAAAACTGTTTTTACTATTATAATTTCCTACTTCTATGCTAAATTTGAAGAATCTAGTAATTAGTAATAAGTAACTAGTAGTTCATTGGATTCCGTTGAACTGAATATATAAATCCTGTTTTTTCCTTATCCCGTGGGAATTTTGCAAAATCCTGAAATAAATGTTTTAACTAATGTAATACCTACTTGTGTATCAAATTTGAAGAGTCTAGTTATTATAGTTACTGAGATAGGGTCACTCGGAATCGAATATATAAATCCCGTTTTTTCCCGTTCCCGTGGGAATTCCCAAAAATCCTTCCTTAGTGGATGCCTACATTGTATGAGGTATATATGTGCAAAATTTCATGTTTCTAGGACATTTCAACCCCATCGCACCCCATCCAGGGAGATGGTATTTTACGTCCGCCACGTCAGATTTTACAACCGTTGTTGTTTTCATAACCAGGGACCCGATAAACCATAGAAACAACACCCATGTTGATTTTCAAACTTTGTTACCCCTTTCCCCCCTTTTAGGGGTTGAATTCTCAAAAAACCTGAAACATGTGTTTACTCATTTATCATTAGGAGTACTTCTGCGAAGTTTCGAATAAAATAGTAAAACTAATCTTGATTCCCCATACAAACTTTGAACCCCCTTTTTACCCCCTTAGGGAGAGAATTTTGAAAAATCCTTTCTTAGTGCACCCCTAGACCTTATAACGAATCTACATGCCAAATTTGGAATCTCTAGGCCCAGTGGTTTGGGCTGTGCGTTGATATGTCAGTCAGTCAAGCCGATCTTCTAGGTAAATTCTTTGCGTCCAACTCGACTTTGGATGACGGGGGACGCATGCCACCGACCATACCGCGTTGTGAGAGCTGTATGCCGGATATCCGGTTCCACCAAAGCTCAGTGCGTAAAGCACTTCTCTCCCTCGATATCCATAAGTCCAATGGGCCTGATGGAATCCCTCCGGTAGTGTTGAAGATGTGCGCTCCTGAGTTGGCTCCGGTTTTAACGCGTCTTTTTCGGCTCTCCTACTCTTCTGGCGTAGTCCCGTTCTCATGGAAGTCTGCTCTGGTCCACCCGATCCCTAAAAAAGGTGACCGCTCTAATCCATCTACCTATAGGCCAATAGCCATAACTCCCCTGTTCTCTAAGATAATGGAGTCCGTTATCAACCGCCAGCTCCTTCGATACCTTGAGGACCGACAATTGCTCAGTGACCGTCAATATGGTTTCCGTAGCGGCCGCTCGGCCGGCGATCTACTGGTTTACCTGACACATCGTTGGGCACAGGCGATTGAGACAAAGGGTGAAGCATTGGCTGTTAGTTTAGATGTGGCGAAGGCCTTCGATCGGGTTTGGCACAAAGCGCTCCTCTCAAAACTTCCGTCCTTTGGGCTTCCTGAGAAATTATGCGGATGGATCAGCAGCTTCCTAACGGACAGAAGCATAAAGGTTGTAGTTGACGGTGCATGCTCTGATTCCATGTCTGTGAATGCTGGTGTCCCTCAAGGCTGTGTGCTATCGCCTACACTCTTCCTTCTGCATGTCAATGATATGCTGCCATCCGGCGGCATTCACTGTTATGCGGATGATAGTACGGTTGATGCCTCTTACACCGGCCGCGCCGGTATTTCTCGGGAAAACGTTATAGAGTGCCGAAACAAACTTGTGTCTGAAATTGAGACTTCCCTAAAAGAAGTTTCAGAATGGGGTCGACTTAATTTAGTCCGTTTTAACCCCACTAAGACACAGGTTTGCGCGTTTACCGCAAAAAAGTCTGCGTTTGTCGCGTCACCTCTTTTCGAAGGCACTCCCCTTGCTACCACAGCCAGTATCGGAATCCTTGGTATTGACATCTCGAGTGAAGTCCAGTTCCGCGACCACTTGGAGAGTAAGGCTAAATTAGCCTCGAAGAAGCTCGGCGTGCTCAACAGATCGAGACGGTATTTCACTCCAGCCCACCGCCTTCAGCTTTATAAGGCGCAGGTTCGCCCACATATGGAATACTGCTCTCATCTGTGGGCGGGGGCTCCCCGGTACCAGCTTCTCCCTCTGGATCGCATACAACGGAGAGCGACTCGAATAGTCGGCTGCCAACGAACTTCTGATGGGCTTGATTCCTTGGCGCTGCGTAGAGATGTAGCTTCACTGTGCATCTTCTATCGCATGTACAACGGAGAGTGCTCCGAGGAGTTATTCGGGTTGATCCCTGCTGCATCCTTCCGCCACCGCCCTACGCGACAACACTTCCATCCTCACCATCTGGATGGTTGGTTGTCTTCTACTGTGCGTTTTTCCAGAAATTTCCTGCCTCGCACAGCAAAGCTCTGGAATGAGGTTCCTGCTGCGGTATTCCCGGACCGATATGACCTTCAAGCTTTCAAAAAAAGAGCGTACTCCTACCTAAAAGGCCGGCAACGCACTTGTGACTCTTTTGGTGTCGCAGGTGTCCATGGGCGACGGTAATCGTTTACCATCAGGCGATCCGTCTGCTCGTTTGCCCCCTATATCATAAAAAAAAAAAAAGTCAGTTAGTCAGTCAGTCAGTCAGTTTCTTCTTTTATATATTAAGATAAATGAAAACTGATAACTTCTTATTGTAAAAGCTCTCCTTCACTATATTTATAATTAGTAATGTGCCTATTTTATTGTTTCTAAAATAATAAATAGATTTAAAATAAAAAAAGGTTTGTTGCCTCTGAAACGTCAAAATCTGGCAAATGTCAGAATTCCACGAAATTAAAAATCGTAGTTTAGTAGAGTACGGTCGGCCAAGAAAGCGGTCTACCTAACAGTTTTGACAAAAGTTTCTGTGAGATCTAAATATCGCTAAGGTTGACATTTCTAACTGAGTGAAGTTATAGTCACTGTCATCATAATTATTGCAAGGGAAAATCGACCTTGTTGTACCATGACGTGCAAATGAACTTTTCTCAAACATGCTATGTAATGTTTACGTTGTGTTCCTGAAAACAGGCTTCAAAATACATCGTTGCAGGCCTAGGCCTGCAATGCGATCGTCTATTGTTTCATGTCACACAGCACCATGATGTTTAAAATAGGTCTATGGCATCATAGCATTTAGCCATTAAAAAAAAAACTACAAGCAATATCACTACTGATTGGGTTCCAAGCGACGGGCACCGGAGCAGAGGTAGGCCTAAAAGAAGGTGGCGGGACGATTTAGAGCGATTCCAGCCGGACTGGCAACACTTTGCCGAAGCCAGGGACGAGTGGAAGGAGAAAGGGGAGGCCTTTGCCCAGCAGTGGGACAATGTATAGGCTATTAAAAAAAAAAACGCAATATTTGCGTTTTGGTTCATTATGACATTCTGCCACTACGCTTATTTAAGGTAAGGTAAAATGGTGATGGTAATGGTGATCTGCCTAGAGAAATATTTCACCATCAACATCATCATCACCATCATCATCATCACCATCATCACCATCATCATCATCATCATCATCATCATCATCATCATCACCACCATCATCGTCACCATCATCATCATCATCGTTATCGTCATAATCATCACCATCATCATCATCATCATCATCATCACCATCATCACCATCATCATCATCCATCACCATCATCATCACCACCACCACCACCATCATCATCATCATCATCATCATCATCATCCATCACCATCATCATCATCATCCATCGCCATCATCATCATCATCACCACCACCATCATCATCATCATCACCATCACCATCACCACCATCATTATCATCACCACCATGATGATGATGATGATGATGATGATGATGATGATGGTGATGGTGCATGTTTGAGAAAAGCACTATACAAGCCTCAGCCGGAACAGGGGTTGCCGGCCTCGTATCATGCCGACTTAGATACTCGGCCGGCAACCCCTTAAGTCCCGGCTTCTGCAGTAATGTACAGTCGCGAACCGGGATTGTTGAGCCACTTGCCACTGTTCGTATTTTGGCCGTGTAATGCAAATCGGGTTTATTCGGTTATACTCGTGTATTACTCGACTAAATTAAGAAGAGTAAGCACGTGCTTGACATTCCCGTGTTGCAATCAAACTTGGTTGTGTTACACGAATCGGGCATAGTCGGATATATTCGCTTAAATTAAGAGATGAAATGCTATTACTGTTATTTTCCATAAGGAGCATGATGTGATTAGTTGATTACCGGGCCTTATCAGTTTCGTTAGATCTTGTCTTGGGAATAAATTATTTAAATAATTGTCACAATGACGATTTGTTTAAAACCGTATTTTCTCATTTGATCTACTTTTATGAAATAAAACTTCAAATTAAAAATATGCCATAGTAATTTATTTATTTAAAATATACGTATATACAAAATAAAGCAATAGCTAATAACTGGTATATGCTCCATGGTTTTCTATTACGGCCTGGAGACGTGTAGACATGGACCCGACCAATCGAGCACAAATATCACTTCCTCGTATGCTTTCCCACACTTCTTGGCAGTGACTTTCAATTGCCGATTTTGTTCGCTCATTCCGGTTTTCCCAGCGTTGGACCATTAAACCCCAAAGATTTTCGATAGGATTAAGGTCTGCTGATTTAGCGGGCCATGGTATGACAGTTATTTCTGGATGTTGATTGAACCACTCGTTAACTATTCTGGCCCTGTGTATAGTGCAGTTGTCATGCACGAAATTTAGACTCGGGAAGTCTTCCTCAGGATACACAGTTCGCACTGTGGGGAGCATGCTTTCTTCTAATACACTAACGTAAGTTTGAGCGTTTGTTCTTGGAGGTAATGGGACGAGCTCGCCTACACCGCTCGAACTCATCCAGCCCCATAAATTTGCACTTATGCGTCCTGACTCCATGTTGGGTATAACGTGATCTTCCGTGTATCTTGTTTGGTCATATCGCCAGAGGTGTAACCGACCATGGTCGCTTGATTTAAAGGACTTCTCGTCACAAAATACGGTTGAATTCCAATCGAAGTTTAGGAACTGTCGAGCAAAATTTAATCTTGCTGTTTTGTGAGCTTCTGTCAAAGCGACCTTGTATGCAGGACGTCTGTGGTGTAAATTCATGGAATGCAAATATTTTCGAATGGTTTTGGGATGACAATTAAAACGTTGTGCGAAATGGTTAGTAGGTATAAATCCATTTTCTTCGTAGCTATGTCGCATTTCGTTGCGTTGTTCAGTTGAGAGTATCGGAACACCATGATTGCCTTGACGGCGATCTACAATATCTCCTTCCTCGGCATACCGAGTCACCCACAATCTGACAGTGTTTCGCCGAACATTTAAAGCTCTAGCTATTCCTCTTATGCTTAACCCTTGCTGGTGCAAAACTACAATTTGCTGTCTCGTCTCGTTGCTAATTGAGGGTGGCATTATAATTTATTGTATCGTATCACATTTATTAGCGTCGATATCAAAATATTTATTTGACAAACTGATTGTCAAAGTTGTTTTTGAAATTTAGAATTTGTCAATTTGAGTGGCATTTCACTTTAAACTGTGAAGTATTTATTTAGCCGCTAGCATATTATCGGATTATCGGTAGTAAATACTTCTTGTTATCAAAGGTTATCTGAATCAGATTGCATGTCAAGCATGTTGAACTCAAGTCAGCCGGAAATTTCATGACGAAGACAACTTTATGTAATCTTCTCTTTTTCCACTAACGATTTTTGTCGTCGTGCCCGATTGCCTAATGAATGATTATTTTATAAAGAAGATTTTATCCAGCCAAGTGCGAGTCGGACTCGCGTACCGAGGGTTCCGCACAAATTGGGCAAGTGAATAGAAGTCCAGTGTTAGCAGAACCATACTCCTAAGCAAAATTTAGGCAGTAGGTCATTTTATATTGATTATTTACATAGACAGACAAAAAAAAAACGATTTTTAGTATTTGTATTATAACGGCAACAGAAATACAGTCCCGTTTTTATTATCTGGGTACGGAACCCTAAAATCATTCCCCTGAACTGTGTAATTTTGCCGCCGTTTTTATTGACACGCTTATTATTAGGTTCACTGTAACTAACAATGTAAACAAATCTTGGAAGTAAAATTTGTCCCACTTCCCGGCGTCCGATTGAGCTGAAATTTTGCATACACGCTTAGTTTGGATGACAATGCATGGTTAGCTTAGTAACGTCACACTAAATACAATATGACGGATAGGTTCAAACTGAACTTGATCTTTATTGGTCGTTACAAAAGGGTTGCTATGGCCACGTGTCAATAAAGAAAGGGCGGGATTCGTATAACACAACCAAGTTAAGATCCCGGATTGTTGAGCCACCCACAAATGTTTGTAACTTTGCCGTGTAATACAAATCGTCTTTTATCGGTAATTCTCGTATATAGTCGCGAATCCTGTCAATTGTTAAATCGCGGTCGGTCTTTGGTTAGCTGATTCGTCTGTAATAATGTAACCATAGCAACGTCCGTTTCCGAGGAAATCGCGGTCGGCCATTGGTTAAACGTATTTGTTATAGCGTAACCGTAGCAACGTTAGCCACATTGGTCAACACAGTTCGGCAAAAGTCGTGATTGCCGAGTTTTTCCGATGCCATCCTCGTAATTGATTACACGTCTAAATTGTGAACAGTGGCAAGTGGCTCAACATTCCCGGTTCGCGACTGTACTATTAACCGTAGGGTGGTAGATCATATTTTTGGCCGACTTCACCTGTCTGTCTTTCTACAAAGTGTACTAAATGTTGTAGACGTTATAGTGGACAATTTATACTATTCGATATTTTTTTAAACATTTGGATTTGGATTTTGTGTAATGAAATGAATGACTAATGAATATGTGTAAAAAAATATCCCCCTCTCTCTCTCAATTATCTCGTTTTACAGTGGACAAACGTTGCCGCCTTCTCATACGACAAAAATACACAAAAGTGGGACGTACTGGCTCTGGATGGAACCAAACGAAGATTCAAGTAAGAAAATTATTAACCACTTGAATGTGTGTAAATAAAAATCCTTTATAAAGGTACTAATTAAAGAAAATTTTGGGAGAATTTTAGCCCTATTTTAGCCCTTAAAACCAGATTAATTTGCGATTGCAAATTGTTGCTTCAAATCAAATAAATCAAACACACAGACAGCGGAAGCGTGGCGGTGCGGTGGCGGTGACGGTTGCAATATTCTAACTTGTATAACGGTTGTGCGGTACCGTACCGCGAACTCGCGTTCATACAAGTTAGAATATTACAACCGTCACCGCCACCGCACCGCGACGCCTCCGCTGTTTGTGCGTTTGGAGCCTTATGTCAGCCAGTTTACCTGTTTCGCAGCATCCCAAGGATCCGCCTGATGTTCAAGGCGGACGATCCTGTCACATTCACGCAGAGAATCAAGTTCGCCATCGATTTACGTAACGAAATTGAGAATAATCTGAGGTGAGTGCGTCAGGTGCGGTAAAAACACGACCCCTTACTTGTCGACCTTGAAGGAATGACATGCATGACCAGATAATTCACATCCTTACGGCAATAACACGAGGGTTTGAATTATTAGGTCGTACATTATTGATAAGCCGTGATGGCCTAGTCATACGACCTATGGCCTCTCAAGCAGAGGGTCGTGGGTTCAAATCCCGGCTCGCACCTCTGAGATTTTCGGAATTTATGTGCGAAATTAAATTTGTAATTTACCATGAGCTTTACGGTGAAGGAAAACATCGTGAGGAAACCTGCATACACCTGCGAAGAAATTCAATGGTGTGTGTGAAGTTCCCAATCCGGACTGGGCCCGCGTGGGAACTACGGCCCAAGCCCTTTCATTCTGAGAGGAGGCCTATGCCCTGCAGTAGGACGTATATAGGCTGGGATGATGATGACATGATGGGATAAGTTCGCCTTTGTACATGCATTTCAACGGTTGTCAATAATGTTTTTTTTTTCCTTGTTTTTGTACAATAAAGAGTACATACATACATACATTATTGTCATCAATTCAGGGTCGATAATTACAGGTCGGGTTTTAACCGCACCTAGTGCGTCGTGAGTCTAGACAATGTGATACTTGGTTTTTTTTACATTTCGTAGTAGCCCCCTTCTTCTAAAACGTCACCGACTATGTCAGATTCTATCTATACATGGACTGTCTGCTGCTGGACGGTCTACCGGAGATGCCGCGTCACTTCATGCCCGCCATAACCAAGATGGTGCTCATCCATAAACAGGCTCGCGAAGTTGACGAGGATCACCTGCAGGCTCTGAGGAATGAGGTAACTGGTCCTGTGCGCTTGTTTACAAAAGGGTAAATATTTTTTATGTTTTTTGTCATTACCATTTGAGCAGAAATTATTAAAAAGTATGATGCTTAGGGTTAGCTTTTTATGAAAACTTAAGACAGTACCGATGCTGAATCTAGTTTGATGAAATTTCGCGCGATTCGTCCTTCGGTTGTGGTAATAATCGTCGAATGGTAATGACGTTTAACCGCGCGGTCAAAACGCTCGAATATTCACCCAAAAGCGGAATCACCATCCCAACAGGGATGTTGACACCACCATCAACTGACGTAGAGATAAACACGATAACAAGGCCCGCCCCTCCAAAATTCAAGAAGTGTTCAATGTATTCGTGAAAGTGTTTATAAAAAACCATCAAAACTCTCAACGCATGTGTGCGTGCTGAGACAGCAATCAAACAAAAGCAGACTACTACATACACACTCTTTCGTAAGGATGTGACATAACACATTGAAATAGTAATTTGGAGGGGCGGGCCATGTTATCGTAGTTTATCTCTACTTTTTATGAGCTGGGAAAACAATTCTCCCATAGAGTTTGAATGGCACTAGCAACTTATGACGTCACTTGTTCGCCAATTCAATCAACTAACTATTTATATGTTTTAATGCAACGAAAACGGTTTTCAGGGCTAAAATCAATTGGAGTCGTGTCTTCGAATTATTTTTTAATGGCGTCAACATCCCTATTGTATTGACACACTATAGCATTAGGGTTCCTACTGTCTTTCCACGAGATGTGCTGTGCGCTGTGCGGCTGTGCTGCGTGGATGTGAAAGCTGGGCTACGAAACTATACCTAATTACGTCGTTTTTATGCAGTTTTAGATGAAATGAAGGGCGTTTTAAAATCCCAGACGTACGCTTAAAGAGATGAATTGCAGTAAAATACATACTTAAATGTTATAAATGTGAAAGTGTGTTTGTTTGTTTGATTGTTTGTCCTTTCACGTCGAAACTGAGCGACGGATTGCCGTGATTTTTTTGTATGGACCTACTTAGTTAAATGGCTGGAGAGTGACAAAGGCTACTTTTTACCACGGGAAAATATCTCATTCCCACGGGAAAACACGTTTTAATCTACTTCAACGGGGGGGCGAAGCCGCGAGCATCATCTAGTATGTAATAACAAGGACGAGAAGTGTGTAATTTTTAGCATTATCTACAAATGTTTTGATGATGATATTTGTTGTGATGGAAATGTTTTTTTAGGCGTATTTGGTTTATAAAAAGATGGAGGGCAAAATGAAGATCATATACACGATCACGAAATACAGGAACTTTTACAACTTCATCAATGTACCGTCGAAAGATTACGTCGCTCCTGTACCGGATCATGGTAAGTTTTCATTTGATCCGACTTGAAGAACTGCTGTGAGATTGACTTTTGATTTAATTACTAGAGCTATAGCTAGACGTTTTAAATGTGCCCTCGCTCGCGCGGGACAGGGGCTGGGCAGTACGACGCAGGGGGGCACACTTACATACTAGGGGCGTTCAATAAAAAGTGAGAATGAGTATGTTATAAACAACTTTTACTAAATGTCATTTTATTTTTCGACATAGTCACCTTTTAGCATAATACACTTAGTATATCTTTTTTCTAAACTTAAAATTTCATTTTTAAAAAAGGTCTCATCTTGAGTACTTAAAAAATCTTGTACTGCAGCGACTACCGCGTCGTCGTCTTCAAATTTCTGGCCTCTCAGGTATTGTTTCAATCTCGGAAATAGGTAGAAATCACTGGGAGCGAGATCTGGTGAATACGGAGGATGCTTAAGGATATCGAACCCAGCATAACGAATTGCAGCCATTGCAACGGCGGACTTGTGTGCCGGGGCATTGTCCTGGTGGAACAGCACAACTTTCGAGAGTTTACCTCGCCGTTTTTCGCGGATCTCATTGCGCAATGTTGCTATTTGTTTGGCGTATAAAGTGCCCGTAATAGTGGCTCCATGCTCGAGATACTCAATCATTAATACCCCTTTACCATCCCAAAAAACAGAGCCCATGACCTTACCGGCAGATGGGCTCACCTTGAATTTCTTCGGAGTTGGAGATGATGGCCTTTTCCATGTCATAGACTGCAGTTTAGTTCCTGGGTCGTAATGATGGAGCCATGTTTCGTCCATTGTTATAAATCGCGCCAAAAAAAGTTCCCGGTCTTGCTGCATCAGGTTCAAAGCTTCTTGACAAATCTCTAGTCTAGTTTGTTTTTGCGTGTCAGTAAGCATTCTTAGTACCCAACGCGCAGATACCTTTTTCATACCCAAGCGTTCATGTAAAATATTATGCACGCTCCCCGTTGAAATCTTTACATTTTCAGCAATAAAACGAACCGTGACACGACGATCCGCCAAAACTGAGTTTTCGACTTTTTTCACAATTTCTTCAGTTACTGCTGTAGTAGGGCGTCCGGAGCGGGGTTCGTCCATTGTCGATGTTCTTCCACGGCTAAATTCGGCGCACCAACGTGCGACTGTCGAATACGGAGGAGCATTAGACCCTAAAGTGTCCCGCAAATCCAAATTGACTTGGTCCGTAGAAAAATTTTTCAAACACAAGTATTTGATGACGGCGCGCAGTTCAATTTTCTCCATTTTCGCTAACGTACTCAATAGCATTGCAAAGAAATTACCGTATTTTTTTTAAACAAAAGACAGTTAGTTTTTTTTTCATAGCAATCAGCTAGATAGATTAGCTTTACCGGCCAGTATTTAATTTCCTAATATTGAAAGAGTTTGCATCTCATTCTCACTTTATATTGAACGCCCCTCGTATATCACACTTTTCATGCGACTACAGCGATCTCCGGTGTTTTATTAAAGAACTAAATGAGCGGCCATCTTGGTTGACTTGTCAAACTTGTCAGTTGTCATTCATCGGCCATGGCCATGGCGTACCAAATTGTACGGTCAAGGACTTTAAATGATAGGCCACTTGCCAATGTTCGTATTTTAGCCGTGTAGTGCAAATCGGGTTTATCCGTTTATACTTCGTATATGCTGATTTGAATTAGACGGCTAAAATACGAATAGTGGCAATTAGCCTATCAATTAAAATTACGCGTAATCACATCACTACCAACATATACATATAGATAGGTATACATGTATAGATACGTCACATTAGTTCTTCACCAGGGCGTAGGGCAGCAGCACCTTCCATACATGCATATTTGACCATAGAGTTGCCGCTCTTGTTCATATAATATTACAATACTCTTTGGTACGACGACAAATGGGGCCGGGGGAGGTGCGGGTGGCGAGCACACAAGGCGCGCTCGCCGCCCGCACCTCTCCTGGCCCCATTTGTCGTCGTACAGCCCCAGCCCCTGTACCGGCGAGGACAGATTTAACAATGGTAACGGGTATCTTTCCATTACTTGATTGAGTAGCTGTCGCACGTGACTCCGTCTGTCAAGAATCTTATTGGTATACCGAGAGAACTATACAATTTTCCGAGATAAAAGAGATAAAAAGTAATCTGTATGTTAAGTAATATTCCCAATCCGCACTGGGCCCATATGGGAATTACGGCCCAAGTCCTCTCATTCTGCGAGTAGACATGTGCCTTGCATAGTGGGTTCTAGGATGGAATGATGATGATGATGATTATACTTCTAGGGCGCTACCCTTGCATCATGGAGGACTTCGCCGGCCGAGTGAAGTACAACCAGTGGTTTTCTTTGTATGTGCTGAGCGAAGTGGTCTCCTGTATACACCTGGTCGTGGACGAGTGCTTGAAGGTATGTCATCCATGCCGATTACAGTACAGCTACGGTACCCTGTGAATCCAATACACTGTATCTTCAGTACACTGTCTATGGGAGTAAAGCTGCGTACGGACTGCGCGCACTCGGGTACGCGTACCCGGGCTTGCGTGGCCTGGAACGCCATGTCCGTACGCCATGTACGCGTACACTGTACACGTACACGTACACGTACACGCACACTATACGCGTACATGGCGTTCCAGGACATGCAAGCCCGGGTACCCCTACCCGAGTGCGCGCAGTCCGTACGCAGCTTTGCAGTGTATTGGATTCACATAGTACTACGGTGACTGCTGCGTCCGAAAAGCTCTGATGACATGCCCTAAAGTGGCTAATGTAGCTAATTTAAGCTGTCAAACGCCTAAACGTACCAAAAATGCTTGTCGCATTGCCCCGCTGAATCACCAACGCAATTTGCTGGACCAGCTATCAGCCGGATCGAGGGTTGCAACCTCCATCCTCCATACGCCTCCCCAAGTCCTGAAAAAGCTTTTGCTGTGTAAATTTGCAGGCTAGTTTCCAGGTAGTTGTATGTACTGGATGTTAGCTGTGGTATTCTGTCTTCTTTTGCTCTTTCACTCTTTGTATCCAGTTTTACTTTTCTGTCTCCTTTAGAAGAAAATTAAGAAAGAAAATACATTTATTTAAAACAACACAAGACACACATATATTTTAAAAACCGACCAAGTGCGAGTCGGACTCGCGCACGAAGGGTTCCGTACAATTATCTATAAAAATCACGTTTGTTGTATGGGAGCCCGCCTTAAATATATATATTTTTAATTTAATGATTTATTTTTAAAGTCAATATATAATTAAATATTCTGTTAATATTTCAAACGTCTACCTGTTGCCGTTATCAATATCGAACAAAAACGAGCAAAAAAATCATGTTTGTTGTATGGGAGCCCCTTAAATATTTATTTAATTCCATTTTTTAGTATTTGTTGTTATAGCGGCAACCGAAATACATCATCTGTGAAAATTTCAACTCTCTAGCTATCACGGTTCTCGAGATACAGCCTGGTGACAGACGGACGGACGGACAGCGGAGCCTCAGTAATAGGGTTTCCGTTTTTACCCTTTGCGTACGGAACCCTAAAAAAGGACAAATAAATGGTTGTAAATTGGACACTGGCTCAGCATAATGCTGAGGAATTTATAAGCACCCCAGCGCTGATTTTCAGCCAGCACCGTTGGTGACACCCGGATCGCTATATACTTAGATAGATTTAAACTGCACACTAGTGCACACTAATAGCTACATAAGACTACATGCGATATAATTTGCTTAACTAATCCGCGCCATTCAGGCCGGTTCTTCGACGACGATTCCAACCAAGAGGACTCAGTATTGCATTTCAATTATGCCAGATAGCCTAGTGGTCAGAGAACCGGACTGAGAAACGTCTGATCTCGAAGTCCATCCCTGATCGGGGCAGATATTATGTATGAAAAATATGACTGTTCTTTAAAAGCTCCTATCTCTCCTCTTTGTAGGTAGAGGGTATGTTGTTTTTCACCGCCAACTACGGAAGGAATGTTAGCTTGGCAGAGTTCGACGCTGCGCAACAACATTGCACTTCAATGGTTAGTACGAATTAGTCAAAATCAAAGCTCGTTTTATATAAAGTCTCTATGACTGTTTTGTCGATGTGTACATGATTTTAAGCTCAATAACCGCTCATCTACTTATCCAAAGTTGAAATTAAAATTGTTTACGAAAGGCTGCCTATTGAACAATGGATATGGAAGTTAAATAAACAATTGGTGCTCCGCAGATGCTGAAGTATTTAAACATCACTTGGCTGAACAACACGGCACATGCTATAAGAATGTCATTCCGAGACGTTGGAAAAGGGTAACGTGCTTGACTTGTCATATGTGTCCTCTAATTTAAATTAATTAATTTAATTCAAATTTTTTGAATGTTTAATTTTTGGAACTTCTCTTGTCCCGGTGTTTTTATCTTCTAATTTATTGAATCAGGCATTACTTTGCGGAGGTCCATATTAACCTCTTGTATGCCGAAAGTAAAAAAAAAACCTGCATTCTAGTCTCGTTAGTTTCAAATAGTACCAATGCTACAGATTAGAAAAAAAAAAAAAAATAGCCATCAATCTGACGCGGATCTGCGTTCGATACAAGAGGTTAATGAACTGAAACAATTTCTTTGCTCACCCGCGACCTTACGATAGTTACGTACCGTAAAAACTTACAACTTTGCCTTTTCATTATAGCTTTGCCCACCGCGTCACATTTCAGTAAAAGCGAAATGTACCAAAAATAGTTACAAATACACTTACATTATAATCTGTGGCTTATAGCTAAGCATATTGCTGGCAACACTGGCCTATCGGTTGACGCGTATCTATCTTCTGTCACGCGTGAGCTGGCTTGGAGTGCGGACGTGTTTTTTGGCGGGCCAATTAGGACGAAAAAACTTCGAGTGTATTTTAAGCCAGGAAAGTCCCACAAGTATTTAATTTTAACTGTAACTAATATTCAGTTTAAAAACGATGTGGACAAAATCTCAACACCTTATCTCTATTAATTTTGTAATTATGGTATTGGGCAATGTCATGAACGTTTTTTCGTATTACTTTCTTCAACTTTGCCCAGTAAAATTTTAGCATAGGGTTGTCACTAGTATGTTATATAAAATCATCGTCATCATCATCATCATCCCAGCCTATATACGTCCCACTGCAGGGCACAGGCCTCCTCTCAGAATGAGAGGGGTTGGGCCGTAGTTCCCACGCGGGATATTTTGAAATGATATGCAATAATACGTATTTAATTTTCTTTTACTGAATATAAACAAGCCTAATAAATTCTAAATATTTTTTTTCGGTATGCAACGTTCAACAAAAAAAAAGGAAAAAATTAGGTGCCAGGGCCGTTACGACCAAATTAAAATATTAATATCATACTGGACCTTATTTAGTCGTAGTCGGGTAAAAGCAATAAGTAAAAATTGACAACCCTAGCATATCCAGGATTTTGTATGAAGGATTTCAAATATTTTTTTACGACTTTGCCCACACGATTTTGGAGGTAAAATATATTACTTAAAGGACAAATAATACGACACAACGTTGCTATGCCTATTCTAGATTATTAGACTTTAAGAATCATGACCATAAAATTGATAATCCCGAAGTTATAAAAGTGTGAACAAATGTGGGCAATCTCGAAATTTTTTCAATATTTTGGCCCGCCTCTTTGAGGCCCGTTTTCTAGAGTACCGAAACTCATTTTAAATGTAGTGTTCTCATCGACACAAAGAAAAGTATGTCAATATGTGAGTGCCACAGATAAAGTTGCACAATATGGATCAATTGACTCCAAAAAAAGTAAAAGATCGCAAAAAGCGGGCAAAGTTGTACGTTTCTACGGTACGTGTCAGTCAGTGTAGTTTGGTGGTGGTGATAGTTGGGTTTGTGTGATTTGTGTGTGTTCGTACAGTGTGGAGGAGGAGGAACTACATGAACACGCATTTCTTACATAAACGTAACTATTGTAAGGTCGCCGGTGAGTAAAGTTATTATTTCAGTTATTTTCTTTATCTTCTGTCAATGCGCACAGCTAATAGTTTCAGAGCTACATGGTCACCTTCTGAATTTCTTTTCTAATTTTCCAGTTGGTTCAACATCTACGAGAAGAAATGGGAGTTCTATGGCGTCAGTAAACTCTGCAGGTTCATGCAGTTAGTTCGGTTTCGTATGCAGGTAAGATGTTAGTCTAACGCGCGCGCTAACTCATTCATAGGGATTTTACGATAGAATAATGGTTGGGGGGCGGCGTGGTTCAATTGGTAGCGAACTCGGCGTGGACAGCCAAGAAGTACGGGTTCAAATTCCGTCCGCTGTACAGTCAACCAAATTGACTCCTTAACAATTCTTATTTTCAAATAAAATTACCTAATTTATTGAATCAGGCGTTACTAATAACGTAATTTATTGCGGCAAGGGGTTGCGTCTGGATGCTCTGGAATGCATGGAAATAATTAGGTACAACACTATGGGGTCTATTATTAATGAACAGGTAAATTTAGTATCTTCTCCTTTACTGCGGCTTGGGTCGAATTTGAACAGTTAGTATTAATTAAATATGCCTTATAAATAAATAAACAAAAAAAAAAAAAAAAATTCAAGGTAGTTTTAAATATGTCAATAAAAGTTAATTTTTGTGGGGTAGTTTGAGAATAAGAAAAATAAAGTGGGTACTTGAGAAGTTACAGTGACAAGTTAAAACATTTGTTTTGGTTTGTTAGTTTAACATTTGGTAGCATAGCATACGGTTGTGGTAACTCTGAAGATGAGCTCTGGTTGAGTTCGAAACGCGTCAGTGTAGCTTGGTGGTGGTGATGGTTGGGTTTATGTGATTTGTGTGTGTTCGTACAGTGTGGAGGTGGAGGAACTGCATGAACGCACATTTCTTGCATAAACGTAACTATTGTAAGGTCGCGGGTGAGCAAAGTAATTGTTTTAGTTCATTAAAATTACCTACTTAATTTGATAAGTTCCTATGGTGGCTTAGGAATCAAATTGATTGACTGTACCAGAAATCGCCGTGGGAGCCTAGTAGTTTGACCTATGGCCTCTCAAGCAGAGGGTCGAGGGTTCAAATGTAATTTCGCACATGAATTCCGAAAAAGACGGTCATCTTTGTCCAACAGTACGCGCTCCGCTACAGCATCGAGCAGTCCATGGCGATGTTCGTCAACATGTGCGAAACCCCATGCCTCTGCACATACTGGTGCGACGACGACTGGCAGTGGGATTCCACCGATCTGATCAACACCCCCTTCCGCTCTCCGACTATCACCCTCTTCTACTTCTACTTGATGATGAACTCTGATGGACCCTACTACACCACTGATCCGGCGCAGTTTGAGGTGAGTTCTCACGTGGAAAGATTGTTTGCACTTCACTGGTGGCGTTAATAAAACTAAAGCGTTGGTAAAACTGATCTTTCACGTCGCAGAAACTGCAGAATTCCCTACAAAGCTGTGGAAATGCAGAAGTTAGGATTTTGGTTTGAAAAACGATTTGTCAGCAGTCAAGCGGTCAAGGTGGTCAAAAATATTTAAACACGACCGTATTGTCAATCGCGTACGTGCCTGTTCAGATATTTTTGAACATCTTGACTGCCCGGTGTTCAGGGTGCTTTATCACCAGAGATGTGCTACGTAGCTATGCTGTGAGGATGGGAAAGCTACGTTACGAAACTATGTAACCGTTTCCACTAATGCTAGGTTATGTAGCCGTTCGAGGAAGATCTAGAGAGCCCGAATCCACAACACGCATTCAGAGAACGCAACTTTCCATATAAAAAAGCTTACTTAGTTGAACCCGTCTCCATCAGTGGACCAATGAAAATGATTCTAACAAATATATCTAACGCATCTATATCAACGTAGTACGCTACGTTGGCTGCTATTGGCACATCTAAAAGAAAGAAAGAAAGAAAGAAAATACATTTACAACATCATAAGACACATCATCAATATTTTTACAAAACAAAAGACGACACGAAATCAACCATCAATCAATCAATCATCTCTGGTGTAAAAGCGACGATGATGATGGATGGTGACTGTACTTCAATCTTCAGAGCACGTATTGGATTGTCATTGCAGATTGTGATCCAGCGGTTGTTCCGCGAAATGCTGTACCGCTGCCACTTCATCCCGCAAGTGCATCCCATGATTATGACCGGACTAGTTTTCGACAAGGAGCTGTTCCTCACATCCATAGGTATAACAAACATCTTCATTCCTAGTCTAACCGTGGTCATTGATACGGTATCCTATTATCTCGCCTCATTCGTTTTTCGTTTAATTCTTATTGCGTCTCATTCTGTATTCGTCTTCGTCCGGTTCACTGTCCGTCATATCTTTTTTGGTCAAATTCTGCAACTTGTCTATCTCTTAATAAGTCTTATTCATTTTTCGTCACGGTCTTTTTTGGTCTCATTCGTCGTTCTTCCCTTTCGTTTTTTGTCTCATTTACTTATTCGCCAAAATTATTTCGATACGTTCGGTGCTGGTAAATAAATGTTGTAAGTAAATGAGACAAAAAAAAACAAAAGGGAAGAACGACAAATGAGTCGAAGGCCGACCGTGACGAAAAACGAATAAGACGTATTAAGAGAGAGACAAGTTACAGAATTTGACCAAATAAGATAATGACGGATAGCGAACAAGACGAAGTGACGAATACAGAATGAGACGAAATAAGTATTAAAAGAAAAATGAAAGAAGCGAAATAATAGGATACCATTGATACGACGAGCCGCTGAAGGGTCATGTACACATTTTTCGTTTGCGTCTCTCCTGTGGACATGGTAAAAGTCAACGGTCTATAGCCAATAACTTTTAGCCAAATCTTTATCGGTATGTTAGAGGCCTGGCCAACTTTCGGCCCTAAAACTTAATTTTGCTGACTCAGAACCGCTAGTTTTGTATCCATAGGAGAGACAACTTTTGTTTCTTGCGCTATGTATGATCTTGATAAATTCAAGGTACACACAGATGTACACAATTCAGATAGATAGAAGACAACGTGGGAAGGCCACCAACAAGATGGACCGATTGTTATGGAATTCTGGGAAGCCCTTGTCCAGCAGAGTATGATGATGATAAACACAGATGACAAACTCCTGGTACAGTCAGCAACAAAAATATGAATACACCCAAAGTACCAAAAATATGCATCCACGACTCTATTACCAGGGCATAAAGGCGTGTATACATATTTTTGGTACTTTAAGTGTATTCATATTTTTGTTGCTGACTGTACCTCGTTTATAAGCGCACCGTCACAGTTCCCTTATTCCTTTTGTAGATTTTATTTTAAATTGCTCAAATTTATGAGTAAGTTGTGTTTGGTACTCCTTGATGCTAAAACGGCTGGACAGATTTGAATAAAATTTGGTGTGTAGACAGCTGAACAGCTAGAATAACACATAAGTTGCTTTTTATTTCGTTAATCCCACGACATCGGGATATAATCCCAAAATCTCGACCGATAGGTTTAGAGACATGAAATTAAGCTCGGATGATTTTTATACAGCCTTAATGAAGAGCACGACGTAATTTTTAGGAATTGCCTCCGGAACTTTAGGGAAATCCTGGAATTTCAATCCGACTGCTAGACTTAGTGGCTTACGCGAAAAAGCCACAGGTAAAAGCTAGTCTTACCTTTAATAAGCGGCATAGGATGCAAACTACTGGTAGCACTAAGGATTTGCGTGGTGCTGAAGCTTTCTGTATCTGTTTCACTGCCAAATTATAGTTTTGTGACAGGTCTTTTGGAGCCAAACGTGGTGGATTACAGGGATCGACTGCTGAAGGCATACCGGAAAGCTATATTACCTCTGATAGCGTACATGCACCAGTTCGATTGCTACAAGGAAATTTACAATCTGGATATTGAGGAATACGTCGAGTAAGTAATAAAATAAGTTACCAACTAAAAATTGTATTACGAAACCATTTTTATTTAAATCTCGGCTGTGATTTTTGAATTATCCTTTTTTCAGTTATTTTATAAAGACTTACACAAAAGGGATGATGATGCGATAAGACAATAATTCCAACACTTGACTACATATTAGTAAACAAAAATTGACACCCATTTACTTAGTCCCAAACTAAGCAGAGTTCGTACTATGAGTACCAGACAATGGATACACATATGTACATATATATGTAAATAAATTCATAATTAAATAAACAAATAATAATAAATAAATACATTATTTTATAGCGTATATTTTGTGAATAAATATTTCATTTCATTTCAACACATACATACTTAAAATACGCATTAAACATCCAACACTCGAACACAAACATTCGTAAGTATTACTCATACAAGTATCTGCCCTGACCGGGAATCGAAACCGGGACCTCAAGCTTCGTAATCTGTGGTGGTTCTCTAGCCACTCAGTTATCCGGTCCTCAAATCATCCGATGTCGCTGCTAACCTTTTGTCCTTAAAATATATTATGTTTCTTTCTAGAAATTTCCGCTTAGAGAAACATTCTGCTTCCGAAACCAAGGAAGAGGTCCAAATGCACTACAATGAGAAAGTCGACCTGATCTGGCGCTTGCCGCAGTACATCAACATCGGGCCCTTTTCACTGAACGTTGACTCTTTGAAGGTATTGGCCCTTTAACCCTTAAATCGTTACCGGCAATATATTTGCCGTCAAGCAGAAAGCAGAAATCAAACCCGATTCAAATTAAGTAGCAACATTAACGGTCCAAAATCGAATGTCTTGATAGGGTTGTCAAATGGTTTAAGGGTGAACCTAGACGCGACCTTAGCTGTCAAAATTTCACTCGCGATACCGACGTTAGATTTATAATTAAAATATAAGGAACTGTGCTCTATTCAAGATTTTATGAAATGTCATTTTAGAGAATACAGTAGGTTAGATTAGTTTAACAACAATTCTGAAGAAAATACTGTCTCGGGAATAAATAACTTTATGACAAACGAAAGTTATGGGAAAGTTACATTATCTTATGAAATTTGGGAAAAGTATAGAGAACCGTACGTACGTTTTATGCGATGAATTTGACGACTTATCAGCCAATCATTTTGCAGCAAATTTTAGTAAACAAACGAGCAGACATCATCAAAGCCTTGTTGACGATGTGGGCGGAAGAGATCAGGATAGTGGTAGAGGACGTAATACAAGCTTACAAAAACGTGATGAGGAAGCTAGGTGAAAAACCCAACACGATAGAACACGTATTTGAAATAAGGGAGTGGATGGAGTCGATCCCTTTTGCATTGAAGACCCAGGAAGACATTATGAAGAAAGTGCACACGGTGAGATTTTAATAATGACTCAATAAAATTACGTTGTTCTTGTAAATTAAAATCATCTCTAAAATGTGAAAGCTCTGGCTGATGCGATAGGGCTCCCTGTTACTTTATGTTTGTGTAGATGGACCAGAGGCCTTATTGCCTAACGCACTCGGAATCACTATCTTTATCGCCATTTCTTTTTGTCACACTGAATCGGATAGAGGCAGAAAGAGACGGTGAACGCTATCGCGATCGGCAGCGTGTTAATTTACATAGTTTCTCATATCCCGGTGTCTATGCGCTTGACTCTAATATAAAGTGAAAATGTTTTGGTTTATTTTATTAATATTCCTGAAAATCAATGGTTTCTGTATAAATAAGATTCTACATTTCGTACTAAATACAAACTGAAATATAGATGCACAGAAAAAACCCCAGAAAAAAGACCAATGCTGGGAATCGAACCCAGGTCCTCAGCATTCCGTGCCGCGTGCCATACCCCTACACCACCACTGGTCTAGAGATTAGACACGAATCTTTCCTATACATCATACATTTCAATCTGCTAAATCATCACCTTATGCAGTGACAAACGCACATCTATGTTACACCCTCATCGAGAGATTTTAACACTCCTTCGGAACTAACCGCTCACCTGGACAAGAGATGGCGCTACTGTGCAACTTTTAAACAAAAAAAAAAAAAAAAGATACTTCATAGCTAACTTGTTTAAAAGTTGCACAGTAGCGCCATCTCTTGTCCAGGTGAGCGGTTAGTTCCGAAGGAGTGTTAAAATCTCTCGATGAGGGTGTAACATAGATGTGCGTTTGTCACTGCATAAGGTGTTGATTTAGCAGATTGAAATGTATGATGTATAGGAAAGATTCGTGTCTAATCTCTAGACCAGTGGTGGTGTAGGGGTATGGCACGCGGCACGGAATGCTGAGGACCTGGGTTCGATTCCCAGCATTGGTCTTTTTTCTGGGGTTTTTTCTGTGCATCTATATTTCAGTTTGTATTTAGTACGAAATGTATGATTTCACGGGATGACCGTAAAAGTAATAAAAAAATGAAGTTGAAAAAATAAGTACAAAAAAAAAGATACTTCATAGCTAACTTGTTTAAATAAGATTCTATCAAACAATTATTCGACTAAACAATACAGTACGTATTTAAAAAAATATATTCGACCATCGTATGTTGATGTTACAGGATTACGAAGTATTAGATGCATTTTTCACGCCTTTAGAAAACGAAGATTTTAAAGCTTTATGGGAAGCTATTGGTTGGCCTTTGAATATAACAAAGCAGGTAACTCTTTTACTATAATAATAATAATTCTTTATTAAGATAACAAGGATCCATTTTTGTGTTAGTAACAATTATTTTCTTATGGTTATGTTAGTAGTATAGCATAAAAGATGAAATTACTAAAAAAAATTAAAATGAAATGAAATTAGATTTAAATTAGATTAAATTAAATTAAATTAAATCACTATTTTGCGACACCATGGGAAATCACACGACAGTGATTTAAGAATTAGACTATTGAAGTACCGTGTGAGTTTTGCATACATAAATACTAGTTGTGTTTATTGTATGTATTGACTTTGTTCGTTTATCGCTATCCGGTGTGATCAATGCAATTTTCCGGGATAAAATCAGCCTTAGGTCCTTCCCAAAGTGTCATAAATAACTCCATACCAAATTTCGTTTAAATCGCTTTAAGCATGAATTGAAAGCATGCAAGAGTTGAATAGGAGAGAGAGTGGTTTTATAATAAATAAATAAATAAATATAACGGGACAATTCACACCAATTGACCTAGTCCCAAAGTAAGCTAAGCAAAGCTTGTGTTATGGGTACTAGACGACGGATAAATAGATATTAAAACACCCTAAACCCTACCCTATCCTATAATATTGGTATGGATTGGACTATTCAAGCATTTAAAATAGAGCAAATTTTTTTAACCCTTGAATCAAACAGTCCATGCGGACTCCACATTTTGCTCCGAAATGTGTCGGCAGAGTAAAACTTTTTAAGATTATAAAATTGTATTTATGTAAAGTCCGAAAATAAAGAGTGGAAATAAAAGGGCGGCATTTTTAACCCTTTGAACGCTAAGAACGCCTAAAGAGGTCGTGTGCTGCCGTGCCTACCACGCCACCGACGCTTATCGTGGTCATGACGTTTATTGTCAAAGAAACTTTGACACGCGACATTACGATTGAGATTTGCGTTACTTTTCGTCTGCACTCGGCGTATTGGTGACACATTTGTACTCGAAATGGGGCGTTCAAAGGTTTAAGTTATGTCACATTTTCAACGTAAATTGGTCGAATATAGCTACAGTAGGGATGTTTCCTAGGTAAAAAAATAATAATTCTTATTAGTCCGTATTTTACATTATCAAAAAATATTAGACACGTAATTTTTCTTTTGACAATTAAACAAAAAATGACGAAGATATGGCGCGTTGAACTTCCGCGTGACGAGGCGTGACGTCACTTGTTCCTAAAACGCTCATACAAAGTTTAGGAACAAGTGACGTCACGCGAAACTTCAACGCGCCATATCTTCGTAATTTTTTGTTTAATTGACAAAATAAAAAATACGTGTCCAATATTTTTTGATAATCTAAAAGACTGACTAGTTATAGGAAAGTAGCCTATTACTACGGAAAATATTTTTAATTTTGCTCGAATCTAAATTATTTGAATAGATGGTGACAACCACGGAGTTCCTGGAGGAGGAGCAGGAGAAGTTCTGGAAGCTCCACCAGATGGATGAGACGACGTTGTACGACAGGATAGACATGTTCACGGCGCAGTGTATGCAGATGACTTTGCAGAATGACTTTGCAAAGGTACTTTAAGGTGCTCACCCACGAGCATCATGATCCATGATCGTTAGCTTGGCCGCATCAATCATATATGGCGTATCTTTTCACGTCCAAACTAACGATCATGATACTCGTCGGTGATACCCGACGGAGATACTCGTACGATACGCAAAAAATGATAACAATTTGAAAGGTCCACGGAAATAACATGTCTAGTAATTTTATGTATGTAAACTCTTTATTGTACAAAAACAAGGAAAAAAAAAATACAAATAAATAAATAGTAATTTTTTGTGAAAATTGAGATTTTAATCTCAAACTGTAGAGCTCGCAAAGTACTATGACTTACCATTGAATTAAATATGGATATCTGAAAACAATACATTTTATTTTTCACTTTTAATTTACACCATAGTATAGTACGAATTTTTTGAGGTGTCCCGATCTCGTTAGCAGCCCACATTTCGAACAAAGCCATTGTATTCTATATGTCCTCAAGTGCACAATCCTCAGTTTAAAATGAGCAGAAATATAAGATAAAATAGCTCATTGAAATAACGACTTTATTATTTACAAGAGAGAGTTCATTTTCAATTAAACTTAGTTGGCAGATAATATTTTTCAATATATTACATACTAAATACAAACTGAAATATGGATGCACAGAAAAAAAAAACAGAAAAAAGACCAGTGCGCTGGGTATCGAACCCAGGTCCTCACAAACAGTAAAGAGTATTTGCATTGTAATTGCCTATTTTACAAAAATTAGTAACCAAAGATAAGCACTTGAAAGCGTCCGCACCGTACGAGAAACAGATGTTGACTAAATTTTGACAGGCATGTAAACCTATATTGTGCCGGTGCCGCGGTGCATCGTCCTTATCGCTGACCAAATTACGTGCATTCTCTGTTTTCTAGTACTAGGTAACTCTGTTAAATAGACAGAGTAGGTATATCTTTTAAATCACTATAATAGGGATGTTGACACCATTAAAAAATAATTTGAAGACACGACTCCAGTAAAAAACGCTTTATTTCAGCCCTGAAAGTCAGATTAATTTTCGATTAAATGCAAAATTAGATTTTTTGTTGCTTTAAAACAAATAAATAGTTAGTTGATTGAGCATTGCGAACAATGACGTCATTTGTCGCTATTGTCATTCAACCTCTATGGGAGATTATCTTATGACAGCTCATAAAAAGAACATCAGTTGATTGGTGGTGTCAACATCCCCATTCAAACAGTTTCTTAGGTGAGTAGAAATGTTCTTTCCGTGGACCCTTCAATTGGACTATTTTGGACTCACCCTTAACAATTCTTGACACTCACAACTCTATTTGATCTTTTTTCTTTATTGAGGAAAAAAGTCATGGTAGCCTAGTGGTTTGGTCTATTGCTTCTCAAGCAGATTTTTTATTGTTTATAGTCAGTTAATAAGGGTGACTGATTCAACGACAATATGATACTATGCACAGTAGCTATACCTACGCGCTGTATAAAAACTGTATTATTCTGTCATTAATTCTTTCAAACCTAGGTTCATGAGATAGCAAATGACATAAAGAAAGCATGGAAGGGCATGAAGGACTCACAGGAGTGGGGCAGGATCCTCAACCAGCGGCAGAAGATGTTCGGACAGCCCGTCGTGCCGTTCTCCGACCTGAATCGTTTGGTCAAAGAGTTCGAACCCTACAGGAACCTTTGGGTGACCGCTTCAGGTATTAAAGATTATTTAACAGGAAAAATAATACATTCGCTACCGGTTGTCAGACCTGAGACTTCGCTAGTGCCGCAAACGCACATGTGCGTTCAATCAAATGATAATGACCCAGTCATGAGAACGACGTTATGTGCGTTGCCGGCACTGAAGAATGAAAACTACGAGTAACACTTGTGTTTAAACAAGTTAGCTATGAAGTATCTTTTTGTATTTATTTTTTCAACTTCATTTTTTTATTACTTTTATGGTCATCCCGTGAAATCATATATTTCGTACTAAATACAAACTGAAATATAGATGCACAGAAAAAACCCACGGCACGGTATGGCACACGGCACGGAATGCTGAGGACCTGGGTTCGATTCCCAGTATTGGTCTTTTTTCTGGGGTTTTTTCTGTGCATCTATATTTCAGTTTGTATTTAGTACGAAATACACTAGTGTTTGTATTTAGCGGTCCTTGTTGAGCAGCTACTTTTTTCGTAGTCAAACATTGAACCATATATCTACTAGAACTAGTTTTCAACTACGCTTTCGCTCGCGTGAACCATTTGTGTAGTAGATGAATTGATGTTGCAGGATTCCCGTTGGATTTTTAAAAATTACATTGTGGCCTTCATTTACATAATTTGTATAACCGACCAAGAAATTCCTTTACCACCCTAGGGTTCATTGTCAGTTGCATGACTTTAAACATCAAAGCCTATTTTCGCTTATAATTCAATGTGACAATCAGCCTTATTGTTTTCATCCTGACATAGGAACTGTCATTAAAAATGTTAAAACACTTACTTGGTCGACTGTACGATGAAAGTTTGTGCAAAAATTTAATGTATTTCATTTGTAGACTTTACGGTTACGTAATTTTATATGTCCACAATCCGATCCCGTGGGAAAATCTATTATCTATTTTAACAAATTTGCTATTTTTTTGTATTTCTCAAGATTCAGCTATCTACATATTAAATTTTCTTTAGCCGTTTTAGCGTGAAATAGTAAATACCGCATTGAACCCAGGCTGTAGGTAGTCGCACAAATTGGTCATAAGCATGAGTATAACTTATAAAAATTCAATCTTTCAGATTTCTTGAAAGCTCGCGAAGTGTGGTTCGACAACCCGTTGATGTACGTGGACGCAGAGTCCATTGAGCCCCTTATCAACGAGTACTACAAGACCATAATCAAGTGCATCAAGATCTTCGCCGACCTACCTAAAGTGCAGCATGTAGCTACATCCATAAGGGTAAGAGATATCACGAAAGACAGAAAGAAACTTATACCAAAGATCTCTAGCAGTTAAGAATGCAATCAGGCTTGAATTATGAGAAAAGTGCACACACCAGAGTTCAACAATGAGACGCGTGGAGTGGACACGATGATGAAGATGGTCTGCTCTGTTTTGCACTTTCTCATTGAAAGAATGAGACTCCAGTGATGCTGAGTATGTCATAGATGATGATGATTTTAAGGATGATGATATAATAGCTAGTAGTGTACAAAAATACAGTGATATTAGTTTTGTGAATGAAAAAACCATAGCAAACGAAAAATTAAATAATATACACGCCTGGAGCAAACCAGACGCATAAAGACGAGACGTTATAAAATAACGTGTTTATAAACTTACTCCAAAGAGATGATTGTTATACATTTATTTGCAGGACGACATCGATGAGTTTAGACCGCTCATTCCTGTGATACAAGCTGTGAGAAACCCAGGCATGAAGGAGAGGCACTGGAATGAATTTATGGAGAAGTCTGGTTAGTTCCAGGATAAGAAGCTTCCGACTACATTAGAAATCCATAAATAATTTGATGAGCTCTCGTAAATTTCAAATTGCTAAGAGCCAAAGAAGTTACAATCAGCCCTACTCTTCCCAGCTATTTACATCGTTAGGACTTTCGTTAGGGCACCAGGTTCCGGGATGAACTCTCACAAGCTGGAACGTGAAATTTGGTACTCATCTATAGATCCAAACTACACATTTTCTTTTTACCCAACGTTCAGGAATCACGGTGACAATGAACGAGAAACAGACCTTCCAAATGTGCCTGAAGCAAGGCATGGCTGGCCACGCCGACCTGATCGCAGAGATCGGCGAGCTGGCGAGCAAAGAATACGTCATCGAACAGTCATTAGACAAAATGCAGGCGGACTGGGCCGTTAGGGCTATGGAAGTCACACCGTATAAGACTACTGGTAAGAACAACTTCAGAATTTTGTTCAGAAAGCCATTTTAATTTATGTCCTTTGAATGCAGGGCTGCGGGGTGGGAGGGAAAACCACTTTGAATTCAGGGCTGCGGGGTGCGGCGTGGGAGGGAAAACCAGGGCATCTGCTTCGGCCGGCTTTTTCAGTAGGCGTCAATTTTTTTTTTTTACATAAATCTGACCCGTGATTGACGTGATAAAAAGTGCAAATGAGTCTAAAGGTGTATCTCATTGCTTCAGTAACAGCCTATTCACTCTAGCCTTGAAGAGCCCTTATTTTCCTGGAAATACAGGCGACGGGAGCGATTAAGAAAGATGAAGCGAACAATTTCGCACGGGCAATGTATTTGAAGTCAAAAAGATTCATAATTAATGACTTAGACGGCCGGATAGCCTAGTTGTTAGTGAACCTGACTACGAAGCTTTGAGGTACCGGGTTCAATTCCCGGTCGGGGCAGATATTTGTGTGAAAAATACGAATGTTTGTGCTCGAGTCTTGGATGTTTAATATGTATTTAAGTATGTATTTATCTATATAAATATGTTTATTCGTTGCCTAATACCCATAGTACAAGCTTTGCTTAGTTTGGGACTAGGTCAGTTGGTGTGAATTGTCCCGTGATATTTATTTATTTTTATTTTATTTACTTTATCATCACTTACACTATCATTACAGCTAGCATTTATTTTTACTTTTTATAAATAAGAGAGGATGGGACATCTGACTCCGTTTAATTTAATGCCTCCAAGCGAATAGGTTACGGGTTGTCAAGCGAAGCGCTGAATTCGTGGCCGAGAAGAATCACCCCCTTGTATAGTCGACCAAGAAACTCCTTTACCACCCTAAACTTCAATGTCAGTTGTATGACTTAAGACATCAAAGGCTATTTTCACTTACAAGTCAATGTGACAATCAGCCTTATTGTTTTTATTCTGATGTAGGAACTGTCACAAAAAATGGTAAAGCACTTACTTGGTCGACTATACAATTTCGGCCATTCCATCTGAATCTTCTAGGAACATTCATAATGAAGATCGCAGACGAGACGCTACAGCTTCTAGACGAGCATTTGCTCGCAACACAGCAGCTCGGATTCAGTCCCTTCAAGGCCGCCTTCGAGCTTCGAATTCAGGAGTGGGATGACAAAATTCGCCTCACTCAAAAGGTCGTCGACGAGTGGATTGAGTGCCAGAAGTAAGTTTTCATAATAGGATCTAATAATTTTCTTTTGTTTCGTTGTCATTGCTTATTACAATACGTTTACTTTTAGTTTACCACTGACAGATGGCTTGCCTTCATTTCATTTCCAACTTTAACACCATACAAATAAAGTAGCTATTACAAAATCTGCAAACGTGGATAACAGTCTTCTAAAATTGACTTTATTTGTAGGTCGTTAAAGTTGAATATGAAATGAAGGCAAACCATCTGTCAGTGGTAAACTTTATGTAATTTTACTGTATATTATTATGGTGGTGTGGTACCTTGGACTCGGTAGCTTGGATTTTTCAACTCCTTCAGAAGACTGCTTCCGATTTCTGGAGTCGGTTCTCAGAACTTAATAACGCTAGGGATTGCTTCAACGTTTCGGCTAAATTACAACAGACGTGGTCACGGGTAGACTGAAGTGTAGGTACATGAGGAGTATTAAACTTTCGCGATTTTCACTCAGTTGTACCTACCTGGGACTTAAATGCGACCATTTTATTGTTTTAAAATCATCTTGACGTTTAAACCACGTTGCAACGGTAGCGGTAGTGGACTCGTGATAGCTCTAAATATAAATAAATATTGAGGTAAGACTATTCTCAAAAATTTAGAATCACGGATTGGTTACTATCATTATTATATATAAGTATATTTCAATAATAATAATAATAATAATAATTTATTTAAATAAGAACATAGGTTTTCACAAATTAATTATCCATCAGACCCGCAATTTAGGCTGGGCCTGTCTGTATCTTGGGTGTCTGCGAGAGCGATTTGTAAATAAACAAAGTCAATTTTATTCTATGCTCTTAGAGAATGGATGTATCTGGAGCCAATCTTCACTTCGGAGGATATATCTCGGCAGCTGCCGCTGGAAGCTAAAAAGTACAACACCATGGAGAGGATATGGAGACGCGTCATGTCTTCCGCACAAGCCTGCCCTAAGGTACAACCATCAATATTATCTCAGCATGGTGATTAAATAACGAGGTCTGCCAAAGTCTCCATTACTAAAGATGTACATTCAGTTTCTTAAAACTTTCGTTGCCTAAAGTTAATCAGAAAAGTTGTTCGATAGTCTTGATGCTGACCCACTCCTGATGTTTCGAGGCTATTTCTTTCTACGAAATTTCCGCATACCTACGATACTTCCGTAAACTTCACGGTCACGCTAATAACATTAAACAGAAGAGTAAAAAGGACGGCGCGATGCGGGCTTCGGATTTAGAATTTAGCAGTGTACATTCCTCACTATTTTATGTAAGGTATAATAATGTAGGTAGATTAAGGGTTTCAATTTTGTTTTTTTCTCTTTCTTTTTTGTGTGCGCCTCATGGTGCTCACTGGTATAAATATTGTACAAGTAGATAAGTTCTCATTAAGTGAAATGTAATAATTTCTTTTGAGAAAATAAAAAGTTCTATAAACCTAAACTTCCAGATTATGTTAATCTGCCCGGACAGTCGCTTATTAGACAGCCTGATAGAGGCTCGCCATCTCCTAGCCGTGGTCTCCCGAGGCCTCAACGAATACATGGAGCTGAAGCGGCTTCGGTTCCCGCGATTCTTCTTCCTGAGCGACGATGAGCTCCTGGAGATACTGTCGCAATCACGCAACCCGAAGGCGGTACAGCCGCATCTGAGGAAGTGCTTCGAGAATATTGCTAAGGTTAAGCAAAATTGTCACTTGTTAATCATTTTGCATTTATTCCATGAATTGGTAGTCGAGAATGTACGCCACCGATTTGTATTTTTGCCTTAACTTAGTGGCTTGTGCCTTAACATAGTGCTTAAATGAAAACCGCTATGTAATTTTTAGGAATTTGACATCCCGGAGATTCATTTCGATTGTCTGATCTGATCTAATAGTTTAGGCAAACAAAGCCGCGGGTAAAGGCTAGTACAAAATACATTTTGTAATAGTTAGCTATTAAAAATACTAACTAGACTTCTTCTCAGGTAACCTTTGAGCAAGATCTCAAGATCTCGCACATGCACTCAAGCGAGGGTGAGATCGTGGAGCTCAAATACCAGTTTTACCCGTCATCCAACGTCGAGCAGTGGCTGCTGCTGCTTGAGGACACCATGAGGCATACCAGTAAGTTGTATATACATACGAGGCCAAGTAATTATGTGAACACGGAAGCGATGATGTTGATCTCTCATCTTAAGCGATGCGAGGCGAGGCGATGTCGTCAGGGATCAAGAGCTAGGACGAAAAACCGTTTAGGTTCATTTCGTCCACATTCCCACTTTGTCCACATTCCCATCTCGTCCTTTTCCCACTTCGACCACATTAACACTTAGTCAACATTCCCATTTCGTCCACATTCCCACTTACGGCCCGTTGTTTGATCAATAGTTAAACTAACTAATAGTCAAATTGCCTTTGAAATGCGTTAACTATTGTTATCTTTACCCATACATTTTAACTATTAGTTTATTTATTTAACTATTGATCAAACAACGGGCCCTTAGTCAACATTCCTAGCCAATTTTAATGCAGTTTTCGCTATCACTTAGCTTAATTCTCAGGGAAGATTTTATTTATTTTTATGATTAAGGTATTCATGTTAAGAAAAATACTTTCTAAGCACGGTGCGGGCCAATACTATTCAGATACACTACCAATTTCGTTACTATTTTGTTACGAAATGGGAATGTGGACGAAATGGGAATGTTGACGAAGTGGGAATGTGGACGTAAAGGAAATGTGGACGAAATGGGAATCTAGAATGGAATGGGTCTGGATGTATGGATGTTTGTTACTCTTTCTTTCACGCTAAAACTGTTTGACAGATTCTGATGAAATTTAGCACAGACAGTTTATAACCTGGAATGCTTTTTATCCTGGAAAATTGCATAGTTCCCGCGGGATAACGATACTCGTATTCTTTGCAGACAGCGTCGCGGGCAGCAGCTAGTCTTAAACTTGTGGTCGCGAAGTAGCAAACATTCAATGAAATTGTTTCCTTCTAAGTCAGAAACCTCCAGGTGGTGCCTTGTGGAAAACACTCAATAACCTTCTGAGTGTTCCGCAGTCCGTCTGACCCTGGTAGCTGGGTTGGAGGAACTCTGGCAGATCCCTCGCTCGGAGTGGGTGCTCCGCTGGCCAGGGCAGGTCGTCATCGCGGGCTCGCAGACCGCCTGGACTGCTGGCGTCGAGCACGCGATTGGCGAGTTCAGGATGGATATGTTCTTTGAGGAGAACATGAGGATGGTGAGGGGTGTACAGTCAAGTGTAAAAATATGGGTTTAACGACCGCTTTAGCCTAGTTGGTAGTGACCCTGCCTACGAAGCAAGAGGTCCTGGGTTCAAATCCCGGTAAGGTGATGAGCACGAATATTTGTTCCTGAGTTATGGATGTTTTCTATGTATTTAAGTATTTATTTATCTATATAAGTATGTTTATCCGCTGCTTAGTACCCATAACACAAGCTTTGCTAAGCTTACTTTGGGACTTGGTCAATTGGTGTGAATTGTGCCGTGATATTTATTTATTTATTTATTTATGGGTGCACGCAACTTGCTCATAAATATGTCCCATAGATCTTATGTCGTCGAATTAAGGTATTGGTACATAATTATGAGAGGATGAAATCGATACTTATTTTTGCACTTGACCCTACTTTGATTGGGGGCCGACTTTTGACTCTCATGCAGATAATCGTGGGTTGGAGCTTGAAAGTGAAAGATCAAGAATCATTTTGCGAAAAGTTTTTCGCCGAAACATTAGTAAACCATGAAAAACATTCTCTGTCTCTATATATTTTGTATAGATATGCAATCTGACAGTGCGGTCCACGCGGTCAGATTGCACGCACGCGCAATGTACAGAGACCGACAATGTTGTTCATACATAACGCGGGCTGCGTTCAATTTGACCTGACCGCGACCGCAGCACGCATTCAGTGTGACAAATCCTTAAGTAATCATGTAGCGGGCAGATCCAAAATAAATGTCAATACGTACGGACGTCGTCTCTTCTTATTCTAAACATCACAGTGACAAGGTTCTGTGGTGGCCCAAGAATCAAAATGGTTGACTGTACAACAGGTTAAGTCCTCTCAATTCTGAGAGATACCCTGTGCCTAGTAGAGGGACGTATATGAACTGGAGATGATGAAGGTCTATTATATCTCTGGTCGCCGGTTTGGATTTCTCGCACAATCTAGGCTCCATTGGCTGGGAAAAACTAAGTCGTCTTCGCTAGTTGTCAGAACCTGAAAGATCCAAAAAATATGGTAAATAAATGCAAAATGAATAAACAATTGGAGTGTATAGTATGTATTTTTATTGATTGATTACCTGAAGCTCGCGTAGGGTACGCGTAATGTGTGCGCAGTCCGTATAGAGCAGGAGTTAGAGGTAGGTACTTGAGTATGCAAAATGTGAGGACCGAATTCAACCAATAGATTTGAGTTAAGAAAAGGTCAAAGATTAATAATGTGTATCTTGCCAGTAAATTTTTTGGTCCATTTTTTTTTACCCCCTATTTTTACCCCTTATTTTTTTTCTCGACTAATCCTATAGGTGGTGTATCGTTGGATAGGTCTTTTAAAACCATTGCGGGGTTGCTAAAATGATTTTTCTATTCAGTGATCTGTTTGCGAAATATTCTACTTTAAAGTGAAAATTTTCATTAAAATCGAGCGTCCCCCCCCCTCTAAAATCTAAACTGTTGGGTGGAAAAATTTGAAAAAATTCAGAATGGTAGTAAATATATCAAATTTACTACGAAAATTATAGCGGCTAAGATTGCTTGGAAATTATTTGTAGTTTAAGAGTAAATAGTAGCCTAAGGTATAAAACATACCTAAACTTGGATGATTCCGTACACAAATCCTTAGAAAAAAATTACTTGATTTTTTCGTAATGGCTACGGAACCCTACCTTGGGCGTGTCCGACACGCTCTTGGCCGGTTTTTTCTTGTCTAACTTTATAGTGTGGGGTATCGTTGGATAGGTAAAAAAATGGACCAAAATATTGACAGGAAAGATCCACATTATTAATCTTTGACCTTTTCTTAACTCAAATCCATTGGTTGAATTCGGCCCTCTCATTTTGCATACTCAAGTACCTCTAGCGCCTGCTCTAGTACGCAGCTTAACGGCTGACGGTTACGGCGATATAAAACGAAGTGATCTCGCAGCCGTAAGCCTTGGTTACGGATTGGTTTAGCCTAATCGCGGTAATTGGTTGCCAGCTGGACAGCCTTCGCGCGCTAGTGAAGGGTGAGCTGACGTACTTCCAGCGTGAGGTGCTCTGCGCGCTGATCGTGATCGAGGTCCACGCTCGTGACGTCACGCGCATGCTCGTCGACGAAAACGTCAAGAACGTCACCGACTTTCAGTGGATGTGCCAGCTCAGGTCGGTCGATTGTAGTGATGTCTGTTCCTTGTTAAAAAACAAAGTCAAAGTCAAAGTCAAAATTCTTTATTCAATTCACCGTTTCACTTTTGCATGGACACACATGCAGATCTGTGTATTTATTACTTCGTTGTTTTGTGAACCTTGTTTATTTGTATGAATTTGTGTGTACTTTCTTGTATTTGTGTGTCTTGTAAAAGTGAATAAATGTCTTCTTTCTTTCTTTCTTTCTTTCAATTTAGGCATCAATTCCATTTTAGGGTCGCAAAAGTGAAAGAAAACTGTTTCCACATTAAGGTGGAGCTATTAGGTGTAGAGAGCTTTTATCAGCACCATTGCACACTTAAATTGCCTCTGTACCCGTTTAAGACTGACGAATAAGGAACTGACTAGTGATATGCCAATTCGGACGAGGCGTCTCGGTTAGGCAGCCGCAAAAGGCATGATTTTGTTTGGCAGAAAGATCAAATTGGGGTGAAAAGGCGGTTTCGAGCGCGCGGCTTGTTCAGTCAGAATCTAGCTAATAAAGACCATGCTTACCTATACAAAATAAATTATTTTAGGATTGCTATCAACATCGTCCTTTCAATCTTCACTTGGCATATTTCCTCGTATCCATTTCAATCTTTTCAGATTTTTCTAGCAGGGTCCATTACTTTTACTTTATTTCTTCATAGGTACTACGAAATAGTGAAACCACCGTACGAGTTTGAAGAAGGCGAGTCGACTGAAATCATCCAGGAGGAAGGTTACCTGAACACGGCTCCGTTCTACCATCAGTTCAGCCAGAATCACGAAGACGTTCGCGCACTCAACTCTTCATTCGTCTACGCCAACGAATATTTGGGAAACAGGTTAGTTTAATTGTGCATTCGCTTGTCTGATTCCACTTTGTCACTATCGCACTAAAGGGGCCACATATACCGGTGCAGAAGTGGAGACTGACTGCGAGAGAGATGACGAGAGACTCGATGCGGAAAGCACGCGGCCGCACGACATGGAGTGAATTGGAAGAGACCTATCTATACTCAGTAGTGGGTAGAAAAGGGTTGAAAAAGAGAAATAGACGAGGAACTAGGAGACCATCACATGAAAATGAAATGAATCTCATAATTCTTGTATATTTTTTTCCTGAAACCAAAACCGCATTTGATAGCAAAACTCACCTGAACCGAAACCAAAATTTTGGTTAGACACTAGCTAAAACCAGCTGTAGAGTGGGCATAAGAAAAAGTCCTTTGTTTTGCAGCGGTCGTCTCGTGATCACGCCTCTGACTGATCGCTGCTACCTGACTCTGATGTGTGCGATGCACCTGAAGTTTGGTGGAGCGCCTGCCGGACCGGCTGGGACTGGCAAGACTGAGACCACCAAGGTAGGTATAGAATTGCTGTTTTCTAACAGACTCTACAGATTCACGCCAAGAGGGCCTAATAACACCGAGAAGCGAGAATGTGATGACTTTCTTGCCTTCTTATTTGCACTTGTAGAGTAAGAGAAAGACCGACGTGAGGAAAAGTCTTGTTGAACCTTCTTGCTGAGAGTTCTCGCCGTGAGTCTGTACCAATGTATATATGAGCTAAGCAGAGTTTAATGAAAAACCACGGACATTTTTTTGAGAGTTGAGAAACTAAAAGAAAAAAGACCCTTGGTCACGTCGTGCAGATTATTAAACTCATAAGAATATTTTAAGACTTTTATAGGTCTGTCCAGTTCCCTCTAATCAAGTTTTCTCAGTGCAAATTTCTGATACACGGCATCCAGGTTCTATTTATGATGTAGTACCCTTGGTATTTTCTTTTCTCTTTTTTCATCTATCTTCTATCTTTTCAACATTTTTGAATTGCATACTTGTTTAATTAGTACCTACATAATTAATGGTCTTAACTAATTCCAGGATTTGGCTAAAGCATTGGCAGTGCAGTGCGTGGTCTTTAACTGCTCCGATCAATTGGACTTTATGGCCATGGGAAAATTCTTCAAGGGATTGGCAGCGTACGTAACATGTATTAGTTTAGTTATATATAATAATGTAGAACATTACTTTGTTACACAAGTTGCACTGAGGATCTGACGAATAATGATGCTTCCTAAGAACCAGAAGAGTTATTAATGTAATCATTCACAGGTCTGGTGCATGGGCGTGCTTTGATGAATTCAATCGGATAGATATTGAAGTATTGTCAGTCGTAGCTCAACAGGTAAAAACTAAATTACAATTTATTTATTCCGTTACCGCGTTATTCATTGATATAGACCCCCGCAAAGTAATGTCTGAATCAATCAAGTACGTATTAACAAATCATCGTCCTACTTACTTCTTAATTTTTTTGTCTTCTATTCCATCTCAGATGGCTTAGGCCACAGAAATAATAATAAAGAGGATAGAAGTGCCTTAGACGCGTGACCTTGGCGCGACTTGTGGCTCAGTGCTATTTGAAACGTGGGTATGACAACAAGTGCTTTAAAATGGTGTTTTGCAGTATTAGCAATTGCGGAAACTCGTCCACACTGTGTAATTACACTAATAAGGGGACTACATTTCATTGGTATGCATTAATTTAATGTAATAATGCGGTTTATATCAAAATACAACTTGAGAAAATATTTAATTATGAAATATTGGTTTACACGTTATTAACACGAAACTTCATATACCATTGCTACTCATGCCCATAAAAACGCAGATCGTTTTGAACTATACGCAGCAATGTAAAGTAATTTTTGATAACCCTTCCGTCTTGCACAAAAGTTCGTGGTACGGACAAAAAAACAGGTTATGACTAGTACAGACATAATGCCGACGCGGCCAATAAATGGCGCCGTTGTGTAAATGAGGGTATGACTTACGTTGAGTGTTATTCAACGCTATCTCTAAGGTGTAAGGTTCATAATTGTTTGTAAAAAAAAATATTAGTAATTGTGTGCGTGATTGCGTAGTACGGTTCCGGTCTTTTGCATGTGTGCATTAACACAGTAAGTAGAGGGGATGAAGCAGCGACACGAGTTCCGGAAGAAAATAGGAACTAAGGCATTTCTATCCTCTTTATTATTATTTCTGTGGCTTAGGCAAAAAATAATGAGAGGAAATCTTTCAGAGTAAACAGTTTTTATGATCCAATCCTCCTTTCTTTAGGTTGTTACTATCCAGAAGGCCCAAATAGCGAAACAAGAGAAATTCTGGTTTGAGGGTGTGGAGCTGCCGATCAAGATGTCTTGCTCAGTGTTCATTACTATGAACCCCGGATACGCAGGTAAGGTAACATTCTTTAATATCCTCATTGATTTTAAAAGAAGATACAAGAGCAGCAACAAATGTTCCTTGTAACATGAATGTTGAATAGATGCTTAGGAATAAGAGTGAGATATCTCATCCAAATTCTTCCAACCATTTTAGAGTTAATTACTAACAAACACATCCAACACACATAAACTTTCGCGTTCATGAAATATTATAGTAGAACGCTTACTTATAGTGTGTCCTATAAACGTCTATCAAGTACTTATATTCCAGGGCGAACGGAGCTGCCCGACAATTTGAAAGCTCTCTTCCGTCCGATCTCCATGATGGTGCCTGACTACGCACTGATCGCCGAGATCTCGTTGTTCTCATTTGGCTTCTTCGAGGCCAAGATCCTGGCTGGGAAGATCACGACCACTTTCAGACTCAGCTCGGAACAGCTGTCGGCTCAGGTATTTAATACCGTCACCATTATCATCATTCGTTCTCATCGTGTTTCCCCGAAGACAACCTAGGACTAGATTATATAGGCTATTGCAAAACCTATTCTAAACCTAAGCCTATCAACGGTATCTTCTTACAATTGTAGAAAGCTTAAGCTGAGGGTGTGTTATTGTTTGTGGAAGGATCTTTTATAGGGTCAGCCGGGATTGCTTCAACCATTTTTACACGTCTACGGCAAAGCCAAAAGGAAGTGTAATGATTTTAGCAGTCTTTGTATGTTTGTATTTACATATGTGTATTCCTTCATAGCGTGGACACTACTCATCCGATTTTAATAATACTCGCCAAATAGTATTCGCTTTTTGTGTGGGGGTAAGACAGCCGGTAAAATCAATGCATATTTTATCGTAGCATTTATAATGTAGTGATTGCAAAATGTACATAGGCCTCAGAACTTATTACAATCAGGAGACTTATGTGCTTGTTTGTTATGTTTATCATCCCCTAAAAAAATCTATTTCAGGACCACTACGATTTCGGTATGCGAGCTGTGAAGACGGTGATTACGGTAGCCGGAAATCTGATCCGGCAGATGCCGGACGCGGACGAGCGCCAGATCGTGCTCCGGGCGCTGAGGGACGTAAATGTTCCTAAATTCTTAGTTGATGATCTTCTACTGTTCAACGGTAAGAACAAAACTAGACTTTATTCGTTGATTTGCTTTAGGATACAACCTACTTGTTGGTTTTCTTGGTATTCCGCAGCTAATTCGGAAATGTTTGGCTGTCATTGACCTTATTTTCTCTTACTGAAGCCTTTTTCTGCTCAGCTCTTAAGCTCTGATCCTTAAATTTCAAGCTTACTGTGAGACATATTTGGTTTTTCTACAGCAATGCCTGTTGAGTGTCAATAAAACAGTAACGAGACTGACAGATAACTCATGGGCTTAACCACTGGAGCCTGAGACTTGTGGTCTTTCCATTGAAAACTTAAACACGTCTTCGACAGGTCTACATTGACATCTGTGGAACTTTCAACTACTGTGAATGTTGTCTTTGGTGACGTGGGTGAAAATTGTGGACATTCAACTAGTATACATAAAAGCAACAGTTAGATACAACTAGTAATAAGTGTTGTCGTCTCTAATAGCGTTTGCTGTCACTAGGTATCATATCGGATTTGTTCCCCCGCGTCGAAATCCCCGTAGTGGACTATGGCATTATGGAGCAGTCCATCAGAAACATGCTTGTCAAGAAAGGATACGATGATTTATACAGTATGTATGACACTATTATCTTCATCTATCTATAAATTACCTACTAATCGTATCTGTTGACAAAATGACTTTTCTCAAACACAGAAGGAATTAGGTACTCCAAACACAAACGTGAATGAACCACCTTGGGAGCATGCACAATGTGTTTATGATTGGTAGCAAAGAGTACCGTGAGACTCACATATAGTGAAAATATACGGATCACTCATGTCTTAAAATGAGTTTACTCGACATGTTATGTTGTGTATGGCGGCGGCTGGGTGGCGTGTGTGCGTGTGTGTGCGCATTTGGCAGCCGCCGTGACGTGTGACTCCGGGAAGAAGGGCTACGGATTAGCCCGAAACATATCGAGTTAAATGCGTTTTAAGACGTGAGCGATCCGTATAGCAATCACCTTTAAAACAAACAAAAAAAAATGCCAAAATCAGACTAATTTCGATTCTTATGCAATTTAAGTAATTTTTATATTAATTAGTTTTAATATTATTCCAGTAATAATTCCATGACAGATCAATAAAAAAAAACCGGTTGTCTGTAAAGTCGGTTTACGGACGATAGTGTAAGTTTAACGTGACAACGTCATAACAAAACATTCAACCCCCCCCCCCCCCGCCGCTCTCTTGCAACTGGCCTTCGTCGCTCTCATGCAACTGGCCTGCTTCGCTGCTCTGCAGAATATAACGTTACGTAACGTTACATATACGTTACAATGAGTCATGTTTTTTCGTGTATGCAGCCGGCGTTCATCGATTTATTAGACGTTGTCACGTCAAAATAAAAAACAATTAAAAAATTGGTATTTCAATTTCAGCGTTCATCTTCAAAATAATACAGTTGTATGAGACGACGGTGGTGCGACACGGACTTATGTTGGTCGGACCGGCCGGAGGAGGCAAGACAAAGGTAAAATTATGCATTGCGGAAGATTTATTTACTTGACTTTTAGTCAAGAGACTTCGCCATAAACGAAAGCGACGAGTGGCCTTAGTTGCACAATACATAGGTAACACATTATTTGCCAAAAGCTTTGCGAAAGTTTAATGTGTTTGATTTGTCTATCTAATACAATATTTCTCTTAATTTTTTGCCTACCACCCGCCTTCAATCTCACGCACATTTTAACACGTGTAAAAATACGTGGCTACCACAAATATAGCCTACTCGCCTTCGTGAATTGCAAAAGCTATAACAGTTTACAGAAGACGATAGTTGTTTTCAGAGAATATGGTCCAAGTAGGTATGTCAAGATTACTTGCCGTGTTGGTCTAGTGGTTTGACCTATAGCCTCTCAAGCAGAGGGTCGTGGGTTCAAATCCCGGTTCGCACCTCTGACTTTTCCGGAATTTATGTGCGAAATTACATTTGTGATTTACCATGAGCTTTACGGTGAAGGAAAACATCTTGAGGAAACCTGTATACACCGTGAAATTTTAGTGGTTGTTTTCCCGAAACGAGGTGATTTAGTTTCGATTGTACAATCGATTTATAATTACTATTTTGACTAGAGTCAAAAATCCAATTGTGAAAAACGAAAGTTGAAAATGACCGCAAACCAATAGTAACGCTTCGTTGGTACAAGTAGCGTACGATCGTACGATAGGTTAGGTACCAACGAAGCGTTACTATTGGTTTGCGGTCATTTTCGGCTTTCGTTTTTCACAATCGGATTTTTGACTCTAGTCAAAATAGTAATTATAAATCGATTGTACAATCGAAACTAAATCACCTCGTTTCGGGAAAACAACCACTAAAATTTCACGGTGTATACACCTGCGAAGAAATTCAATGGTGCGCGTGGGAACTACGGCCAAAGGCCTCTCGTTCTGAGAGAAGGCATGTACCCTGTAGTGGGACGTATCGTATACAGGCTGTGATGATCATGTCACGTATTCCATATTTGAGTTGGGTGCAATCAATAACAGAACTCTCATTGGTTTCTAGTGTTACGAGATTCTTCGTGACGCGCTGACGGCTATCAAAGGCAAGCTTGCACCGGACGGGTTCCCATTCACGCCGGTGCACACGTTCGTAGTCAACCCGAAGTCCATCACCATGGGACAGTTGTACGGCGAGTTTGACATGAACACCCATGAATGGTAAGCCAATGCTCTAGTCCATTGTATTAAAGTTTTTCTAAATAACTAACGACGTCATTATTTTTCGGTAGCTAAAATAACATGTCGAATATTGATGCCAACTCCTGCTTTAAGATTATTTGAACAAAGCTGGATCAAAGTGGCTTTAAATGCTAATATTTATGTAATTGGGTAGAAAAAATGTGTTAAAAATTATACACTTTTCTTTTGTGCTAGACATACCAAATTTGTTTCATGTTTAGAAGTCTGATAACACTTCAAATTTATCAGCAAAAATCATCATGTTTATAAAAAAAGACTGAATCATGCAAGTCGATATTGCACACGTTTTTTGCATGGGTCTCCTTAAATTTTTAATCTGTTTCTATTTCTGCTACTTGTTGCCATTTTAATCAAGTTGCTTATTACAATGGAACAGATACAGCGCTGTGATAAAAGGACAGACAGATACACATAACTACATACCTATAGACAGCGCAGGCTTATTAATAATGTTTCGTTGTTTTCAAATCAGGACGGATGGAATTCTGTCGAGCTTGGTCCGAGGTGGCATTGCCGTGGAGGACACAGACAGACGCTGGTACGTCTTTGACGGGCCAGTAGACGCGGTGTGGATTGAAAACATGAATACTGTGAGTTAAATATTGTTTTACAAGCTTTTTGTAGTCTTTGGGAGGACCTGAGTTCTTGACAAAATATCGGAGGAACTTTTTCGCAGGTGGCCAAATAAAATCAAGATTTTAGGGCCTTTTTTGATAGTGAATTGGCTAGCTCTCTATCCCGTGGGTATTTGGAAAACCCTGTATTAGTGTGCCTCTGTCAACGTGTAAGTCTGGAAAAGAACAAGTCTCTAGCTCCAGTTATTAAGACTGTGCGTTGTTTGTCAGTCAGTCAAATCACGTTACTTTTTTATGATTATTAGCAACAGTGCCTTCAACAAGAGAGCTATTTAGTAACACGGTGGATACAAAAGTGATCGTGCAGTTACATTTCATAGTTAAGATAGGTACTCGTCTGTCACTAAATTATTGAAGATATGACTAAATGTGGCCCTCTTGTTATAATTTCCAAAAATAGTGACAAAATAAATCGAATGATTCTCAATTTCAGGTGCTTGATGACAATAAGAAGCTCTGCCTCTCTAGCGGTGAAATCATGAAGCTGACAGACCGTCAACGGATGATCTTCGAGGTCGCTGACCTGGCCGTGGCTTCTCCTGCCACCGTCTCACGGTGTGGCATGGTGTACTTGGACCAACAAGTCGTTGGACTCCCGCCTTTGGTCAACGCTTGGTTGAAGAGTAACATTCCACAGGTTTTGGGTTTATCTCTAACGAGCTCTGGTATCCTGGTAGTTTGACCTGTGGCCTTTCAAGCTGATCGTCGTTCTGAACGTGAGAACCTCTGAATTCTTTAGAATTTATGAGCGAAACTCGTATCATCCATTATACTCCGTTATCAAGCGGGCAGTTGCGAGCATATAAAATAATAAAAAAAAAAAAAAACATTTATTGCCACAACATAATTAGGTACAGGAATATCAAAACAGGAACAAAGACAAATGGAAATAACTAGCTACGTTCCGGCAATGGGTACCAATCTCAGCAAGTGCTAGGCCACATGGCAGCATGCGCCAGCGCTGATTTTCAGATAGACCCCCTTAGCGGAGGCTAGTTGTAACATACAATAATATATATAATTAAAAAAAAAAAAATTAAATAAATAAATAAAGAAGGAAACTAATTATAATTAGACGACCAGATGGCCTAGTGGTTAGAGAACCTGACTACGAAGCTTGAGGTCCCGGGTTCGATTCCCGTGTCGGGGCAGATATTTGTATGAAAAATACGAATGTTTGTTCTCGGGTCTTGGGTGTTTAATATGTATTTAAGTATGTATCTATCTATATAAGTATGTTTATCCGTTGCCTAGTACCCATAACACAAGCTTTGCTAAGCTTACTTTGGGACTGGGCCAATTGGTGTGAATTGTCCCATGATATTTATTTATTTTATTTATTTATTTAATTATTACAATTAAACTAAAAACAGGCATGGCCTGGTTATATGGCTTAAGTTAAGTACCCAGACAAAATATGTATGGTGTGTATGTGTGTCTCCATGTGGTGTAAGTGTGATAAGCGTATGGGTACGTGTATGTGAGTGAGCATGTGTATGTATGTGTGCGTGTGAGTGCGTGTAGTGTATAAGATAAAAGACGAGAGTCGTTGACATAGCCCGAAGGATTAAGCACGCTGAAGTATAGGTAACGCCACCAGAGTTGAGGCCACGCACACAACCACATCTCATGTAATGACTGCGGGATTTTGACGTTGTGTTAACGTTAGTGGCGTTACCTATAGCAATGGGCGATTAGACGACCAGATGGCCTAGTGGTTCGATTCCCGTGTCGGGGCAGATATTTGTATGAAAAATACGAATGTTTGTTCTCGGGTCTTGGGTGTTTAATATGTATTTAAGCATGTATCTATCTATATAAGTATGTTTATCCGTTGCTTAGTACCCGTAACACAAGCTTTGCTAAGCTTACTTTGGGACTAGGTCAATTGGTGTGAATTGTCCCATGATATTTATTTATTTATTTATTTTAATGGGCTGGTCACGTTTCCCCTACAACTGACAATCATTGGAGCAGACGTGTCCTGGAGTGGAGACCACGTTTGAGAAAGCGTAGTGTGGGACGCCCTGCGACACGTTGGACTGATGACCTTAGGAGGACAGCTGGCAGTGGGTGGATGAGGGAAGCCCAGGATCGCGAATGTTGGCGCAGTATGACGGAGGCCTACGTCTAACAGTGGACGGACAATGGCTGTAGATAGACAGATAGAATATAAACTATCCATGTCTCGACGTTGTAGCTATATATGGGAACTCCAAAATTTCTCTGAAAACTCAATTTAAAAAAGTTTTTTATCGACATTGCACGCACATCACTAATGTTAGATAGCCACCAATCTGCCCGCTTGATACCGGAGTTTAATAAAATTATCATCACCAAGATAAACATTGCCAGCCGAAAAACGGTTACTGCTGGATTATAGGCTTGCTCATAGTGAAAATAAACGGATCACTCACGTCTTAAAACGAGTTTAACTCGACATGTTTCGGGCTAATCCGTAGCCCTTCCTCTCGGAGTCGCACGTCACGGCGGCTGCCAAACGTGCACTGCGTGCTAACGCCCTGGTCGCGCGGCTACTCGACGCAACTGACAGCGACACACAACTACCCCCATTTTCATCATCACTTTTATACACATGTCGATCTGTTTTTTTCACATGTCGAGTTAAACTCGTTTTAAGATGTGAGTGATCCGTTTATTTTCACTATGAGTGAGTCTCACGGTAGTTTCATGTTTAAAATAGGCTTTCTCAAAAAAACTCTTCGACAACCGATTCTGCTTGACGACATGAACGTTTTATTAGCTGCTAAGCATCCATAGTTTTAATATGATGGTGTTGACGTGCTGCTTATTCGTATAGAACCAATTTCTAGAACATTTCAGTTCAGTTTATATTTTGTACTGTTTTTGTTCTTTTTGAGTATAAAATACTAGCGCGGCTTGACACCCCGTGTTAATTTAGATGAAACTCTTCTTAGTGCACCTCAATGAGACTTCGAGCCATAAGTAGTAGCTTAGTTAGACTGGGGTTTGTCTGTTATGAATAGATTAAGAAGCTTGACCCAATTTGCAGATGGCTGACAACATTCGCAAGCCATTGCCCAGTCTCATCAATAATTACCTCTACCCGAGCTTGGAGCTGGTTCGTTCGAAACTGACAGAGATCGTAGTATCCATCGACTCGTCTCTTGTTCTGAAGTTTCTAGAGCTTCTGGACTTTAGACTGAGGCCACTAACAGGCAAGGACGATAGACCTCCACCATCGCCACCATTTCAAGCTCTTATGCGTAAGTGTTCTTCAAATATGGTCTAAGATTGTATAGTGCATTTATCTTTGTAAAATGTTTGCATGCCAATGTATTTGGCTAGAATTGTCCAGTCACAGTAAGTAACACTCCTCCACTTGCACCAGAAACGACCCAGAGCGATGGTCAAGACCTCTCTCACGAAGTCGGCGCCCAACTTCTTTTAAAATTTCATTGAATTTCTTATACTTACTATCTATCATTAGAGGTCTTTTCTGATACACTTTGATCTGTTGGCCTAATGGCCTAGTAGTTAGAGAACCTGACTATGAAGCTTGAGTTCCCGGGTTCGATTCCCGTGTCGGGGCAGATATTTGTATGAAAAATACGAATGTTTGTTCTCAGGTCTTGGGTGTTTAATATGTATTTAAGTATGTTTATCCGTTGCCTAGTACCCATAACACAAGCTTTGCCTAGCTTACTTTAGGACCAGGTCAATTGGTGTAAATTGTCCCGCGATATTTATTTATTAATTTTATTTATTTACTTTGATCTGTTGGTTACCGCACTTATACTGTTGCATGGTGCAGTATCCATCGGGTGAGATCACCATCAATGAACACTTAACCTTGCTGTACTTTGCACACACGCGTATGACTGCTAGATCTGCGCGACACATATTTTTCAAGCAGAATTCATTTGTCTCCGCTTCCACATAAATCAGCATATGTATGTCACACAGTGTCACCTACTACAAAACCACGCAATATCATATAAATTGTTTCAAACTAACGAGTTTATTCTAAAAGCTGAACACAGAACCGTTCCCAAATAAAACTAATGACGCCATTCGTGTGTTTGCGAATATGCAAAGTAGATGTGTATCTACACAAAGTAACGGCTGCAGAATTAATCAAGATTACCATCGCGGTCAAAATAAATAGACGCAGTCTGGAATTATTAGCTGATCTTTCATCCCATAGGACTATCATCGGTTGAAATGAGAGCCTGTGTTAAAGATTTACAAGATTTTCTTTTTTGGTCCTTCCAGCTCGCTTGGCGCCGCTATGGGTGGTCTGGGCAGTGATCTGGTCTGTAGGAGCGACGTGCGACCACAACGGGCGCGCAATATTCTCCACTTTCATGCGTGAATTAACAGAGAAGAATGGCCTGAAGCCGCTCTTCCCGAAGGAAGGCCGAGTTTATGATTACACGTGAGGAATTATTGTCACCTCAAAAGTTCAACACTGCATTTGCTGAGAAATTTGAGGCGACTTTTGCTGTTGGCAATTAAAATGGCTTAGGATTGTAAAGTGAACCTTTATCACCCCCAAAATATCCGTTTGCTCAATAGGAATTAGTTCTCAAATAGTACACTTTTCCAATGCCCATGATTTTTCCGAAATTAATTAGTTTTAATCAACACACACAGACATTCAACATGGAATTTTTAGGATAAGTAAAAATGTGCAGCAAAATGACTTGATAGTGTTTTTTTCATGAAACTTGGTCCTTTCAAAGAAACGCATCTTTTGAGAAAGTCAACATTTCAGGAAAATTCGTTTTATCGTTTATCGTTTTATCGTATCTTGTCTGGATTGATTCGGAGGATTTTTTTTTTAGAAATTCAGTTTAAAGTTTGAATTAGTTTGTTTGTTGACATATTTTATTTTGAAATTAACATGTCGGGGAGTACTTACCTTAATGTGGTATAGTTATTTGTTTTAAACTTCAGATTTCACGATGGAGGCTTTACTGATCTGACGGACGACGGGGAGCCCGGTAACCCCTACTGGTACAACTGGATGGCGAATTTGGAGCCCTACGAAGTCGATCCAGAATGGCAGTTCGCTGGTACGTATTAAAAATTACAAAGCTAGGATTAAAATGATGAAATGGTTTCGCTCGAGTGCCGACGTGCATTGAAGGATCAGATATTTTTATATAGAATTTTAAGAAACCGCATTGACTCCCCTTATATGTTAAGTAGATTAGGATTGAAAACCCCTCGTTTGAACACACGCAATGTCAGTAAACTGTTTCATGTCCCTCTCACACGTAAAAAATATAAATCTAACTCCTTTGTTAATAGAGCCTGTAAAGCCCACAATACTAAATTTAGTCAGGTTGATATTATTTCATTTATCTCTCAGTGGGTTAAAGTGTAACATTAAGTCACTTATGGATGGATAACATCTCATTTCCTTTATCCAAAATTGTATAATTATGTATATAAATGTATTTGTTTTTAGTCAGCGGACTGTTTTTCGGCTCATATTTTCCCGTTTGTTTGTTTTTACGTATAATTGTATTATTAACTGGTGGCAGCTTCGTTGGTTTATATGAATTGTAACTATGTTTAGGTTTAAGAATAATGTACCGTTTGTGCCCAAATAAACATTAAAACATTAGAAGAAGCTAGTGACCGGCAGCCAGCGTGGGCTTGTTACTGGCCTCGTAACAAGCCAGCGCTGGCTGCCAGCACAAGCGGGAATACAGCGCAGGCCTATTTTTAAAGCCAGTTACCTGAATGAAATGAATCCAGTTGGCCTCATCGAAACAACAACTGGGATTGGTGCCAGCATCACTGGCTTCGTCTAAACCTTGCATAGTGGTCGAATAAAGGAGGGTCATTGGAGATTCACAACTTGGGCAGTTCGCCCTTGGTGACATCATGACTTTATTTGAAGTATAAGATGAAGGCGCCAGTTCAAAATGAGCCTAATTCATTTAGTGAACGAAAACAATTACTTTGCTCACCCGTAACCTTACGCTAGGTTTATGTAAAAGATGCGAAAAAAAATTGCGAGTTCGAAACGCGTCAGTGTAGTTTTGTGGCGGTGATAGTTAAGTTTGTGTTATTTGAGTGTGTTCATACAGTGTTTAGGTGGAGGAACTGCATGAACACGCATTTTTTACATAAACGTAGCTATCGTAAGGTCGCGGGTGAGCAAAGTAATTGTTTCAGTTCATTAATATGGACCTCCGCAAAGTAACGCCTGATTCAATAAATTAGGTACGTAATTCATTTTCTTCTCAGATATTGAAGTACCTACCCTCGACAACGTCCGTAGCGCAGCCATCTTAGGTTACAAGATAGCCAACTACAACAACGTGATCTGTGTTGGTCCCACCGGCACCGGCAAGACTGTTACTATCACCTCCAAACTGTCAAGGGGTCTCCATAAGAAGTTTATTTGCGAGTTTATCGTCTTCTCCGCTAGAACTTCCTCCAATCAGACGCAGGTTTGTACAGATCTTAATCATCTTCGTCATTACACTCGTTCGTTCCCGATAATCCGTCTTTATGCATCTCTACAAAGCTCAAATATTACGGCTTTCTGAGGATAAAGAGCAATGAGATAAGCTCGCTGCCTACATTTATTAGTTGCAGAGGCACCTTAAGAAGGAGAAGTTGAAAACCCAGATTGATTTTTAAGTAACTGTTAAATTTCTTTCTTACTCGTTTTGGGAATAATAAATAGTCAATTGAGTTGATCAGTTATTGACGTCACAGTTAGCTATTGATATACAAAATCTATGAGAATCTTGTGTAATGTCTTCAATTGCTCAGAAGCTATACTTCGTATCTTTGGTAAGTAGATGATGTTGTTACAAAATGGTCTTTTCGAGAGCACTGGTAGAATAAAAAGACATGTAAAAGAGCCCGTTGTGGCCTCTCTACAGAATTAACGCTTTACACATGGATAAAAATTTTATTTTGTACTCTACAAACACACACAATCAAGATTACCTACCGAAATACAAAAAAACAGCCCAAACTTAAAAGTAAACATTTTATATGGTTTGTGTGCGCTGCAGTAGTGCAAAAGGGCCATGATTTTGATTGCGATTTCGATTTTGATGTTCAAAGTTACTCTCACAACGTGAGCAGAGCAATTCTCAAGAAGTTTTCCAGCTGTAGAATTTTTGATTATGTTACAGGATGTGATAGACAGCAAGCTGGACCGACGGCGGCGTGGTGTGTTCGGCCCCCCTCCCACCAAGCGGCAGGTGTTCTTCATCGATGACCTCAACATGCCCGCTTTGGAGGTGTACGGAGCGCAGCCGCCTATTGAGCTCATACGGCAGTTCATGGACTTCTCTGGTGAGTTGATCCCATTTTACGATAAGGACCTTGGGAACTCTATAACGGTGCCGTGGTTCAACTGCAAAGATAGTTGGACCACGGCCCGTAAAGGCCCGTAGTCAAACAAATTCGACAGAGCAGTTGGACTACTGCCCTGAAGGGGTAATTTTTGTGGTAAAATATGCGACGGTAGCAATCTTCTTAGAGCTTTATTTGTTGTTTTATCGAGATAGGTCTACATCTACGAGGTGAAATTTTACGTGATATAAAATTAGTGTTTGCAGTTCAGTTAACGCGGGATATTGGTTTAATGCATTGTCTAGCATTAACTGAGCTAAGCTATAGAAATATTAATTTTGTATCACGTTTAAAATTTCACTTTGTATAGCTGTGGAATACAATATGTAAACTAACGACAGCCGTTCCCGAAAACAGGTGATAGTGTTGCTTGAACTGAACAACTTTCTCCAAAGAACATAGGTCGAAAAACGTTTTATTTTTCGTCTTTCCATAGTAAGTCGGTCAGCTAACCAATACATTTTGTATGGGAGTACCTATGATTTATTTTTTTTCGTTTTTCGACCTAAGTATGTTCCTTGGAGAAAGTTGTTCAGTTTAAGCAACAATATCACCTGTTTTCGGGAACGGCTGTCGTTAGTTTACATATTTTAAATTGTCTACAAAATTAAAAAAATTATGTCACCAGACAATTTTACGTGATAGAAGCCATCATAGTTTTCTAAAACAGGTGCGATTTCTTTTGATCCGTCTTTTGTTCGAGTAAATAACTGAAATTGCCCTGTCTCGCTTTTCGAATTATCTGATATAGCGGCAGTCAAATACGACTGTCGAATTTGTCACTGGTTGTCTGTGCTTCCAGGCTGGTACGACCGCACCAACATCGGCGAGTTCCGGACTCTAGTGGACATCAGCATCGTGGCGGCTATGGGTCCCCCGGGCGGCGGCCGCAACCCCGTCACTATGCGGCTCATGCGACACTTCCACTACATCTCCTTCACCGAAATGGAGTTTGCTAGCAAGGTGACACATGAAAAATGTTCTATATTCATATTCATATTTGACTTTGTCTTGTTTCGGCCGCTTGGTTAAACCTCACTATGTCATTACCGTCCAATGATTAGGTATTACCACAAACGAAAGACGTCATCCTTTTGCGTAGTCGTATGTCGGATAAAAAACATCGTAAAAACGCTGGATGTTAACCCCAGTGAATTCCAAGGGATTGCTTCCTACTTTTCCATGTATTAGGTGCAATGGATGACTTGGAATTTAATCCAGTTCTACCATTTAAACTTTGCCCTCCTCATGAGCTTCTTCACTAACGCAATGGTTAATTAATAATTAATATTCTTTGTTTTCAGTACGGCATATTCCACGTAATCTTAACCTCCTGGACGCGAAACTTTAACAATGTCACTGTCCGTGAAGCCCCATTCTTGAAGGGTTCCATAGACATCTTCAGTTCGCTGGTGGAGGAACTGCTACCCACTCCCACGAAGTCCCACTACACCTTTAACCTGAGAGATCTGAGCAAAGTCTTTCAGGGCATTTTGATGATGGATCCACTAAAAGTAAAGGTATGATTGATTGATGATGATTGCTTATCTTTCGTCTTTGTTTTCAATCGCTCTCCCATTGCTGAAGATCTTGACTCCGCATCAGATTGTACTTCAGTTAGTCTTAATTGGAAAAACAATTTATAAATACAGTAAAAGACAAAAAACAGAAGCAAAATTATCCCTAAAAAAGGATCTCTTCTATTTAACCTGGTTAAGAAAGGAATATTTATCAAAGTTAGTCCAGTAGACGAAATATGTGCGGATAATAAGTAAATAAGCACAACATTTTCCAAGGGCGAAATTGGAAGTGCTAAAATATATATCACAATTGGCTAAGTATAGTTTTTTGAAGAGATGCTAATTTTTTTTTTTTTTTCGACAGTGGTCGACTTCAACACCAAGAAACTGCAACTGTTTTATTTTTATCTCCTTTTATTTATTGGAAATATTTTTTTAAGTGTTCGAGATGACATTTGTGAGATTTAATGGCTGACAAGCGGTTTGTGCTCAGTACTAAGAAGAAATAGAAAAAAAAAAACGAATTCAACTGTCGCTTCTGTGAATGTCAAATGAAATCTAACCGTTTGCGTTTCGTTTGCTTTGCGTTGTCCAAGAAGCAGTTCCAAAATAGTGATCGAAAGTATTCAATCGTGATCCAATTATTGTGCATAAGTTATGGAGAAATGCGGTAAAATTGAAAGTCCGGATTTTATGCGGAGGTCGATAAAAATAGTAAAAAAATCACACTGAGCACACCAAAACGCAATGCAAACGAAACGCAAACGATTTGACATTGACAGCAGTGACAGTTCACTTCGGTTTTTTTTTCTGTTTCTACTAAGTTCTGAGCACGAACGGCTTGTCAACCATAAAATCTCACAAATGTCATCTCAAACACTCAAAAAAATATTTCCAGTAAACAATAGGAGATAAAAATAAAACAGCTGCAGTTTCTCAATCTCCAGAACGCCGACTGCCGAAAAAAAATATAATTAGCACCTCTTCAAAAAACTTTACTTAGCCAATTGCTATGGGGTAAGCCCACTTCTTTCTTCTTCTTTTTCAAGCTCATCTCCAATCTCCATTACCGAGGGTTGGAAGTCAGATTTTTTAAATATTTCTTTATCCAGAGCTAGTCTGAACAGTTATTCCACGGTTTTGATACCAGTCCTTATCTTGCTATGTGAAGCATGTGCTGCTATCCTACGTCTTTGCTGATGGCATAGTTTTTCATGATTGCTGTATGTTGGGCAGGATGAAGACGACGTGATTCGGCTGTGGTATCACGAGCATCAACGAGTGTACCAAGATCGTCTGGTGTGCGCGGAAGACCGTCAGTGGTTTGTCAAGTATGTAGACTTGGTTCGAAGTTTTGTTTTAGATTGCACCATCAAACTGACTTAAATTTTGCGAAGTGACAAAACACGATTTTCCCATAGATTCTGAATGGCAATAGCTACTAGCATAATAGCAGTAGTACTTAAATAACTCAAACGACTAACGATTTATTTGTTTTATAGGAACCAAAAACGAATTTTGTAGTTATTTATAATTAATCGGCTTAGCTAAAAAACTATTTTATACTAGATTTTCCCCTTGTTACTCATACATAACCGAGTTACATTACCAGCCATGTACAGACAAGGAAGAAATATTCTACACACTGAACCGGGCAATGTACTAAGAAATATTTTTTCTTTGCACATTACCGATTACATTTCCAGTTTTGTATGAGGATGTAAATATTCTTCCTTCATTAGGTACTCGGTTTTGTTCAAAGAAATCGTTATGGTGTGTACAAAACCAAAGAGGTTCTCCGAGTTAACAACAAATAAAAACCGAGTCGCTGTTGCGTTCAAAAGCATTCACAAAACCTGAGCTATTGATGGAAAAACCGTGGATATAAGATACGCCTATATTGACTAAACTTTCATGGACTATTAACAGTGTTATTTCCTGTTTAATTGTTAATAAAGAGGACATAACACAATTAATCTCAGGTTTTGTGAATGCTTTTGAAGTGGCTCGGTTTTTATTTATTGTTTACTCGGAGGACCTTCTTGGTTTTGTACGCGGCACAACGATTTCTTTGAACAAAACCGAGTAATGTAGGAAGAATATTTACATCCTCATACAAAACTGGAAATGTAATCGGTAATGTGCAAAGAAAAAATATTTCTTAATACATTATCCGGTTCTGTGCGAAGAATATTTCTTCCTTGTACATGACTGGTAATGTAACTCGGTTAAGTACGAGTAACAAGGGAGATTTTCTGATCTTCAAAAATAGTATTATCATTGAAAGTACAAAATGAAATGTAATAAATGGACTAATTAAACTAACTAACTAGTTTGGCTCAGTGGCCCAAAATGAGTCTTGGCCTCCGAAACAAGAGATAAAATAAATACGCGGTGTGGAGCTGGATCCATCTCTCCTGGAGTGTGGAGTCCCATCGTTCTGCTTATGTTTTAGGTTACTCGACAAGAAGATCCAGACGGAGTTTGGCAAGAAGCCCAAAGATGTCGTCGGTGGTAGGCTGATGCTGTTCGGGGACTTTATGGATATCGGCGCTGATGACAAGAAGTATATTGAGATCAACGATCAGGAAGAGGTGAGACTTAGGTGTTCCGCTGTCAAAGATGTATTTCTTGCCACGACAATAGTGAGACTAAACGAAGTGAAAACTCGAATCTTAGTCTGCTGCGACTATTCCTTGGATGGTGAAGGGATTTCTATACGTTTTTTTTTATCGTCCTACCCGCCTGTTTTGCAATGTCAGCACGCTATATAAGGGCGCAGGCTGAAAACCAGCGCGGTGATGAGTAATCCTCACCGCACATGCTGAGTCTGAGCCTTTTGCCACATAATTTTGTGTATTTTGTCTTTTTCTTTTTTATGGGCAATAAATGGTTTTTTATTTTATTTATTATTTATTCTAGGTGGTATCATTGCAGTAGACAAGCCAGCCAGAGTAGACAGCCTATTTTTTTGCAGTGATATTTCTTAGATATGGGTGTTTCTAGAAAAAAATGTACCCGTTTTGCCTTAATTATCCTTAATTTTCCATACAAAATTTATTAGTCAGTTTTGTGACGGTCCATACAACATGTATGGTTAACTAAGCTGCTGTCGCGCATTCCATGCACGAGTAGTCGTAAAACAGTCGGTAAGTGTCAACCCTGCTTTAAGTCAATCTATTTTGCGATGAGGTAACCTCAGTTTTATCTATGCTTTGACTAATGTGGGTATTTGTTTAATGACACCTCTGTCGGAGAACAGGAAAACGGCGCCCTACGTAATGCGAGACAGAGGGTACTTGAGCAGTGGAATGAAAGGTGTGTGGATGAGAGTGCTATCGTATAACCTGACTCCACACGGCCGCCAGAGATGAACCTGGTAAGTGCTCATGTATATTATAAGCCTTTATAATCGATATAACTAGCTACGTGAATGTGGAATAATGAGCCAACTGACGGACCTCAATTGATTCCACTCTAACGGAGTCCACCCTGTATCTCGCAGGGACGTTGGACTAGGTAGCCCGGGGCTACTAAGAGTATGTATCGGAAACATACAGGCAAGCTATTGTAATACGGTCGATTATGAGTTGGAGCACGCGGGTCGGGCCTGAAGGGGTTGGAAGGAGGGCCCCGTGGCGGCAGCGCCGCCATGTCCAGCTGGTGTCAGGTTCAGGGTATTATGGGTTTTACGACCCCCATAATCTCTGTATAATAAGTCTCCCTTAATCAAAGGTGGGAACTGAGGATACGTAGGACACCAAGACACACTCACGCAGTGTCTAGACTGGAGGCGTAATCGACTGTACGGAGAGGGTAACTCTGGGTAGACCAGTCCCTCATGCAATATGATGCCACTATCGGTAATACTAAATAGCTATACACGGTCGAAGGTGACTCCTTCTTTTACATTCACGTAGCTATGTGTATATTATATAATAGTGGTAATTATCGTCCATACGAGCCTATACCCAATCGAATTCAGGCAAGCATATTTCGTACAGATGGGTATAGAATGCACGATAGCTGCGTCACAAAACTAACAATTAAAAGTGGGACACTGTTTTTTATTGCAAATCGGATTCTGAGTAGAAATAACCCTTGTTAGGTTTAAAAAAAAAGTAAAGGGTACACTTTTTTCTGAAAATGCCCATATGTATGCGTCGTGAGTTCATGACTGTCAATTCTTTTGGTAAAGTCTTAACTCTGCACTCACCATAAATCAAGTGAGATAGATATCAATGGCTGGTCAGTTTGAAAAAAAAGAAGAGCAGAGACCGTGTTGTCTAACGCACGGATGCTTGCCATCGCCATACATCGGCGTTTTCGGTGCGGGAATGTTTGACATTAGCCAAAGAGTAGGTATTGACTTCAAAAACAGAATTTACTCTAGCAGGTTTCTACCTAATGAATAATTAATTGAAACAAAAAATACTTGAAAGAATCATATATGGTACATATTAACAATGGTCAGTCACTATTAACCTCTTCAGTTAAGTCTCTACTCTTTTATAAGCAAATAATAGATATCGGACGTCAAGATTGACATTAGATTACACACTTATTGTCATACTGTGTCTTTGTCTAGAAATAGAACTGCGATCGCAAACTTTTCGTGCAATAATAAAATTGATTTCTTCAAAAAATTTAAATGTACAACTGGCGAAGTGGAAAAATCGTTCAGTTCTTTGAAATGGATATTTTACAGCAAGACGCCGCAGATTAACTGTTCCAAATATAGAAAAGATATTAATAATTTATTTTGAAAATCGTGTCAACTACTTAATTTACTGCATGTAATTAATTGAAGTTATTTTTATTATTATCTCATAAGGCTTGGTAGTAAAGCTAAAGTACTACATGAATTATAATACAATTCGCAGAACAGTAGTTATTCATTAGGCATAATATGATATTTTCTTAGACTGACCTATCTGTTTATTTCTACTCTTTCTCAAATTATTCCCGCACCGAAAACTCCGATGTCTGGCCATCGCTTTCACTATCTCTTTCTGTCACTGACTCATACTGTTTGACAGAAAGAAACAGTGAATGCGAAAGCAAGTGTCAGCGCGTTAGACAATAAGCGAGGTCTTTTGAGATAAGCTAAAGTCAACTCCCATCATAAGTGCTTTGTACAGTCACAACACGGGATTTTTGAGCCACTGTTAGTAATTTGCCTGTGTACAACAATACAATACAATAGAAATACCTTATTCTTTATTGAACACCAAAAACAGTAAAATGGTATTACAAAAATAACTACACTTATGGCAAATATATGATTTGATATGAAAAAAATTAAGGCAAACAATATGCGGTCGTATCAGAAAGAGTAACCGAGTTTATTAATGACAATATTTTTTACATACCACGTACGTAAAAGATTTCTTACAAACAAAACACACTTAGATTTAAGATTTTGACATTGTAATTCTCTGACATGTACTTAATAATTTGTAGTAATAGTTTCGCAAACATTATTGGAATTAATTAAATACCGAAAGCTGTTTTTTACTTTTACTATGACTGCATGTTAATATTAAATTTAATGTTAAATAATTTTGGTAACGGTCTGTGTGCCCCTAAACATATCCAAATTGTCAAATATGTAAAAGGTACCAAAATTCAAGACGTGTATTATAATATTTGCACACCGGAATCCCGGTAGAATATTTGTACTAAACATAACCTACTAATTTATTGAATCAGGCGTTACTTTGCGGAGGTCCATATTAATGAACTAAAACAATAGGGATGTTGACACCACCAATCAACTGACGTACTTTTTATGAGCTGTCAAAACACATTTCTCCCATAGAGTTTGAATGACAATAGCAACATATGACGTCACTTGTTCGCATACTCAATTAACTAACTATTTATTTGTTTTAAAGCAACAAAAAATCTAATTTTGCAGTTAATCGAAAATTAATCTGGGTTTTAGGGCTAAAATAAAGCGTTTTTTTACTGGAGTCGTGTCTTCGAATTATTTTTTAATGGTGTCAACATCCCTATTACTTTGCTCACCCGCGACCTTACAATAGTTACGTTTATGCAAGAAATGTGCGTTCATGCAGTTCCTCCACCTCCACACTGTACGAACACACACAAATCACATAAACCCAACCATCACCACCACCAAGCTACACTGACGCGTTTCGAACTCAACCAGAGCTCATCTTCAGAGTTACCACAACCGTATGCTATGATAATGCGTATGTATGCGTAGCATACGGTTGTGGTAACTCTGAAGATGAGCTCTGGTTGAGTTCGAAACGCGTCAGTGTAGCTTGGTGGTGGTGATGGTTGGGTTTATGTGATTTGTGTGTGTTCGTACAGTGTGGAGGTGGAGGAACTGCATGAACGCACATTTCTTGCATAAACGTAACTATTGTAAGGTCGCGGGTGAGCAAAGTAATTGTTTTAGTTCATTCATAACCTACTAAATAAGTATACCACCTGTTAAGACCATATTCTGCAAATAAACAATCATTTCATTTCATTTCATTTCGTTTCGTTTCGTCTCGTCTCGTCTCGTCTCGTCTCGTCTCGTCTCGTCTCGTCTCGTCTCGTCTCGTCTCGTCTCATTTCATTTCATTTCATTTCATTTACCTATTACTCAGCCATATTATGTAAAGTAGTAGAGTAACAGAGTAAGTAGCTTAAAATTTTCTTGATGTGACAGTACATGTAAACAGTTTACAGAAGAAACATTTCCTCCCACAGCTGGACGAGATTCTCCAGCATTACCTGAACGACTACAACTTGGCGACGACGGCACCCCTGGACCTCGTGTTGTTCGACGACGCCATATCCCATCTCTGTCGAGTTGCCAGGATCATGCGCCAGCCCATGGCTAATGCCCTCCTGCTCGGAATGGGGGGATCTGGTAGGTTCATTGAATTTTGACGAATTCTCACATACTTAAGGGCATTGTCATATAAAAGTGTACCCTGTACTTTTTTTAAAAACCTAACAAGTTTTGGGTTATTTCTACTCAGAATCACAAGCATTATCGATTTAAGCAATAAAAAAAGTGTCCCTCTCTTAATTGTCGGTTTTGTGACGCAGTTAACCATACATGTTGTATGGACCGTCACAAAACTGACTAATAAATTTTGTATGGAAAAATTAAGGATAATTAAGGAAAACGGGTACATTTTTTTCTGAAAACTCCCTTAAATACATATTAAACATCCAAGACTCGAGCACAAACATTCGTATTTTTTACACAAATATCTGCCCCGACCGGGACTCGAACTCGGGACCTCAAACTTCGTTGTCAGGTTCTCTAACAACTAGGCTATCCGTCCGACAAATATTATTTATGCCTACGATTGTACACATCATAAACAACATCAATTTCGATTCCAGGTCGTCAATCTCTCTCCCGACTAGCAGCATTCATAGCGGAATTGACGTGCATACAGATTGAGATTACGAAGTCGTACGGACAGTCGGAGTGGCGTGATGACTTGAAGCAGACCATGATGAAGGCGGGGGCAGACAACAGGGGCATTGTTTTCCTATTCTCTGATGCGCAGGTAAGCAAGTATCGAGAAGAATAGGCCAAGAAAGAAGCGTAGCTACCGTTATACGAGGGGCGTTCAATATAAAGTGAGAATGAGATGCAAACTCTTTTAATATTACGAAATTAAATACTGGCCGGTAAAGCTAATCTATCTAGCTGATTGCTATGAAAAAAAAACTAACTGTCTTTTGTTTAAAAAAAAAAACGGTAATTTCTTTGCAATGCTATTGAGTACGTTAGCGAAAATGGAGAAAATTTAACTGCGTGCCGTTATCAAATACTTGTGTTTGAAAAATTTTTCTACGGACCAAGTCAATTTGGATTTGCGGGACACTTTAGGGTCGAATGCTCCTCCGTATTCGACAGTCGCACGTTGGTGCGCCGAATTTAGACGTGGAAGAACATCGACAATGGACGACCCCCGCTCCGGACGCCCTACTACAGCAGTAACTGAAGAAATTGTGAAAAAAGTCGAAAACTCAGTTTTGGCGGATCGTCGTGTCACGGTTCGTTTTATTGCTGAAAATGTAAAGATTTCAACGGGGAGCGTGCATAATATTTTACATGAACGCTTGGGTATGAAAAAGGTATCTGCGCGTTGGGTACCAAGAATGCTTACTGACACGCAAAAACAAACTAGACTAGAGATTTGTCAAGAAGCTTTGAACCTGATGCAGCAAGACCGGGAACTTTTTTTGGTGCGATTTATAACAATGGACGAAACATGGCTCCATCATTATGACCCAGAAACGAAACTGCAGTCTATGACATGGAAAAGCCCATCATCTCCAACTCCGAGGAAATTCAAGGTGAGCCCATCTGCCGGTAAGGTCATGGGCTCTGTTTTTTGGGATGGTAAAGGGGTATTAATGATTGAGTATCTCGAGCATGGAACCACTATTACGGGCACATTATACGCCAAACAAATAGCAACATTGCGCAATGAGACCCGCGAAAAACGGCGAGGTAAACTCTCGAAAGTTGTGCTGTTCCACCAGGACAATGCCCCGGCACACAAGTCCGCCGTTGCAATAGCTGTAATTCGTGATGCTGGGTTCGATATCCTTAAGCATCCTCCGTATTCACCAGATCTCGCTCCCAGTGATTTCTACCTATTTCCGAGATTGAAACAATACCTGAGAGGCCAGAAATTTGAAGACGACGACGCGGTAGTCGCTGCAGTACAAGATTTTTTAAGTACTCAAGATGAGACCTTTTTAAAAATGGAATTTTAAGTTTAGAAAAAAGATATATTAAGTGTATTATGCTAAAAGGTGACTATGTCGAAAAATAAAATGACATTTAGTAAAAGTTGTTTATAACATACTCATTCTCACTTTTTATTGAACGCCCCTAGTATTAACCGTATCAAAGCAACAGGCTTTTCCAGCTACAGGGGCCCATTTGGGATTCGTTACAGTTAGGTAAAAGGCCTCCAACAAGTTTTCATATAGGGCTCTTCTAGAGCAAGCTATACCATTGGTTCAAGAATACGATTAAAATGATGCTACATGAATAATATTATAATGTGAAATAATAATGGTCTTAAGTTAAACGAGGCCGTAAGTAGCAATAAATGTTGTCCGTTTTCCAGGCCCCGTCTATTTAGATACGCTGCTACAAAATTAATCCTTGTCTTATGTTGTTTACCAATGCAGGGTTAATTAAAAGCAAGCATATTTAAAACAAATTCAATTGATTTTCTACCATATTGTAAAGGGGCATGGTCGAATTTTTGTGTAGATTTTTGTGCTCGCCATATGCACTATGACACACACACACACACACACACACACACACACACACACACACACACACACACACACACACACACACACACACACACACACACACACACACACACACACACACACACACACACACACACACACACACACACACACACAAATTCACACACACACACACTTATACATGCATGCGCTCGCAATTCCTGCATGTGTTATGAATTGATGTAATTTTAATTTTATTTTTAAGAATTTTCTTCGATATTCATAGTGATTAATTAATTATGGAAGAGCGGGACTTCCTGACACAGGTATTGTATACTTACTGGGAAGTCCCAACGTTAATACTGTTATTGTAGGCTATGATTATTGAAATAAATAATTTTTGATTTTTTTTTGATTCGTTATTTATTCAAATAACCAACTGATTACAGCAAATAAATAAATAAGTACCTTTGAAACTAAATTAACCTTCGTTGCAGATCAAAATGGAATCATTCCTCGAGGACCTAAACAACATTCTCAGTTCCGGTGACGTTCCCAATATCTACGAAGCTGAGGACTTGGACAAGATCTACATGTCCGTCCGTCATGCTGTCATGGAGATGAATCTGGCTGCGACCAAGACGAACCTGTTCGGGTGCTATCAGAGGCGAGTCAGGAGTAATCTGCATATTGTCGTCGTCATGAGTCCAGTGGGCGAGGTGAGTTCAGATCTTTAATTATTAGCCTGTTTTGTGACCCACTGCTAAGCAAAAGCCCACTTTCAAAATAATTTGTCAAAGAAACAAAGTTTAACAGGGTTGTGTGTGGGCTCGAGTCCAAGCTCGCACCTCTGAGTTTTTCGGACTTTTATGTGCGAAATTACAATTGTAATTTGTCATGAGTTTTACGGTGAAAGAAAAGATTCTGAGGAAACTTGCATACACCTGAGAAGAAATTCAATGTGAAGTTCCCAATCCGCACTGGGCCCGCGTGGGAACTACGGCCCAAGACCTCTCATTCTGGGAGGAGGCCTGTGCCCTGCATGATAACGAAAAACATCGTCTTCCAGTTGTTCCGCGCCCGTCTCCGCCAGTTCCCGTCCCTCGTCAACTGCTGCACTATCGATTGGTTCAGCGAATGGCCCAAGTCAGCCCTGGAATCCGTCGCCAACCACTTCTTCCGGAACATGGAGGAGTTGGAGACTACTGATGACGTGTACGACGCCATGGTTGTGAGTATTTGGTGCCGTGACCAGGATGCGCTCAATAAATCTTTTTTGGAGAAAATTGTTTTGTCACCTTACCTTACAATGCTCTTCCTTTTACACCCTTCCAAAAAACGTAAAAATTATCAATATACGAGGGGCGTTCAATATAAAGTGAGAATGAGATGCAAACTCTTTTAATATTACGATATTAAATACTGGCCGGTAAAGCTAAACTATCTAGCTGATTGCTATGAAAAAAAAAAACTAACTGTCTTTTGTTTAAAAAAATATACGGTAATTTCTTTGCAATGCTATTGAGTACGTTAGCGAAAATGGAGAAAATTGAACTGCGCGCCGTTATCAAATACTTGTATTTGAAAAATTTTTCTACGGACCAAGTCAATTTGGATTTGCGGGACACTTTAGGGTTTCGACAGTCGCACGTTGGTGCGCCGAATTTAGACGTGGAAGAACATCGACAATGGACGACCCCCGCTCCGGACGCCCTACTACAGCAGTAACTGAAGAAATTGTGAAAAAGTCGAAAACTCAGTTTTGGCGGATCGTCGTGTCACGGTTCGTTTTATTGCTGAAAATGTAAAGATTTCAACGGGGAGCGTGCATAATATTTTACATGAACGCTTGGGTATGAAAAAGGTATCTGCGCGTTGGGTACCAAGAATGCTTACTGACACGCAAAAACAAACTAGACTAGAGATTTGTCAAGAAGCTTTGAACCTGATGCAGCAAGACCGGGAACTTTTTTTGGCGCGATTTATAACAATGGACGAAACATGGCTCCATCATTACGACCCAGAAACGAAACTGCAGTCTATGACATGGAAAAGGCCATCATCTCCAACTCCGAAGAAATTCAAGGTGAGCCCATCTGCCGGTAAGGTCATGGGCTCTGTTTTTTGGGATGGTAAAGGGGTATAATGATTGAGTATCTCGAGCATGAAGCCACTATTACGGGCACATTATACGCCAAACAAATAGCAACATTGCGCAATGAGGTCCGCGAAAAACGGCGAGGTAAACTCTCGAAAGTTGTGCTGTTCCACCAGGACAATGCCCCGGCACACAAGTCCGCCGTTGCAATGGCTGCAATTCGTGATGCTGGGTTCGATATCCTTAAGCATCCTCCGTATTCACCAGATCTCGCTCCCAGTGATTTCTACCTATTTCCGAGATTGAAACAATACCTGAGAGGCCAGAAATTTGAAGACGACGACGCGGTAGTCGCTGCAGTACAAGATTTTTTAAGTACTCAAGATGAGACCTTTTTAAAAATGGAATTTTAAGTTTAGAAAAAAGATATACTAAGTGTATTATGCTAAAAGGTGACTATGTCGAAAAATAAAATGACATTTAGTAAAAGTTGTTTGTAACATACTCATTCTCACTTTTTATTGAACGCCCCTAGTACATACTAATATTTATAATAAATGCTAAAGTGTGTCTGTACGTCACGCTTAAACTGCTGAACTGATTTAGATGAAATGAAATGAAATAAATTTGATTGGAAACCATTTTTTTATACATTTGCTGCAAGGTCCTTTGCTATTGAGATCGGTATTGGGAAAGGACAAAGGATAGTTATTATCCCCGAAATAATCTTTTAAGGGGGTGAAAAAAGGGGTGGAAATTTGGATGAGGAATCTATAACCGCTGAACCGATTTAGATAAAATTTGGTATGGAGATAGTTTGAGACCCTAGAAAGAACATAGGATACTTTGTATTCCAAACAATGGCATATAGTTCCCGCGGGATGGCGATAAATGTTTTTTTTACAGTCTTGAGCCGCAGGCAACAGTAATTTAGAAAAATGTTCTGCGACCGCACCGCATTTTAAATTCGATGTTGTGTGCAGTCCGTCTGCTGCTTCGCCCACCAAAGCGTGGTGGATGCCAGCACCAAGTTCCTGCAGCAGCTGAACCGTCTCAACTATGTCACGCCCATGTCTTACATGGAGATGCTTGGAGCGTACGCGGAGATGTTCCGCAAGAAGCAAGAGTCCATCCTCGCTGAGTCCAACGCGTTGAAGACTGGTAAGTAAACCGCCATGAATTGACGAGATTTTTTTTTTTTTAACACATGAAAATTACTACAAGAATCGAAATAGTTTTGCCTCCTAAACACGGAAAAATATTTCCCTTTGCCCTTCTCACCAGAAAAAAGAACTGTAATAATTTTAAAGTTGATAACAACCTCAACGTCAGATTTACGTCATCACTTTTTTTTAATAGACACTAGACAACTACACACTACAACTATGTCGTAGTTTTGGAGTTATACCCTTTTAGAATAAGCACATCTTAAAAAAATTGTTATAAATTAATTAATAATCCTAGTGAAAGTTTAAAACTATCAGCGTCTTTCTCTTTCCAAACAGAATACATAGAACAAATCAGATTATAGCCTTAAAAATATGAAATCTTGTCAATTAGAACCAGTTTTTTTTTATCCTAAACCGAAACGGCTTTTTAAATAAAAAGTTTACATTTTTAAATGAGGAAATTTTGAAATTTCTTACTTAGAATTAGAGCTCTATTGATTTTGCTGATTAAAAAGATTTTTTTGTCAGTTTTATGACCAGCTATTATGAACTGTATGAAATAAGTTTTGTTAAAAATGCTATTTTTAATACAAAATTTTTTGCTGACTGTACTTTTTATCCTTGGCTACCAAAGTACTCGTCAAGACGAATCAAACGAGCCCAAACTCGATGCGGTCGTGTCGTTTTATTACAGAGTACCTACGGCCATCTTCCAGCTCCAGCTCCATCATCAGATCAGCACCGTGTCATAATAATGTGGCATTGTCATCCGATTTTCACATGCAAGCAAAATTTCAGCTCAATCGGAAACCGGGAAGTGGGTCAAATTTAATTCTTTTCCAGGCATAGCACATATAGCGACCACATAAATCTACACAAAGATTTGACCTTACTCCGTCTTCATTATGGTAGAAAATCAATTGAATTTGTTTAAAATATGCTTTGCTTTTAACTTAATCCTGCATTTGTAAAACAATGATTCACTTTGTGGTACTGTATCGGATTTGTCGGGGCCTGGAAAAGGGTTGACTCGCTAGATTTTGACCCACCCGTACATATACATAGGAACATTGCATTTGCAAGTTAGTAAAAAGCTTGTAATATTATTGTTGTTCTTTGTGAAATTGAATAGTACTTTGTGATACTGTCCCTACTATAACAAACAAATTATTTAACGGAGGTGCCACCATACATACGTATATCTGTCGCATAAGATAACAAGGACTTTACAACCAGTGAGCCATTGATTCGAGTTAAATCTTCGGTCTTAACAACACTCTATCAGGTGAGATAGAGGACACTCGCTGGTCAGTTAAAAATACAGAACGGTAAACAGGAGTAAGTCCGGCTTTAAATTTAATTAACCCTTTCAACGCCAACGACACTTATAGGTGTCACAAAGTACAGTGTCAAAGTGATCTTGACACAATGACATAAGATTCAAAGCAGGTTTACGTTTTGTCGAGGCGTGTCGTTGAAAGGGTTAATGGTTTCCTCAGGCCTCAACAAGTTGAACCAGACGGAGGTGGAGGTGAAGCAATTACAGATCGAGTTGGCGGATCTCAAGCCGCTTATGGAAAAAGCCGCCGAGGAGACGAAGCTGGTCATCGAACAGATCGCTACAGACACTGTACGTTTATGATTATATTATAATACTAGCTTTTGCCCGCGACTTCGTCCGCGTAGAATTCCAATTTGTGATAAAGCTTCTTCATCTCTTTCATTGTATAAAACAAAAATCCGGCAACGGCAACATCCGTCATTATTTAATTATCATTTCATCATTTCATCATCATCAGTATCAGTGAATATTATAAATCCCGTTTATTCTCTATCCCGTGGGAATTTCAACAAATTTGTCCTTATTCTATGCAAAGTTTTGCTTATTTTTACCCGCGGGAATTTTGCATTTTTCCCGAGAAAAAGTAGCCTATGTCCTTAAAGGTGTAGCTTTCTACCGGTAAAAGTAGTTTTAAAATCAGCCCCGTAGTTGAATTCACTTATTTTTTCCCGTGGGAATTTTGCTTTTTCATGGAGAAAAGTAGTCTATGTAAATAATGGTTGGTGTAGCTTCCTATTGGTGAAAGAAATTTTCAAATCAGCCCTCAAGTGATATTCACTTCTTTCTATCCCACGGGAATTTTGCATTTTACCGAATTAATAGTCTAGCCTATACCAATAAAGGATAGTGTAGTTTTCTATTGGACATTTTTTTTAAACTCAGCCCCGAAGTTAAATTTACTATTTTCTATACCGCGGGAATTTTGCATTTATCCGAAAAATAGCATCCTATGTTAATCAAGGACAGTGTATCTTTTCTATTGGTGAAAGACATTTTAAAATGAGCTCCGAAGTTGAAATTTTTTTTTCTATCCTTTGGGAATTTTGAATTTTGCATGTTCCCGGAAAAAAGTAGCCTATGTCAATAAAGGATAGTGTAAATTTTTACTGGTAAAAGATTTTTTTTAATCGGCTCGGAAGTTTCAGGGATTATCTATCCCACAGGAATTTCCAAAAATCCTGCATTAAGTTTTTTTGCTGTTATGTATGACCATTTACGTTTATACTGAATTTGAAAAGTTTAGTAATTGTAGTTACGGAGGATCCAGTTATCCCGTGGGAATTTTCAAAATTATTGAAATTAGCTTTATACCTATTCTAATAGTCTACTTGCATGCCCAATTTGAACAGTTTAGTAATTTTCGTTATGGGGATAAGGGTCACTCTTGATTGGTGAAATATATACATTCCGTATATTCCTTATCCCGTGGGAATTCCTGAAAATTCTTTCTTATCGGATGCCTACGTCATACAAAGAACACATCCTTTAAGTTTCAGGTCTCTACATACAGCGGTTTAGGCTGCGCGTTAATCCGCCAGTCAGTCATTTAGGACTTCAGGACAAAGCATTTTATATGTATTTGCATTGCACCAAGCTTTTATGCGAGTTCAACAATGATGTTTGAATAGGTACTCAATTCGATTTTATTCGAAAAAGGTTGAACTCACATAAAAGCTTCATCATCATCATCATCATTTCAGCCGTAGGACGTCCACTGCTGGACATAGGCCTCCCTCATTGACGCCCAATCATTACGGTTGGAAGCGACTTGCATCCACCCTGAACCTGCGGCCTTCACCAAAACGTCCGTCCATCTCGTTGGTGGACGACCCACGCTGCGCTTGTAAAAGCAAAAGCTTGGTGAAATGCAAATACTTATACATATAATTAGTTATTATCAGAGATCAGATCAGGAAGTGGTTGACAAACGTAGACAAATGGTTTGAAAAATTTGAAGTTTCGTTTCGTGTCAAAATAAAATGTAATTTAAATCAAAAGCACTAAGGAGTATTGATATCATCTTCGAAGCAAATCACCCCCAAAATAACTTTCTACTCCTTTTTAACCCCGTCAAGGGATGAATTTCAATAAAATACGAAACACGTCTTCCATCAATTCTGTTATAGAATGTTTATGCAAAATTTGAAGTAGATTGGACCAAGGAATCACGTTGTCCCATACAAACTTTGGCCCCCTTTTTTACCCCCTTAGAAGTAGAACTACGAAATATCCTTTCTTATCGGATGCCTACGTCATACAAAGAACACACCCTCCAAGTTTCAGGTCTCTACGATCAGCGGTTTAGGCTGTGCGTTGATCCGTCAGTCAGGACAAAGGATTTTATATGTATAGATAACATATCATAGATACATACAATCAAGCCTCCTTCCCAGCAAAAGGGCAGGTAGAGACTATTTGTTTCCATTTCCACCTACTTCGATCCTAACATAGGGTAAATCACCAATAACTGGCCCCCTCATACTGAAAATGAACTCTGTTCCGCTACAGTGACAATTCAAGAGTGGCAATTTTTTGCTGATTTGGGTCCATTTTGTGACACAAGTATGTTATTTTTGATTATTTAAAAGCGAAAAAGTTTTTCAGGTGCGCCGGCGGGATTCGAACCCACGTCTCCCGGGTATGCGCCCCAACCTGGGTGTTCTACCCGGGAGACATGGGTTCGAACCCCGTCGGCGCACCCGAAAAATTTTTTGGGAGCGACGTGGTTCAATTGATAGAACACCCAGGTTGGAGCGCATACCCGGGAGACGTGGGTTCGAATCCCGCCGGCGCACCCGAAAAACTTTTTCGCTTTTAAATAATCTTAGATTCGGTGCTAATAAAAATAAATAATATTTATGTTATTTTTATTTTCATTGTGTTATTTTTACTTTTATTGTTTATTTTTTTTCTTTTTTAATTTTTCTTTTGTCTATGTTGTCACAAATACATATTTCTTTCTTTCTTCTTTCTTCTTTCTACAAACAGAATTCAATTTAGTATAATGTGGCCAGTCATTGAACGGTGGTCAGTTATTGGCGATTTACCCTATGTTAGTATCGAAAGTAGGTGGAAATGGAAACAAATAGTCTCTACCTACATCTTTCGTTTCCATAACATTTATTAGGTTTTTCATACAAGCTCGTCAGTTTCAAGTATTCTTGTTTCATCATATAACAATTTACGTTAGATTCGATTATAAAGGTGTATCTGTTTTCTTGCCTTGTTGCATCGGAATAAGGTGAAAATAATGTGCCTACTATTACAAAAATATGGATTTTTGTAATCGCCACCTTCCGCCACCGCCCAACGCGACAACACTTCCATCTTCACCATCTGGATGGTTGGTTGTCTTCTACTGTGCGTTTTTCCAGAAATTTCCTGCCTCGCACAGCAAAGCTCTGGAATGAGGTTCCGGCTGCGGTATTCCCGGACCGATATGACCTTCAAGCTTTCAAAAAAAGAGCGTACTCCTACCTAAAAGGCCGGCAACGCACTTGTGACTCTTCTGGTGTCGCAGGTGTCCATGGGCGACGGTAATCGTTTACCATCAGGCGATCCGTCTGCTCGTTTGCCCCCTATACTATAAAAAAAATCTACTGTACAAGCTTTTCTTATGATATGGTCTGTATGATTTTCAGGCTATAGCAGAAGATGCGCGTGTCAAAGTAGAAAAGGAGCAGGCTGTGGCCGAGAAAATGGCAAAAGAAACTACTGCTATGGCCGAAGACGCTCAAAGAGATTTAGGTAATAATACATATCCTAAGTTGTTATTAAACGGAACATTATGAGGGAAAGAGGATCTACATTTACCGTCCAAAAAAATTTACATATAATATACTTTTTACCCCGGAAAATTGCATAGATCCTGCGGGATAACAATAAATGAATTCTTCGCAAACGGAGTCTCGGGCAACATGTAGTAGGTACTTATATAGTCGACCAAGTAAGTTTTTACCACTTTTTATGACAGTTTCTACATCAAAGTAAAAACAATAAAGCTGTTATGTCACATTGACTTGTGCATGAAATAGCCTTTGATGTTTTAAGCCATACGACTGACATTTACCCTAGGGTGCCTTTCCACCAGAGATGTGCTACGCTACGTTGCTATGGATGTGTCTGATATCCACCAATTTTGTTCATTGGCCCACATAGCATACTTAGCACTGGTGGAAACGGGTTCAACTAAGTTATGATTTTTATATGGAAAGATGCGTGCCCTGGATGCGTGCTATGGATGCGTGCTACGGATGCGTGCTATGAATGGTCGCGAGTCTCCCCCCTCACCGCGCTGCCGCTCCGCGCGCCCCTGTCGATACATCGCATAGCTCGAGCTGCGCATCTTCTTCGCACAGCTGCCTCGCGGCTGCTCATCTGCATAGCGCATCTTCCTCGCACAGCTACATAGCTTGGCATTGGTGGAAACGGTCACACAGTTTCGTTAGCGTAGCTTTCACATCTTCGCAGCATAGCTGCATAGCACATCTCTGGTAGAAAGGCACCCAGGCTGGTAAAAGAACTTCTTGGTCGACTATGCCTCTTATATTCACATTTAAAGTAAATTGAGTATTCACTTTGTTTCGTATAGACGAGGCAATGCCGGCTCTGCTAGCCGCAGAAAAAGCACTGCAAGAACTGAACAGGAACGACGTCGTGGAAGTAAAGGCTATGAAGAAGCCGCCGCAAGGAGTCCTGTTGGTCATAGAGTCACTCTGCATGGTGTTTGACATCAAACCGATTAAGGTATGGGTTCCATTTTGCTACTAAAACAATTTTGTGCAAGACTTTAGCTATTGGCAATGACTGACTAACTTCACTTCGCTTCGCAGTCTATTGGTACAAGCTTTTACTTACCTTCACCTGTCCCGTTGACTGTGTGTCATCAAATCTTGCAAGTTAAATTTGACCCACTTCCCGATTTCCGATTGAGCTGAAATTTTGCCCACATTGTGTAAATTAGATGACAGCTGGAAGGTGGCCATAGGCCGCTATAACAACAAATTCAAAAAATATACAGAATAAAATAAATATTTAAGGGGTCTCCCATACAACAGCTTTGATTTTTTTGCCGTTTTTATAAGTAGATAGCTCGGAACCCTTCGCGCGCGAGTCCGACTCGCACTTGGGTTTCTCTCATCTCTAAAATAATGGACGTTTTTGGCTGATGACGATGGGTCTAAGCTGAGCTGTGATCATCCCCAATAACCTGTTGCAGGAAGCTGGCGCCAGCTTCGGCGAAAAAGTCCTGAACTATTGGAAGCCTGGCTCCATGATGCTGGCTGACCCCACCGCCTTCCTCGAGTCGCTGATGAAATTTGACAAAGAATCCATCACTGAGGACATGATCAAGAAGCTCAAAAAGTTCATCGTCAACCCTGACTATGATCCGGCGAAAATTCTTAAGGTTTGTACGTTTTTTGTATTTGTAATGTTTTGTACTTATTTTTTTTTAGTACCTATTTGTTGTGATTGTGACAGAGAGTTAAAAGCGCTAAAAGGCATCGCGGTTTGTTAGATCAGTTTACAAGAATCGTTACATCGTAGTAGCAAAATTTCCATTCAAATTTTTTCCCACAGTGGTTTTTTACTGAAGCCTATTTTCACAATCGCTTTTTTCCAATTCTAATCGTTACAGAAGAAGGTTTAGGTTATCTTAAATTTCACACAGAAGAAGGAGCCCCGCAGCTCCTTCGTCAATGTTTTTGTGTCAATCCAAATTGGGAAAAAATGCACTGTGAAAATAAGCTCCAATAATTCAGCTCCTGGTGAGCGGTTAGTTCCGAAGGAGTGTTAAAATCTGTCGATAGAGGGTGTAACATAGATGTGCGCTTGTCACTGCATAAGGTGATGAGTTAGCAGACTGAAATGTATGATGTATAGGAAAGATTCGTGTCTAATCTCTAGACCAGTGGTTGTGTAGGGGTATGGCACACGGCACGGAATGCTGAGGACCTGGGTTCGATTCCCAGCATTGGTCTTTTTTCTGGGGTTTTTTCTGTGCATCTATATTTCAGTTTGTATTTAGTACGAAATATATGATTTCACGGGATGACCGTAAAAGTAAAAAAAAAAAAATGAAGTTGAAAAATAAATACAAAAAGATACTTCATAGCTAACTTGCTCCAATAAAAAACCAGTGTAAGAAAAAAAGCACCTGGGAAAAAATGCGATTGAATATTTTGCTACTAGGAAATAACGGTTCTAGCAAATCGGCAACGCTACCATTAGGTGTTTCATGACAAGAAGTACAATCACAAAATACAAATAAAAAAATGGTGTCAGTCAAACGAACCGCCCCGGATCGTACCTGGCGCAAAGGTGTCCAATACACTAGCTGCATTGCCACGTTGAACCGCGTTGGACAACCTTTGCACCAGAAACGACCCAGAGCGAGAGAGATGACAACTCGCATAAAGACGGTGCCCACTTCTTTTTAAAAAAAGCTTTTAAAGCTTATAAAGTGTAGGGTTTAGAGGACCTTGCGGCCAGACAGCAGAAAAGGCTATTAGAAAAAGTACTGTGTTGAGTCAGCGTTGTCATTATTATTGTGTGCTATAGGTATCAAAAGCGTGCCAATCGCTCTGTATGTGGGTGCACGCTATGTACAAGTTCTACCACGTGAACAAGGGCGTGGCTCCGAAGAAAGCTGCCCTAAAGCAAGCATCTATTGAGCTGAAAGCCGTCGAAGGTACGCTCCTGATGAAGTTCTTGTGGAAACCTTGAGAAACCCCTAAGCTTTCAAGCTTATACCCTTTCAACGCCACGCCTCGACAAAACGTAAACCTGCTTTGAATCTTATGCCATTGTGTCAAGATCACTTTGACACTGTACTTTGTGACACCTATGTGTCGTTGGCGTTGAAAGGGTTTAAGACATACTTGCTATGATATGTGACCATGATTACCTACCTTCAATGAGCACCGAAATACCGGGAGTTCATTATTATGTAACCACGTTTTACTTACATCCCACAGCAAATATGTCTAATGTAATTTATTTAAAACCGTTGAAAATTGATATTGCAAGCTTGCTTTTTATGGGAGGTAGGACCATCCGTGTCGTTACCACCATCTTTAGAGTTTTCCCACATCCATTTACGCGGAATCGTATTAAACCGATCGAAAGAACCTTTATGTCCATGCAATAAGCGCGTAAAAGATGTCGATCGGTTCGGCTCAATGCAGCTCGCGGAGCCGAGCCGATCAACGTCTGTTTCCCTCTTATTGCGTGGACATAAAGCCTTTTTTTATCGGTTTGGGGTGTGGGGAGTCCCTTACTCTCAAATTCTGCCACCAAAGTTGCGCTGCTGTTTTCCAGCGTCGTGAGAAAGACAGCTGGTGAAATTATTGGCACATAGCTATCCTATCTTAGTCCTGTTGCCTGACAACGTGTATGTTTTCCTCTGGTATTTATTAAGATATTTCACCAATTGACACTTTTTTCCTATAACAGCTGTGTTAGCAAATGCGAGAGCAAAGATGCAGGCGCTGCTAGAGGGTATTGCCAAGTTGAATGCGTATTTGCAAGAGAAGGAAGATGAAAAGCAAAGGATGGAAGACGACATAAACGCGTGCTTAGCTAGAATGGACAGAGCTAACAGGTACTCATTGGTGCTTTCTGGTAATTTAGATCTGAGCCCGTATATCCTGGCTGACCGAGGTGAACGGAACGGAAATTGCACCATAGCATCTTCTTCCGATCCATTCGAATGCTAACTTGATCGCTTGCATACTTAGGTAAGTACGCTAATAGTGGCGTATTTAATAGTGTATATGATTCAATTTGATTTAGCACGCTCGCTAAGGTTAGGCAGGAAACGTGGACTCCGAAAGTTTGGTAGTCAGGTTTTCTAACTACTGGACTATCCAGAAATCAATGATCGACGAATTTCTCACGATTATTTCAGATTGCTCAATGGATTGTCAAGCGAAAGAGTCAGGTGGATCAAGACCATTAAAGATTTAGCAGTTGCTAATGTTAATTTAATCGGAGACATACTTTTAAGTGCGTGTAAGTAGAGTTCCAAAGTTCGATCACAACCAGGGGACGGACGGTCAGACGATCTTGGACTTAGTAACTAATCCACCCGGGATTTAAAGGTGATATTTTATCGCTGAACTTTACCTTGACGCTTCGACCACATTGCGGAGTCTGTGGTCAAGAGTAGACCATGGGCGCTGCAATATGGAACCGAGATGCTATAAAAACTATGATACGCAACAGTGTTGTTGCGATATCGATAGTTTCGCTATCGATAGTTGACCTTGAGAAAACAGTCGATAGCGTCGATAGTGTATCACTTTCTATGAAAACCGAAATAATTAAAAAACTGATTATTTTCCTTATTTAAAGTATACTTTTCAAAACCCTAGATTTTTGTAGTCAATAATGGTGTAATTGCCATATTTATTTTATTTTGTTTAGCTTCTATTTCGTGGGTGACCCAGGGGACAATGTTGTCCCCGAAATTTATATGAAAAATAGTGAAAATAGTGGTATTTCCCTTGGGTAACCGGTTTTTTTCAGACAAATACTTGTTTTATTTTTGGTTTTCACATACGCACTATGATAAACAGTTTATCTAATTACTGCAAAATCATGGTTTCACTAACCAGAGATTACAGAGTTAATTGTAAAGGAGTAAATAGAAATTTAGAAAAAAAAGTTGATTGACCCACATACTTATTTGCAACATTCGATAGTATCGCCTAATTTTCACTATCAATGCTATCGATAGTATCGTCAAGGATCGATAGTTTCAATAGGACTATCGATAGTATGACTTTTTTTAAGGTCACGATAGTATCACGATACTATCGATAGACTATCGCTATGGCAACAACACTGACACACAACATTTAACAGGTGCGGTGGGGTATGTGACGCCATTTACTGACGAGTTCAGGAGAGAGCTGATTGGCGCGTGGATTCATCACATGCAGGTCATTAAACATACTTAGACGCAAGCAACACAGAAGAGACGTGGGACGGGGGCGAACAGAACCACAGAACTCATCGACAGAACTAATGGGACAAAAAATCCCAGTAGTTCTGTCAACAGAACTAGTGAGAATAAAGGGTTTGTTCGCAGGCCGCGTCTCCGCTCCGTCTCTTCTGTCTGCTTTGGATCGCGCGCGACGCTTCTATACATCTAGTATCAAGGGGCCCGTCCCACATCTCTTCCGTGTGGCTTAGTTAATAATTAGTTTGTGCCTTTGTTGAGGGAACTTGGTTATGTTATGTTATGTATTGCATTGGCAACGGTTACGTAGACATACAAGATATCATAAAATTATTCGAGAGTATTTCGTCGAATGGTGGAGCAACTCCAAATTAACAACTCTGGAAAGATTTTTCACGAGAATTTTTCACTAGTAGTTTTTTATCGTCGTCCTAAATACAAAAAATACTACTTAATCGTACTAATTCTAATTCAAAACAGTTCTACTAATTATAAATGCAAAGTTTTCGATTTTTAAGATAAGATAAAATAAGATAAAGTTTATTGCAGAAAATGGGTACATACAAGATGTTATAATAATATATTATTCACAATGCGCCAAATTCGGCTTGGGTAAGCATGCAAACAAATAAGTCACTTGATTTTGTTCAATAATGAAGCAAAAAAAAAGTGACCACTTAGTCTAAAAATTAAAGCTAAAACTATAACTTTCCATGGGAATCAAGTTTATCTGTTATTTGTCTTCATGTTCATGAAATCTTTTATAGAGTAAACACACAGTTCGCAGAGCCAATTATATAGTTTTTTTTAAACATTTTAATGGCGAGTTCTTTTACGTCTTTCGGAAGTTTGTTGTATAGCTTTATGCACATATAGTAGCGGCTGCGAGTTGTGTGCTTAAGTCGAGCTTTAGGTACAAACAATAAATCCCTTTGTCTCGAAATTCGGTTATTGTACGTTATTACGTTGCAATTTTTTTTAAAATACCCCTGATTCATGTGCACAAACACTGCTGCTTCGTAGATATATAATGATGGTAGTGACATAAGTTTGTGATCTTTAAAAACGGGTTTACATGATTCACGAAGCCTTAGTGCGAACATGGCTCTTATGTATTTTTTCTGCATTATGAAAGCCTTTGGCATATCTGTGGAGTGCCCCCATATAACAAGACCGTAACGGAGGAGGGGCATTACATGGCCATGGTATGCTATTAGGGCAGCTTGCAGTGATACCGTGCATGCTTCTTACTTCATTTGGATAAAATTGAGCACACTGATAGTTTATAGCCTGGCTTTAAGAGGGTTTATACCTGTTGAGCTGGCAACGTTGCATTTTTGTTAGTTTTTCTCGATTATTCCATAAAAATTTAATGAAAATTAAAAATGTTTTGAATACAAATTGTTCTAATATATAAGTTAATGTGTCTACTGCAATAATAATTCGTGATAGACTTTTATTTTCTTTAAAAACGAACAAATTATTAATTAACGGTTTTTAAAGAAAATAAAAGTCTTATCACGAATTATTATTGCAGTAGACACATTAACTTATACCTATATAAAAACAATTTGTATACAAAACATTTTTAATTTTCATTCAATTTTTATGGAACAATCGAGAAAAACTAACAAAAATGCAACGTTGCCAGCTCAGCAGGTATAAACCCTCACTTTTTTCCCGGAAAATACAGCAATAGATAACTATAGCTAGACCGTTTAAGTGAGTCCACGCTCGCGCGGTACAGGGGCTGAGGGGTAGGACGACAAAGGAGCCGAGAGATGAGCGGGCGGGGAGCGCGCCTCGTGTGCCTGCCTCCCGCACCTCTCCCGGCGTGTTGTCATACCCCCCAGCCCCTGCACCGCGCGGGCGAGGTCTCAATTAAACGGTTTGGCTATAGCAGTTAGTTAATATTACAAATGAGACAGTAACTCTGTTACCTCTTCACGCTTAAACTGCTGCACTGATTTGGATGAATATTGGGTCTATTCCGTCCGACAGTTACAATACAAGTTCCATTGATGGAACTAGTTGGACTTTTTTTTTCTGGTAGTTATTAATAATGCAGAGTTAATTTAATGGAACTAAATAAAGGGTCTATATTGGAATCCATAATATCTTTTGTCCTAATTTCAAAATCTATAATAACGTTCGCCATAATGTAAATGCCGTAATATTTTATTTTTAGGAGGTCAAAGTACCCCACACGGCTGGCGCGACCCCGCTGTCCACTTTAGGAGACGCCGTACAAATTAGGTATGCCGCATACAACATACAGGTGTCTGGAAAAAAAAAGAGTTAACTATGCGAAATTATTACTTGTTCCATATTACGTGTTCTTGCGCCATAATATGTATCAGACTTGCCAAATATAGAGAAAAAATTTCATAAAAATCGGTAAGTAAAGCCGTTTCGAAGGAGTTTTATAAGATAACAAACACCGTGACACGAGATTTTTATATATTAGACTAGCTGTTCCCCGCGACTCCGTCCGCGAAGAATAGGGGTATTAAAGATAGCCTACGACCTATTCTCAGGCCTACCGAATACAAAGAAAAAAGTTTCATAAAAATCGGTCAAGCCGTCTCGGAGGAGTTCGCTAACAAACACCGTGATAAGAGATTTTTATACATTAGATAGATTATTATGCCACCAGACTGGATCTCTAGACTTTGGCAGTACGTATACGCTTTGATTTAATCGTCTTTGATTTAAGAGGGTTTATAACTGCTGAGCTGGCAACGTTGCATTTTTGTTAGTTTTTCTCGATTATTCAATAAAAATTGAAAGAAAATTAAAAATGTTTTGTATTCAAATAGGGATGTTGACACCATTAAAAAAGAATTTGAAGACACGACTCCAGTAAAAAAACGCTTTATTTCAGCCCTGAAAGTCAGATTAATTTTCGATTAAATGCAAAATTAGATTTTTTGTTGCTTTAAAACAAATAAATAGTTAGTTGATTGAGCATTGCGAACAATGACGTCATATGTCGCTATTGTCATTCAAACTCTGTGGGAGATTGTGTTTTGACAGCTCATAAAAATAACGTCAGTTGATTGGTGGTGTCAACATCCCCATTGTTCTAATATATAAATTAATGTTTCTACTGCAATAATAATTCGTGATAGACTTTTATTTTCTTTAACCTTTTGACCGCCATGAATCGTTTTTGTTTGGAACAAAATTGATTCTTATGCGGATGCGGGTAGGTTTAATTTTGTATTACCGTACTGTCGTCTATAGCCGACGCTGGCGGTCAAAAGGTTAAAAAGAAACAAATTATTACCTCGTATTCGTTTTTAAAGAACAAAAGTCTTATCACGAATTATTATTGCAGTAGACACATTAACTAATATATTAGAACAATTTGTATACAAAACATTTTTAATTTTCATTCAATTTTTATGGAATAATCGAGAAAAACTAACAAATATGCAACGTTGCCAGCTCAGCAGATATAAACCCTCTTAAGCTTTGAAATTAATAGTAATAAATGACCCAATATTGCCCAGGACATGGCAGATGTACGGTTTGCCCCGGGACCCGCTCTCGGTGGAGTCAGCGGTGCTGATGTCTAACTCCCGACGGTGGCCGCTCATAATTGACCCTCAGACGCAAGCCAACAAGTGGATAAGAGCTATGGTGAGCTGGTAGGCCATAGGCACTCTGGAATAAAACGACATGACCCAATCGAGTTTGGGCTCGCTTGATCGTCTTGACGAGTACTTTGGTAACCAGGGGCAAAAAGTATAGTCAACAAAAAAGCTCGTATTAAAAATGATTTTTTTATTAAACAACTTGTTAAATAACTTTAACTTCAACACTAGATGAAGAAGAACCCGCCTGTATAATTCCCGTGCCCATGGGAATTCCGGTAAAATACATAACCTCTGTCACTCTCGGAACTGAGACGAATCTAATGACGCCTAACACTTTTAAATTCATTGAGCCGTTTAGGCTGCAGGGCGTGCCAAAGAATGATGCATACCTAAATACATAGGGTCGGGTCCCGTTGGCCTTACTTGCATTTAGCCTTGGCGAGCAGAGCACCTTATTTGTATTTTGTCCGGATAGCAAAATGTCTTGGTCTGTAAAACGCCCTCACTGCTATAAGCCATAGTAGACGGAATGACTTGGCTGTAAAACGACTTAATGTCACAATGTTTTAGTAGGTAAATGGTCTGGTCTGGTCATGTAAATCTATTTAACACAATCAAGACCTTACACAATTGAGTCATTATGCGTACTTGTGCATTTCACGACCTAGACGTTTTGCTAAGTAAGTCTTCCTGAAACTAAGACAATTTTGTAACCATGGCATTATTCAAACAATTATTTGTAAACAAAAGTGGGGGAGAGGTTTTAAAACTAAGAAGAGCTATTTTATGGTTTAAAGCAATCTTCTTTAGCGTGGTACGAAAGATTTCAAGATTGTTTGAGTAAAATAGGTTTTAAAAACAGTGTACATGAACCTTGTTTGTTTACAAAAACCAACGGCAAAAATAAAATTATTGTCGGGTTATATGTCGACGACTTTCTAGTCTTTTCGAACAATGACATTGAAACAAATAAATTGAAAAATGATTTAAGTTCAGAGTTTAGGTTAAAGGACCTAGGCCCTGTGAGGCAGTATCTAGGCATGAGGATAAATTTAGATAAAAATAAAAGAGTTATTACTTTAGATCAAAAGCAATATATTGAGCAATTAGTGTCTAAATTTCAGATGTCTGAGTGTAAATTACAGAGTACTCCGATTGAACCAAAATTAAATGTTGATAAAGCTGAAACATGTTCAAATGATGTTTCTTATCAAAAATTAATCGGAAGCTTAATGTACCTTGCAGTATTGACACGGCCAGTCATTGCCTATTCAGTGAGCTATCTTAGCCAATTTAATAACTGCTATAGTAATACACACTTTAGCTATGCAAAAATAATATTGAGATATTTGAATTGTACTAAAAACTATTGTTTAAAATATAGTAATAATGATATGGATTTACAAGGTTTTGTAGACAGTGACTGGGCAAGTGATGCTTTAGATAGAAAATCCTATACTGGGTTTTGTTTCATGATGTCTGAATCTGCCATCTCTTGGCAAAGCAAGAAGCAAAAAACAGTTTCACTGTCTAGTACCGAGGCGGAGTACACCGCACTCTCTGAAGCTTCTAGAGAAGCTGTATATTTAAGAAACTTAATCCATGAAATTACTGGGAAATTTTATGTAATTAATCTGTATTGTGATAATCAGAGTGCATTGAAAATTGCATCAAGTCATCAGAGTCACAATAGATCAAAACATATAAATAAATAAATAAATAAATAAATAAATATTAGGGGACAATCTTACACAAATCGACCTAGTCCCAAACTAAGCAAAGCTTGTACTATGGGTACTAGACGACGATAAACATACTTATATAGATAAATAAATACTTAAATACATAGAAAACATCCATAACTATATATATATAGATATACGTTGTCACTACATTAGAGATGTTGTTAAAGACAAATTGGTCGAAATTGATTATATTTCTAGTGAGGAAATGCCCGCTGACTTGCTAACTAAAGGGCTATGTACATTAAAACATTACAAGTTTATGAACATGCTGGGTATTGTTCCTATGTAATTAAAAGTAACATGTATGTTTCCCTTATTTTGATAAGTGGGGGTCTTAGTATATAATATCAAAATTATTACTTTTTTTGTTAACTTAATTTACTAGTGCTGCCATCTATGATCAATACGTGTAACGAAACGTTTTGAAATAAATTTAGTCTGTTGCAAACTGCTAACGTGTTTCAATAATTATATAACCAAGTCATTTTGCATACTTGGTCAGTGTACTAATGAGCCGTTTTGCTCGCCAAGGCTAAATGCAAGTAAGGCCAACGGGACCCGGCCCAATACATACGCTCGAAAAACATAACCTTCCTTTGACTTGTTTTCCGCAGGGGAAAATCGAAGGGCTGGTCGTTTGTAAACCCAACGATAGAGAATTACTGCGAAACTTCGAGTCTGCTCTTCGGTTTGGAAAACCAATTCTATTGGAGAACGTTGGACAGGAACTTGATCCTGCATTGGACCCTGTTTTAAAGGTATGCTTTATAAGAATTTCGCGAGCGAATGACACTTGCTCGTTACCAATACAGTATTTATGTCCCAAAACTCAACAATGCTGAAGCCATATCAATATCACTAATTTTTTTGGAAATATCTAATACCAAATAACTATCACCGCTTAACTAATTGTAAGTGACATAGATTTTTACATAAATTACAGAACTGGTATCTATAGCTTGAGCTCTCTCGCTCTTGAGGTTTTGACAAACAGACCGGTCTATCTAACCGCTAACCTAACCTAACCTAACATTTTGGTAGCACAGTGAACGATTGAGGTACTTGGAAGATGAGCTCTGGTTGAGTTTGGAACGCGACAGTGTAGTTTTGTGGGGTGATAGTTGGATTTGTGTGTGTTCATACAGTGTGGAGGTGGAGGAACTGCACGAACACGCATTTTTTACGAAAACGTAGCTATCGTAAGGTCGCGGGTGGGCAAAGTAATTGTTTCAGTTCATTAATATGGTCCTCCGCAAAGTAACGCCTGATTCAATTATCTGAAATGATGTTTTACTTTCGTTAGCGTCAATACTTCCGGCAAGCCGGTCAGCTGGTACTGAAACTCGGCGACTCCCTCATCCCGTTCATGAACGGCTTCCGGCTGTACATCACCACCAAGCTGCCGAACCCCAAGTACACCCCGGAGACCTCCGTCAAAGTACAGGTCGTCAACTTCGCGCTTGTACCGAGGTCAGTGTTTTAAACCCACCCACGGACATGTGTTGTCCATTAAAATTAGACAGTAGGTAAGTCTTTACAACAGCGATTTAACTTTTTCCTACTCCTGTACTTTTATCTGGTTTTTACATGGTCGCGAACAAATATATAAGAACATAGATAATATGACTTCAGAAAGTCTATACTTAATTCTATTCGCCATAACAGCACTTGTGTCGTAGTGTCGTTATTACGATACACCTAGCTGCCACATAATATTAAATGTAGGGTACACTCAACACTAAAGCCCAGTTTAGACCTGCTGAGTTGAGTAGAGTAGGGTACAGTCGGGTACAGTAGGGTAAAATAGGGCAGTCGGGTACAGCTGGGTAAAATAGGGTACAGTAGGGTACAGTCAGGTACAGTCGGGTACAGTAGGGTAAAATAGGGTAAAATAGGGTACAGTCGGGTACAACAGGGTAAAATAGGGTACAGTTGGGTACAGTCGGGTACAGTAGGGTAAAATAGGGTACAGTCGGGTACAGTAGGGTAAAATAGGGTTCAGTAGGGTACAGTCGGGTACAGTCGGGTACAGTAGGGTAAAATACCCTATTTTACCCAACTGTACCCTACTGTACCCTATTTTACCCTACTGTACCCGACTGTACCCTACTGTACCCGACTGTACCCCATTTTACCCTACCGTACCCGACTGTACTCTACTGTACCCTATTTTACCCTACTGTACCCGACTGTACCCTACTGTACCCTATTTTACCCTACTGTACCCGACTGTACCCTACTGTACCCTATTCTACCCTACTGTACCCGACTGTACCCTATTTTACCCTACTGTACCCAATTGTACCCTATTCTACCCTACTGTACCCGACTGTACCCTATTTTACACTACTGTACCCAACTGTACCCTACAGTAGGGTACAGTACAGTACAGTAGAGTCGAGTCGTAGGAAAAATATTGTATGCAACGGTGTATAATTTGGTCTTAACGGCTCGTGCCGTCTTCCATTGCGATACTCGCATTCGCTCGTATCGCAACTCACGTCACTCGCCATTTAAGACCTCACTTATACAACCGTTGCATAAAATACTATAAATTAACACAGGGTTGCGAAGGTTTCAAAGATTCCCCAAAAATCAAACACATCATCGTTCGAGAGCTCGACAATTTATATAAAAGAAGAAGTTAACTGATGCATACTCAACTGGGACTGTGGGCTTGAAATTTTGCTCAAGGCTTTTTTTATTACATATGAGCGAGCACTAGGACGAGTTTTAGGATAATAGAAAGAAAATGTACATAAAAAGAGATTTTAACTAAAACTAACGGTGCACAAATAAATCGACTGGTTACTTGTCTAACTTAACACATCGCTGAAATTTGTGTAGTTTGAAGTTGTACCTGAAATAGCAGAGAACATGTAAGTTGGGGATTAAAAATTAGTTATTTAAATAGCACCCCAAATAGCTTATCTTATTATAAAGCACCTTGAAAGGAAACCGGTCGTCGCTTGGATGCCGCATAAAATTATGGACCTCAAGCAAGTCCGTACTTCGAATTTTATGAAATTCTTTTCAGTGGTCTGGCAGAACAGCTTCTATCTATAGTAGTGGCTCAAGAACGTCCAGATTTAGAGGAGCTGAGGGGCCAGTTGATAGTCTCCCGAGCTCAAATGGGTGCGCAGTTAGCAGAGATGCAGTCGGACATTTTGTACGGCTTGTCCAACAGCGTGGGATCGCCTGTAGACGATGTGCCGCTTATCTTGACTTTGGAGGCTATTAAGATTAAAAGCGTTGAGATCATGGTGAGACACTCGTGATTTTTATACTAAGTTAGTTCTAACCTGTCGTATGCAGGAAGTAAAAACCTGATAAAAGTAAAACTACTGCATGAATATACCTACGCTAAATCATTATTGTGCCCATCAGAAATGCACTACCATTTATATATTCTACTTATTCTATCTACTGTTCCATTACTCTTACAACACCATTGCATTATTGAATGTTGGCAGTGAGCTCCTTAAATCTCGTCCCGTCCATAGTCAGCTTAAATAGCTGTTCTACTGTCTTGATGCCGGTCTTCTCTCTTATGTTACCAAGCCATTACATGAATACAATAGAAAACCGCTTATGCATAATATCTGCACAATCCCTCTTTCTTTCATCGCACCGCTCATTTGTACACAGTTTAAGGGTGCCTTTCCACCAGAGATGTGCTACGCTACGTTGCTATGGATTTGTCTGGTATCCACCAATCAATCATGTTCATTGGTCCACATAGCATAGCACTGGTGGAAATGGGTTCAACTAAACTATGATTTTTATATGGAAAGATGCATGCCATGGATACGTGCTGCGGATGCGTGCTATGGATACGTTCTATGGATAGTCACAAGCGTCTCCCCCCTCACCGCGCTGCCGCTCCGCGCGCCCCTGTCGATACATCGCATAGCTCGAGCTGCGCATCTTCTTCGCACAGCTGTCGCGGCTGCTCATCTACATAGCGTATCTTCCTCGCACAGCTACATAGCTTAGCATTGGTGGAAACGGTCACACAGTTTCGTAGCGTAGCTTTCACATCTTTGCAGCATAGCTGCATAGCACATCTCTGGTGGAAAGGCACCCTTACAGCTTCCTTACGCATCTATGTTCGATACGCAGCCTAACAATGTCCAGTTTATATCTTCCGTCAGCTAAAAGTAGAGGACATGGAACGCACGACGATAGAGATCGACGAAGCCCGCGGCGGCTACGTGCCGGTGGCCAATCGAGGACAGATCCTGTTCTTCTGCCTCTCCGGAATGTCCACAGTGGACCCCATGTACCAGTACTCGCTCGAGTGGTTCATCAAGCTCTTTATCAAAGCCATGGCTGAAACTGAACCTAATGGTACGGCTTTGTTTTAGTTCCTAGGCACGAATAGCAATAATTCAACTAAAAAGATCAGTGTTTCTCGTTGTGATTTGGATTTTTTTGTTATTTTGGTTGCTTGACACGGTTAGCCATGCAATGAAGAGGTTTAGCAGTGTCGAAATTAATGGAATTGACATTTTTTCTTAACTGCTTTTGTTATGATTGCTAAGCATCATTGCTGAGTGCTGCTAAACCGCTTTCCTCTTTCCGGGCAAGCCTAACAGCTTAGGGTTGTTTGAAGATAAAGCCAGTACGCTTATTGTCTAACTCGCTGACGCTTGCTTTCGCATTCACTATTCCATTCTGACAAATATTATTTATTATTTATTTATTTAATTTTATAATTTAAATGGTATGAGATGGTGACAGAAAGAGATGGTGAAAGCGAAGGCACAGTGCCCGCGCGTTAGATAACACGGCCTCTGGTTTTAGTTTTCTAAAATAAGTATCATGATGAATGCGGTTTTTATCTATAATATTATTAATTATCCTTTTCACAGAGGATATTATCGAGAGAGTGGAAATCATCATAGAGTACTTCACATTTTTACTTTACGTCAATGTGTGCAGAAGTCTTTTCGAAAGGCACAAATTGCTTTTTGCTTTCCTACTCTGCGCCAGAATACTGCTGGACAAGGGGGTCATCAGGCAATCAGAGTTCAACTTCTTACTGAACGGCGCCAAAATTGAAGAGGTGAGGAATGACATCCGTCTCTTTAACTTCTCAATATTCATTAAGTGCAAGTCCGTTCTAGACCTTAGTCGTTCCGTTAGAATTATGTAGCAGATGGCTATTATGAAAAGAAAGTTCTAGTGCTTCTCTCGGTGAGTTTTTTTTATTACATCGGGCGGTTTAGCTCACTAATTCATAACGAAATTTTTGCACTGAGCCACAAGCAAGAAAACAGCAAATTAGGCTATTTTTTGATTGTTAAAGAAAAATGTATCGGCTAGTTGGCTTAGCTCAAGCCGTCTCAGAAGACCTCTTAACAGATTCCCTGTCCCGAAGCAATGTGCGGCGTCCTTTCGACACGTCCCCATAGTAACAATGACATTAAACGCTCATAGAGTCATGAGGCACATGTGCCCCATGGACGTACCAGTAAAGTCACGCATGAGGCACTTGTGTCTCATGGGACAGGGGACCTGATAAAAAGACCTCTGCTCAAAAGATTAGGTATTTCAACAGTCTAAGTGGTAATATTATGTATGAATCATTTTCTAGGAAATGGAGAATCCTGAACCCAAATGGGTATCCGAAAGGATGTGGCTGGATATGCAGCAGTTGGCGTCTGTGCCGACCATGAGACCCTTTGTCCTGGACTTTCCGAATCAGACCAAGCATTTCAAGACTTACTACGATGCGATGAACCCACATAAGTAGGGATTTAATTATCTAGTTTTACAAATACGTTTTGTATTGACCTTTGACTTTTCAACTCCTGATCTGATCACAGTGATCACCGATTGAAAATCACCGTGTATATTATCCTATGTCACTCGCGGAACTGAGAAAAAGCCTTGAGCCTTGAGCCTTGAGCCTTTTAGGCTGCAGGGCGTGCCAAAGAATGATACATACATACATATACCCTCCTTCGACAGCCGCGTAAAAAGATTGTGATTCCGGGCTCTCTCTAACGCGCTGAAGCTTGCTTTCGCATTCACTATTTCTTTCTGTCAAACGGTATGAGATGGTGACAGAAAGAGATGGTGAAAGCGGCAAACGCCCGCGCGTTCGACAATAAGGGCTCTGGTCTAATTTGGCGACTGACATAAGAATGTTATGCTTAGTTGCTTTTGGTAATATTTTTACAAGCTTTTACTTAGCTCACCCCGTTTGTTTTATTTATTATTTATTACTAGCTGTTGCCCGCGACTCCGTCCGCGAAGAATGGGGGGGGGGGGATAAAAATAGCCTACGACCTATTCTCAGACCTACCGAGTGTAGAGAAAAAAGTTTCATAAAAACCGGCCAAGCCGTTTCGGAGGAGTTCGGTAACAAACACCGTGACACGAGATTTTTATATATTAGATTATTCTTGGGTCAAATCTTTGATCAATTATAACTGAAGATACACATTGCCGAACAAAATCCCCTTCAAAGAATGTCCGAACTTGCAAACATGACAATTAAAATCATCACCTACACAGAAATTTGAACCTAGTCTTTACTTCATTACAGTCGAATTTCGGTTGACACTTGACAGCTAAACTTGACAATTTCACGCAACGTACTGAGAAAAAAGAAGGCCACTTTTATCAAAGTGGCGCTCATTTGGCTCGGACATTTTCGGGCGCGCGACTGTGGATCTACAGTTATAATTGATCAAAGGGTCAAATTTTAGAAGTCGAATTTGACCCACTTTCAGTTGTCGGATTTACTTGAAATTTGGTATACTTATGTAGGTTGGATGACAATGCAAGTACAGTCAACAAAAAGTATAGTCAGCGAAAAACCTTGTATTCAAAATGAAATTTTTGACAAAAACTTATTGAAGCTTTGTTTTATTGCGATTTAGAATCTGATGGGAATTTGGAATTTGCTTTCAGACTCCAATATCCGAAGCCGTTGGACACGCAGCTGGATGCGTTCCAAAAACTATTGGTCTTGAAGTGTTTGAGGCCGGATAAATTAGTGCCAGGACTTCAGGTATAATGCTGATTTTAATAGCTTTACATTTAGCCCGAATCTCCCAATCTAGAAGACTGGGATCAATATTTTTGTTTTTTTTTTTTAGTTTCTGACACCTCTTACGATTTCTGCATTTACTTTCCTACTTGTATACGGTTGATTCCGATCACATTTCCAGAATTACTCTTTACTGTGGGTCTATTTTTTGTGATTTAGTGTCATTAAGGCTGCGTATCCACCGGAGCTGTGCGAGGATGCGTTGCGAGGGATGTGTTTGTCATGACATGAACCAATAGAAACACTTCATTTACCTATCCTTGCTCAGCTTAGCTCTGGTGGAAACAGCTCAGCGGAGCGAGGTTTTTGTACATACAAAACAAAAGAAGGGAAAGATGTGTGCGAGGAATGTGTTGCGAGGGATGTGTTGCTAGGCGGCGTTGCTCCGCTCCCGCCTCACCGCACCCCGCCCGCTTATTTGAAAAGAGCCCGCTACACATCCTCGCTACGCATCCTCGCACCGCTCAGCTACCTCGCACACCTTTGGTGGAAACATTCACACCGTTACACATCCTCGTTACACAGCCTCGCACCGCTTAGCTACCTCGCACATCTCTGAAGGAAACGCAGCCTAATACTTAAAATTGTAAAACTGTCCACTAAAATTGACCGTTTGGAATTTAAAAACTAATACCGTTCAAAATTGATTAGAAAAGTGAAATGTTGAAAAATAATTATAACGAAACTTCTTTGCGTCATGATCATAAATCAATTAAAGTTGAATTGAATTAATTCTTAATTGAATTGGTCATTTTTTGACATGATTCCATTTTCGTAAATAGTCTAGATGGACAACTTTCCTTATTGATATGCAAATTGCAGATTGCAGATGTGCAAATTGTTAAGTAGGTACCTATAATGTGAATCGGTTCATTTTAAATAAATAATAGAAAAGTAAACATTAGTTATTATTTTGTCACTTACTAATTCTGTAAAAGCAATTTATCAAGGGGTCAAAAGTGGCTCTAGATGGTTCGTGTATTATAATTTAATTTTGTTTGGAAATCGAACCGATCGAAGTGAAGACAAATGCATCGACCAATGTTCATTCGATTTACGCAGTCGAGTCCTATACGAATGTTTGATGAGAAACATAAGTATACTAGACCTACAGTTCCTTTTGCTTGAACTTGGCTTGACACGCTGCTGCGTGTCTGGATTTCCATAGAGCCATTTCATGGTGTACTTATTTTAAACCGCCATTTTTCTGATTTGACGTGTAATTTCGAGTGGTCGGTTTTCCATTTGCACTTAGCGGTAGTATTTTTGTGCCAACAGGATTACGTAGTGGTGGGTTTGGGTGGTCGCTTCGTGGAGCCGCAGCCGGCCGACTTGGCCGCCCTCTACGCTGAGTCTGACAACCTGGCTCCGATCATATTCGTGCTCTCCACCGGCACCGACCCTGCTGCTGGTAGGTCGTCAGATTTATCAATAGCTTTTAACCATCTCGCTCGTGTGTGCAAAGATTGGCAATCAAATTGATATTTCGTGATTTTATTAAAATCCCATTGGAATTTCCAAAATATACATTCGCATCTATGTTAGTGTTTAATCGGGACCAGAATTCTCGTGGCACTTTTGAGGCTGTCATAGAGACTGTCACTTAAGCTGTTCTTAGAGCTATGTCGGTGACTTTAGTTCTTGCGCGGATTTCATCATTTCTAATGTGATCCTGCAGAAAAACTCCGAGCATAGTCCTCTCTATTGCCCTCTGAGCGGCCTTGTTGAGCTTTCTTTTGAGGCCCATCGTTAGCGGCCACGTCTCAGTGCCATAAGTTATCACTGACTACACACGCTGGTCAGAGACTTGTGACTTGAGACACTGTGGTTTATTGGATGACATGATATTGCGGAGCTTACTGAACGCTGCCCAGCCGTTATTGTAATTTATTATTCAAGTATACGAATACATAGAAGTGTGGACAAATAAAAAAAAAACTATTATACTTAAATGTTGTTGCCCACTTTTACAGATCTGCTAAAGTTCGCCGACAAAATGAAAATGGGCAAACGGTTCGAGAGCATTTCATTGGGTCAGGGCCAAGGTCCATTTGCTGAGAACATGATGAGGATTGGCTGTGATTTCGGAAACTGGGTGTTCTTTCAGGTACTTTGACCCAATGGAAAATAATTTTGGCCCATATCAGAATCGCTTTCCCGCAGGAACTATGCAATTTTACGGGATAAAAGTATCCTATACGTTAATCCAGGTTATAAGCTATCTGTGCCAAATTTCACCCGAATCCATCAAACCGTTTTAGCGTCAATGTAACAAACATCCATACATACGTACATGTGACTCTTCTGTGGGCGACGGTAATCGTTTACCATCAGGCGATCCGTTTGCTCGATTGCCCCTATACCTTAAAAAATATATATACTTATATAGGTATAAAACCATCCATAATATTAGTAATTCGCATTTATAATATTAATAAGTAAGATTAATAAGAAGTAAGATATAGATATAAATAAACTAGAGACAAAAGAGAGAAAAGACGACCAGCAGCTTTTATTAGAACCAAATCCGGTTCACAAATTGGAATTCTAGGACAAGTTGATGTTTGTAGAACTGCCATCTCTCCCCTTCGTGGATGCCGGTGCTCGAATTGAACGTGGAGCATATCCAACCGGATCAGGTGCACAAAGACTTCCGGCTCTGGCTGACCGCTATGCCGTCTCCAAACTTCCCGGTCGCTCTACTGCAGAATGGTAAGACAAAAAAATTCGATCGTATCTCGTGAACGAATTCGGAAACCGTGGTAGCACCCGAGTGGACACTCTGGATCAGGGCACTTAAGTCTATAACATATCTAAATTTCATGAAAATTGACCGAAACCACATTTTCCTAACAACTTTTTCAGGGTTCTTTACATGAAAAATTATTTTAAAAAAAATTGAGAGAAAACAAGAAGCAAGTACTTTTTGTAAAGATCTAGTTGCATAAGTACTTTTGCAGTATCCTGACAATGTTGAAACGATTCCAGGATATAAAATGACAGTGGAGCCCCCTAGAGGAATAAAGGCCAACTTGCTCAAAGCCTACATGAATCAAGTGCCAGACTTCGTTGATTTCTTCAACTCCTCCGATAGCAAAGTGCCCAATTTTAAGGTTGCATATTTATACATTGTTTCCATTTATAGTCATTACATTAGTCAGCTGTGGAAGCGAATGAGGGGTTATGGAACTTTGAATTAAATATCTACATATGATTCTGTTGTCAAGATAAGTATTAGAGGTTGTGTATATAACTTTGAGTTCCACATCCACTCATTTACTTCACATATTGTTGGTTGAACTGTAGCGGCCAGATACAACCATTACCCCCCTCGCCGCAGTCGGTTCCGCGCGTCGGCAAAAGTGATGAAACTACTGCAAACCGGCGCGTGGAACTGCGCGGCTGATTTTAAATGGAAGACCGGTCGGTCATTAAGCAGCGGCTCATTCCTTGCAGCGGCACGGTCTGGAGCAGAGATCTGAAAGCCTCCTTGAATTACCCATAACGTTCTTAGAATTATATGTTTCCCAAAAGTTATCTGTTCTTAAAGCGATGTGGCCCACCCATTGCCACTTCAACTTACATAATCTTCGATCTACGTCGTTAACTCTAGTTCTTCAACGAATTTCTGAATCCCGGATTCTATCGCTCAAAGAGACCCCGAGCATACTAGTAGTTCGTTGCATGACGTGAAAAGGGATAAGGCTGCGTTTCCACTAGAGATGTGCGAGGTAGCTAAGCGGTGCGAGGCTGTGTAACGAGGATGTGTAACGGTGTGAATGTTTCCACCAAAGATGTGCGAGGTAGCTGAGCGGTGCGAGGATGCCTAGCGAGGATGTGTAGCGGGCTCTTTTCAAATAAGCGGGCGGGGTGCGGTGAGGCGGGAGCGGAGCAACGCCGCCTAGCAACACATTCCTCGTACACATTCCTCGCACACATCTTTCCCTTCTTTTGTTTTGTATGTACAAAAACCTCGCTCCGCTGAGCTGTTTCCACCAGAGCTGAGCTGAGCAAGGATAGGTAAATGAAGTGTTTCTATTGGTTCATGACAAACACATCCCTCGCAACGCATCCTCGCACAGCTCCGGCGGATACGCAGCCTAAGTGTATTCTAAATTATTTATTTTTATGTTCATTGTATTTCTTTTTATTTTGTATATATGTATAATAATAAATTAATTTATTGCCATTAATAATTTAAATGGTAATTTCTTTCAGTGGCTCCTGTTCTCCCTCTGCCTCTTCCACGGCGTGGTGCTGGAGCGTCGCAAGTTCGGGCCGCTCGGTTTCAACATCCCCTACGAGTTTACGGACGGAGACCTGAGGATCAGCATTTCTCAGCTGCACATGTTCCTCGTCGAGTACAATGAAGTGCCACTTCGGGTGAGGGGAATCCTACTGATATAGCAGGCTACTAGTGTTTTGCTCCTATGAGCAATGTAGACTACTAAGCCGTAGCATTTTTGCACTACGCGCACACAAGCAATAGAAAATATTTAAGTTTGACTTCATGTCTTCTATTTTGTAATCTTGATTGCGGGTCTACGTATGATATTACAAATGTAAAATTTTGTGCTTGTGCGTGCGTGTGTGCGTGAATGGCGAAACAGGGATCAACCCCCAGGTAGATACATTGGAAGAAAGATTTTAGTCAATAGAACTAGTTGGACTCTTTGGTATCAAGTTGCATTTAGTTCCATTTATATAAACCTTGTATTTTTAATTACATCACCCTCGAAAAGAGTAACGATAAGTTCTATTAGATTAGCCAATAATAATAATATTTTTATTTCGACCCACATAGGATCATAGTGTTAGTAATACATAAAAGCTTAATTCTAGTGTTAGTGACGCTACTACACCTTAGTCAGCACATGAACCATACTGCAATGATTCATCTACTAACAGCCGAACCTTTCATCATCATCCCAGCTTATATACGTCCCACTGCAGGGCACAGGCCTCCTCTCCGAAAGAGGGCTTGGGCCGTAGTTCCCACGCGGGCCCAGTGCGGATTGGGAACGTCTGCGCGAATGTAATTAGACGACCAGATGGCCTAGTGGTTAGAGAACCTGACTATGAAGCTTGAGGTCCCGGGTTCGATTCCCGTGTCGGGGCAGATATTTGTATGAAAAATACGAATGTTTGTTCTCGGGTCTTGGGTGTTTAATATGTATTTAAGTATGTATCTATCTATATAAGTATGTTTATCCATTGCCTAGTACCCATAACACAAGCTTTCCTAGCTTTTTTTGGGACTGGGTCAATTGGTGTGAATTGTCCCGTGATATTTATTTATTTAATTAGGATGCTGTTGGAGCTGGCCCGCACCCTGCGCACCAGGGATGTGCAGCGCTTTCTCATGGTGGCATAGAAGCAGTCCATTCTAGCCTCCGCGAACATACCCGAAGCGCTGCAGAATCGAGGCAGCCCCATCAGCACCCTAAATGCATTGTTATATTGTACACGCAGGGCGTTATACTGCCTGCGCGTGTAGGCTAGCCACAGGCCGCTCGTGTAGAAGTTGGTGCAGAATCCTCTAAATAGCGACAGCTTCACATCTCTATACTCAACGCCGTATATAGATTCCAAAAAAGTTACCAAAGATGGCCGAACGTAACTGACACAAGTGTCATTGTCATTGTGACCTTCCTGATGTAACCAACCCATGCACATGAATAAAAAATAGTCATAATAATATTTTGATGTTATTTAAGTGTAAAGATTATCCCAAGATTTTGATGTTTCCTATAAGTATACCTACGCATACCGTATTGTGTACAATGTGTGTTGCACAAATGCACATGAATACCTTGATTTTGAACTATTCATGTGCAAAAATTTATCACTATCTATTGACTTGAATTGTCACTCATATGACTTCTAGGGCGCTTCCTTGGTGGAGAAGGAGGAAGATTCTCGTCCCTGTGAGAGGGACCTGAGGCAGTATTGTCTAACGCTTCTGACGCTTGCCTCGCTTTCACCATCTCTTTCTGTCATCAACTTATACCGTTTGACAGAAAGAAATAGTGATTGCGAAGGCAAGCGTCAGAAGCGTTAGACAATAAGCCTGCAGGTACCGGTTCCATGTTACTTGCGTAAATGCAAAATCCACGAACAAAACATAATAACAAAACTTAACAGAAAACTTAACAGGAAACAAAAACTCAACAACGAAAATTATCACAAGTACAGAAAGCATTCGATCAATCCAAACGTCAGATGCCGAATGAAGTGACAATTGGAGATGTCATGGTGGCCCTGTGGTCGTGGTCGCCATGTTTACCTACCATAAAGTTTGACATACGTGATTTGATGTCAACATTTCTATGTGCATATCAAAAATATTTGTAAATAGTATATAGGTACGCAAATTATAACATTAATAGTATTATTTAATTTATTGAATCAGGCGTTACTTTGCGGAGGTCCATATTAATGAACTAAAACAATTACTTTGCTCACCCGCGACCTTCAGAAGGCGAAGGTCGCGGGTGAGCAAAGTAATTGTTTTAGTTCATTAATAGTATCCAAATGTTGTTTAAACCTGAAGTATTACCACTGTAATATGAACTTTTCTTCTACAAAACATTTTCAACCAAATATCTGTAGGTGAAATTAATATTGATTTTAAATTATTTATTTATGCGGTTGCATTTAACTTTTACATTACAATTACATATAAATAAATTACTTATGTATTATATTTAGAAAAGTTAAAACTTAACGATGCAAAACTTTTTCATTTTATTGGCAACACACTGGTAGTTTTTTTGGAATCTATATACGGCGTTGAGTTTAGAGCACCGAGCAAACCTTCGAGCCACCATGTTCGCTCTGACAGACAACGCCCTGCGCTCTCTCTAATAACTTTGGTTCAATGTAACTACTGGAAATAAAAGTTCCAATTCCATCAATGTAACTAATAAATAAATAAATATCACGGGACAATTCACACCAATTGACCTAGTCCCAAAGTAAGCTAGGCAAGCTTGTGTTATGGGTACCAGGCAACGGATAAACATACTTATATAGATAGATACATACTTAAATACATATTAAACACCCAAGACCCGAGAACAAACATTCGTATTTTTCATACAAATATCTGCCCCGACACGGGAATCGAACCCGGGACCTCAAGCTTCATAGCCAGGTTCTCTAACCACTAGGCCATCTGGTCGTAACTGATAATGGAATTGGGTATAAACCCGAACAAGTACCTACTTAGTTGTGATTGTTGTTGACTCTATCAGATGTTGACCTACGTGGCCGGCCATATAAACTACGGCGGGCGAGTGACCGACGACTGGGACCGACGCTGCTTGCTCTGTCTCCTCGGCGACTACTACTCCACCGCAGTGCTCAGTGAAAAATACTACTTCGACGAGAATGGTTCTTACAAGCAGGTTAGTAAATGTATTGTAGCGCGCAATTTGGTGCACAGTAGCTTTTATTTGCGACTTTGTACGCGCAATCGACTCATGAATGATATAGGTAACAATGCATTAAGACGAAGACGAGGGTAAGACATGGTTTTTTTTAGCTGGTCCATGGCATGAGGGTGATCAAACTAGAATATTAATTATAATATAACTAGAAACACTTCTGGTGAGCCGATTGTAATGACCTTCCCTTTGTTTGTTTTTGCTTGTCTTTTCTTGGTCATGAATAGACATCGGTAACTCGTGGCAATTAGGTAGCACTGGTGATGAGACACGTTTTTCAAGTGCCTTTTCAGATAAGATAAAATAATTCTTTCAAATTGAAAGGTCACATTTATTACCGAGACTACATCCAAAAGGTAAACTTGTTTATCAAAAGCTAAAAATAGCATTATCAAAAAATCCAGGATATCTTACAATAGTTTATTACAAAATAAAGAAGTTGAAATCAAAGAGAACACCAACAACTTTATGCAAGAATGCTTTTTACAAGCTTTTATTTAACTTGCAATGTATCTATGTACGGGTCAAATTTTGGAAGTCGATTTTGACCCACTTCCAGTGGTCGGATTGGCTTGAAATTTGGTATACTTATGTAGGTTGGAAGACAATGCAAGTACAGTCAACAAAAAAGCTTGCAATAAAAATGAAATTTTTAACAAAAACTTTTTTTTAACCAACACACTCAAATAGGAGACGTAGGATAACTTCTAAAAATTTTGAACAAATATTTATTGTCTATCACGAAAGTCAACTATTAAATGGTTGAAAAGATTTCTTGTAATTTGCTCGAGTCGTACAGAGAAACATAGTCACTTCACTAGTCTGTCAGAAACGTTAAATGCTACCTAAATGCCACGAGTTACCGATGTCTAGTCATGAATTTCATGTTATTTCTAGTTCTTTATGTTGCCTTTGCTCATACGATCTTTATTCGGTTTGTATACATTTATATTGGTACCGTAAATCGAGGTGACTTTGAACTGCGGGGCGCCTTTAAAAAGTAGTTTGCTGATCAACTGATGCATTTTTGTTAGCATTTGCTATTTCTTGTCGACGTCTTCATCGATATTATTTTTGTCTACTTGTCAAACATTTACCTCTTGTGGACAATGTCGACTTTATATCGATTTTAAAACTATCAAAGTTGCCCCAATTCAAAGCCACCTCGATTTACGGTAAATGTAATGTTTATAGCAACACCCATCGACTAATGTAGAAGACTACACGAAGTACATCCGCTCGCTGCCGCTCAACGACGACCCCTCGCTGTTCGGTCTCCACAGCAACGCAAACATCAGCTACGCCATGTCTGAAACTCTTACCTGTCTCAGTATGTGCTGCCTCCTCTTCTTCATTATCATTATTTTCTTCTTCATCATCACTATCATGTATTGTATGTACGTCCCATTGCTGGGCATATGCTTGGCTGGACCTGTGGCTGCCTTCTGGGCTTGGGAACATCATATCTACCATTTTACAAGCATCTGATTGAAAAATTCCGTGAATAATCTACTTACACATGGGTGATTATTATGATTTTGTATGTACTGAATATTAGATCTTTCTGGTTTCATTTTGTAATACTCGTGCTGCTCACTTGTCTACGCTTCAAAACCATCGAGGTAAGACACGGTAGAACAAGAACGAGAGTGTAGCTGGTGTCCTCGGGTCACCTCACCCAGCGTTTTCTCAAAGGCTGTATTTCGAAGATTATATGATGATGATGTTACACAATAACAAACACATGTTACTGACCTATAGAGTTTTGTTATTTTTGAAGTAGCCCACATATATTTTAACCTTACTTTGATTATAACAATACACATGCCGGATTGCATGACTGCTCGCATTTTTGCTTAGATATTGAAGACGTGAGTGGATGAAGGGGGTATGTCGCATTTTTTTCATTTTCGGTTTTATGCCATAAATGAAGATGCTAAGTCATAATGCAACACCGAAAGCCTTCAGTTCTCATGTTTTTAAGCTATAACAGCGTTAAACCCAGTGTATGAAGGATCTATGTACAAGAATAAGTTACGTTATTCGTGAATGAACGTGTTAAGGGCACATGACTCTAGAAGTGGTTACCAGTTTGCGAGTGAATGTAATAGAAGAAAGTGTTATGTACGCACTTAGCTCCTTCATCCATGTTATGAGACAAACTTTTATTTTCTCTTATTCTGACATATCCGATATCCCAAGAAAAAAAAGAAAACATCAGGGATCAGCTGAAATTTATATACTCCGAATGCAGGTATTTTTACGAAGAAATTCTACTAATTAATAAATTTTGTTACAATAAACATTTTCATTTATTTAACTTCTTTTCTTTGTAAAACAGCTTAAAGGAGAAAGAAGGGGGGGTTATGTACTTTTTATATAAAAAAATGTTATTTAAAAGCATTTATTAAAAAAGTCAATAGATTAGGCTATTTGGTTGATTTTTATAAAAGTAACAATACCCTATTCAATTTAAAAACAAAATTACAACGTAAAAACCTTTAACTGCGATTTACTCGAAATAATGTTTTTGTGACATACCCCCTTCATCCACTCATGTCTTCCTTTGATTGCATGCATGCTTGTTTGCACAGTTACTTCTATAGGGTAGTTTGTTTGCTTGCTTCTTCGTTCTATAAGGTACACCAGTGAAGCCACGAGTAAAGATATGTAACAATAAATGTAATATATTAAAAGATTCCGTTACCTTGTCCAGCGATACTTCGCAACTTGCAACCGAAAGAAGCGTCCGGCGGCGGCGGGCTGTCAGCCGAGGAGATGACTGAGATGGCCGCTAAAGACATCCTGAAAGTCTTGCCTCCCTCCCTGGACATCAAGTTTATCAGTACCACGTGAGTAACAACCACAGAACTAATAGCAAGGGAATATAAATGTTCAGACCAGTCGCACAAAGAGGTTCTTTTCTTTTACAATGCGCGACTGCTAAGGAATCTAAATAGAACACAAAAACTTGACAATTTAAAATTTCAAAAAAAAAATCATCTCCTTCCTGAACCAACGCTGCCATGAGTTCTGTTTTTTCCTGTTGTTATTATTGACCTCAAAAATGGCAGAATGTGGCAAAACTTTCGCTCGTGCCTAAAATACCACTTTCCCGAAATACCTGATTTTTTTTAAATACTACATCCCTTATTTTACTACTTTTCTAGCTAACCAGATTCCCGTTGCACCGCTCGTTCTTAAAATATCAGAATTGCAAAATACTAGATTTCCGACCGAGAAAACACGACCCCCTGGCCTTCCCACGACGACCACGACCTGCCTGACGAACCTGTTGATTTCACTATCTGGTATTATGGGAATTCGGTTTTGAACGGAACATGGTGTATCGAAAACAAGTTTTCTTTTCAATCCGATATAGAGAAAAACACGGTGACAGGGAAGTCTGGTATTCTGGGAATTAGGTATTTTAGAAATAGGGTAAATCGGCAATCTAGTATTTTGCAATTCTGATATTTAGGGAACGAGCGCGTTGCACTATACGTTAAAAAATCGAAGGTTACTCAAGGAAGAGATTGTTATGGTGGAATGTCTTATTTTGGAAATCCGGTATAATGGGAATATAATTAATAGGTAATCTGGTTTTTAAAAAATCTGGTATTTTGGGAACGTATACCACGTTCTGCCACCACGTTAGGGATGATCGAAAAAATTCTATAGTGTATTCTAACTACTAGGTTATCCGGTCGTCTATGTATACGTAGAAGATGTCAGTCCGTATATTTGAAGGTTAAGATATGGTACAAAGAGGTTATATCAATAATGTCTGCTCACAGATACCCAGTGTCCTACAAGGAGTCCTTGAACACGGTGCTCATCCAGGAAGCAATCCGGTACAACAGGCTTCTGGGCGTCATTGGAAATTCACTCAAGTAATTTACAACTGATAATGTTACTTAATTTTTATAAAAAGTTATTCAGTTCAATTGGGAACTGTAATCAGTGCTGACACAAGAAATAACCATGTTTTTGGGCCAAAAATCGACAATAACCTCGTAAGGCCCAACGTCCTAAATGTAGTTCATACGTCATCATCTTCCCAGCCTACATACCGTCAGAATGAGTGGACTCGGGCTCGTAGTTCCCACGCGGGCCCAGTGCGGATTGGAAACTTCACTCACACCATTGGATTTCTTCGCAAGTGTGTGTAGATTTCTTACGATGTTTTTTCTTCATCGTAAACTTCAAGCTAAATTTGAAATGTAATTTCGCACGTAAACTCCGAAAGACTCAAAGGTGCGAGCCCGCGCTCGAACCCACGACCTAGCGTACCACGGCTTTTTAAGCTTACTATTAACTAGTAGCTGTAAAATGTACGCTGTGGCTGAACACTAAGGTAAGGTGTAAGGTATTTTACAGGTAGTAACTTTAAAAAAAAATTTTAACCTTTAGTTTTTGATATGAGGATATTTTGGAGTTTTCTTATTCAAAATCACAAGTGCCTACTATTCATTTTTATAAAAAGTTCGAGTACAGTTTACCTATATGGTTCGTCAAAAAACTGACACAATTTTTTTATGGAAAATAAGGATTTTTTTAATCATCAAAATCAAAAGCGTGAGTAAACCCCTAAATTTCCTCATTTAAATAAAAACAGTAAAGGGTAGGTACACTTTTTATTAAAAATGCCCGTATTATCAGTCGAAATGTGAGCAAACTTTCACGACTTTGCCAGGGATCTCCTGAAGGCTCTAAAAGGCCTGGTGGTGATGTCAGAAGCCCTGGAGAGCATGTCCGGCAGCCTGTCGAGGAATACCGTGCCCGTCATGTGGAGCTCCAAGGCGTACCCTTCGCTCAAACCCCTGGGTTAGTTGTGGACCTAGTAAATTTCGCTTCGGAGCAAAATGTAAAAACCCAAAATATACACTACAATCTAAATGTAACCATGATGGCAAAATCTATTATAAAAAAATGCACAAAATACATATTGTGAAACACGCAGAACGTGTGTAAAGCTTAGCTTAAGCTTAACTTGGAGTTTAACTTTAATTTTTTAACACCTGAAAATTACTTCAGGAATCGAAAGAGTTTCGCCTCCTGAACACGGAAAAATATTTATTATAATTTATTTCTCCATATTTAAAACAATACAACAAATTTAAAAACATACATGTATTTACCAATACTGCCACAGAATAGATATGTTTCCTTTAAGTACCCTTTTCACTAGAAAAAAGAGCTGTCATAATTTTAAACGAATAGATCCGCTGAAACGAGAAATTCTATGACAGCTCTTTTTTCTAGTGAAAAGGGTAAAGGAAACATATCTATTCTGTTGCAGTATTGGTAAGTACATATATGTTTTTTAAATTTGTTGTATTTTTTTTTAAATATGGGGGAATAAATTGCAATAAATATTTTTCCGTGTTCAGGAGGCCAAACTCTTTCGATTCCTGTGGTAATTTTCTGGTGTTAAAAAATTAAAGGTTGTCAATTGTTAATAAAATTGTCCGTGCGAATCCTCCTAATATATTTTGATTTTTATCCAGCGGCGTGGGTGAAGGACCTTTGCCTCCGTGTCAGGTTCATGCAGGACTGGGCGGACAGCGGCATCCCCAAAGTGTTCTGGATCTCGGGCTTCTACTTCCCGCAGGCCTTCCTCACGGGCGCGCTCCAGAACTACGCGCGGAAACACGTTATCGCCATCGACACTGTGGGCTACGGGTTTGAGGTTGGTGTAAATTTTTGTAGTGGCAGAGCCATGTTGCAGCTAGCCGCTGCATCACGAAGGGGCCGGCTCGTCCGGGGCAGTCCCCCTCTCACAGAACACCAGCGTGAAGCAGCAGTACTCCTGCGGCGTTTCGTACGGTCGGTGAGAGCGCCGGGGGCCCAATACCTCTCCGCACCTTCCCCTATTCCCTCTCCTTTTTTAAAGGCCGGCTACAGAGGCCGTATTGTCTAACGCTTCTGACGCTTGCCTTCGCTTTCACCATCTCGTTCTGTCATTATTTTATACCGTTTGACAGAAAGAAATAGTGATTGCGAAGGCAAGCGTCCGGAGCGTTAGACAATAAGTCTGCGGATCAGTGACTATTTGAGTTGTTGATATTTATGGGCGGTGGTGATCATTTTCTACCATATAACCCGCTTGCTCGTTTGCCTACCTCTCATAAAAAAAAGTAGATGGCCAAATGGCCTAGGTGGTTAGAGAACCTGACTACGAAGCTTGATACTGTTTTAAACTTTCGTGATTTTCACTCATAATTTTATTGTTATGCTACACGAGACTTATCACGCGAACAATATTTACCAGGATTTGTTTCGGCCACATTGCAGCAGCCGTGGTCAGTAGTTGACTGAAGTGTAGGGTGTCATGTTCGTTTAGCCGCTCGAGTCTTTCGAACTACCCGTACGTACTTGATTCCGATTCGAAACCACACCCGAATCTCGAACTACAACGAACTACAGTTAGATTTCGACGGTACTGTCACTCAACCTCGTATATGAAATTTTATGAATTTGGAATAACCACTTTAAGCCTTGTGTCTAAAGTGGTAATTCCAATTTAGTAAAATTTCATATACGAGGTTGAGTCAGGGTACCGTCGATTTGCATCCGCAACTGACACCTAACACTTTGACACTGCTTTTGTTTTGACATGATGATATTGACACTAGTGACAGTTTACCACTTTACCACAGGTAAAAAATAAGTTAATGTCGATGCTCTACAACGCATACAGATATGTAATGCAGCTGTATTTAGCACTAGGTTAAACTCTGACGTCGTCAACCAAAATAGTTTCAATAATCAATTTTGAAAAGTAGTGCCGTATTGCCGTATACCGTATTGCCTTGACCTCCCCAGGCCCTGGCCGGAGCCCCAGCCAAGAAGCCTGACGACGGGTGCTGCGTCCGCGGACTGTACCTTGAAGGCGCGCGATGGAACATGGGCGACATGTCGTTGGAAGAGAGCAGGCCTAAGGAACTGTACACAGGTGAGAGGAACTGTATAAAAATTCCAAATAAAATTACGAAGGAACGCAGTCTCGTCTGCCCTAAAGAAGTAGTTGTCTTGTCCTCGTAAAATATCGACTCATAAGGGTGAATTACAAAAAGTTGTACCATATTAATAAATAGGTAATATAGTACTGTGAGAACGTGGTATTTTAGGCACGAACGAAAGTTTTAAACTCCATCTATCAATAAACATGTTCACACAGAAATGGCGATCATCTACATGAAACCCGAAGTCTACCACAAGCTGCAATCCGGTCTGTACGAGTGTCCGACGTACAAGACCCTACTTCGCGCCGGCACCCTGTCCACCACAGGCCACTCCACCAACTACGTGATGACCATAGAACTGGTCACCCACAAGCCGCAAGCGCATTGGATCAAGAGAGGCGTGGCACTGTTCTGCGCGCTGGATTATTAGCTGTACTTGTTTAGATAACAGTTTTTAAATAATATTTTTAGATGTATTCCGTGGTTTTATTTCTCAATCTCTGCCTCTTTTAAATTTAGCATATACAGACAGGTGTCAAAAAATTCTAAGATAAAGTGGTACATATCGGGCAACAGGCCAAGTTCTAACAGTTGTGAACAAGATAAGAAAATTATATCCGGTCTGGAGGAAGGGTCTGAGCAGTATCGCTCAACTGCATTAGTTCTGCTTATTCTCCTTAGCTAGGGTGAATGAGCAATGTTTGAGCAATAATTACTAGGCAAGCGTGCTCCATCGTAGGCCTCATCTTCGCTTTCTATCAGGAGTGATTGTTGTCAAACGCAAGCCTATATTGTATGAAAAAAAGTTATTTTCTCAAACATGCTATGAAATATTGACGTTATGTTCCTTAAAATACGCCACGAACTGTCACGTTGCAGGTGCGGCTAGACGAGAGGTCAATAATGGAATTTCATACAACATTGCTGGCCAAGGCCAGCAAAGTGATCGTCTATTGTTTTATGTGACACAGCACCATGACGTTTAATAGGTCGACGTGGTCGACGTGGATGGATGGATGGACGGACGGATGGACGGACGGACGGACGGACGGACGGAGGGATGGATGGATGTTGATGGATGTTGATGGATGTTGGTTGATGGATGTTGATGGATGTTGGTTAATGGATGTTGATGGATGTTGATGGATGTTGATGGATGTTGATGGATGTTGATGGATGTTAGTTGATGGTTGTTGATGGATGTTGATGGATGTTGATGGATGTTGGTTGATGGATGTTGATGGATGTTGATGGATGTTGATGATGTTGTTGGTGATGGTGATGGTGATGGTGATGGTGATGATGATGGCGGTGATGATGGTGGTGATGATGATGATGCATGTTTGAGAAAAACTCTATTCAAGCCTTGGCCACGAACAGGGATTGCCGGCCTCGTATCTCTAGATGGCCTCGTTAACACTCGGCCATCTATAACTACTCGGCCGGCAATCCCCTATTTCGCGGCCGCTGCAGTAATGTACTATTAAGCGATAAGAGACATTTATTCGAAGATATCTAATACTAAAAGTAATAATGTTATGAACTGAAACAATTACTTTGCTCACCCGCGGCCTTGATAGTTACGTTTATGCGAAAAAATGTATGTTCATGCAGTTCCTCCACCTCGACACTGTACGAACACATACAAATCCCACAAACCCAACTAACACCACTAAACTACACTGACGCGTTTCTAACTCAACCAGAGCTTATCCTCGGGCTCGGAGTATCTAACGCAACCGTTCATTTAACCATATTTACCGCTCCCTGTCCGTCCATTGCAATTTTAGCAGATATACTAAGTAGTTTAGCATACCTACTGACCGATCTAAATGTACCAACCTGTTATGTATACATACACGTCCCACTACTCCCACTGCAGGGCACACGCCTCCTCTCAGACAGAATGAGAGGGCTTGGGCCGTAGTTCCCACGCGGGCCAAGTGCGTATTGGGAACTTCACACACAACATTGAATTTCTTCGCAGGTGTATGCAGGTTTCCTCATGATGTTTTCCTTCACCGTAAAGCTCATAATAAGTAAATTTAAAATATAGTTGGCGATCAGGAGTAGAAGTACTTTGTGCTTGCAGTACCAAATAAACGTCTTTATCTATCTATCTATCTAAATGTATTTATCCCTAGCCTATGAACAGTACCTACTTAGAAGTGGTAATTTACTCTGTTTCCATTTCAAAGCTTCCTTGACAGCCACGATCCTAGACAGTAAGTGCAAAATAGAAATAAAACGCAACCCACCATACCGGCTGGCTCGCAAAACTGATTTCCCCACTTACTTCCTAAACCTCGTACCTTTCGATATAACTTGATTTCAAAACTAACCTAATCTTCAAGTGATAGGGTAGGTTTTCTAACTATATAAATAGGGTAGGTACGAGTAGGGCCGGTGGATTTCTCTCGGCCAGTTTGCGCTAAACGCATTAGCAGTCAACTTGAACACGCTGCTACGGACTCGACGTGTCACAGCACACAGGTTATTTAGGCGGTACCAGTACGAAATAAAAAGTTATTAGTAAAAAAATAATTTTCTCAAACATGCTATGAAATATTGACGTTATGTTCCTTAAAATACGCCACGAACTGTCACGTTGCAGGTGCGGCTAGACGAGAGGTCAATAATGGAATTTCATACAACATTGCTGGCCAAGGCCAGCAAAGTGATCGTCTATTGTTTTATGTGACACAGCACCATGACGTTTAATAGGTCGACGTGGTCGACGTGGATGAAAGAAAAGAAAGAAAGAAAAACATTTATTTTATAACAACAATAACACATACACAGGCAAAAATAAGAGTACAAACATACGTATAGACATAGACATAGAAATGTACATATTAGTGCTGCTACAAAAAGGGACCCGGCTCAGCACGGATGGATGGATGGACGGACGGATGGACGGACGGACGGACGGAGGGATGGATGGATGTTGATGGATGGATGGATGGATGGTTGTTGATGGATGTTGATGGATGTTGATGGATGTTGATGGATGTTGATGGATGTTGATGGATGTTGGTTGATGGATGTTGATGGATGTTGGTTGATGGATGTTGATAGATGTTGATGGATGTTGGTTGATGGATGTTGGTTAATGGATGTTGATGGATGTTGATGGATGTTGATGGATGTTGATGGATGTTGATGGATGTTGGTTGATGGTTGTTGATGGATGTTGATGGATGTTGATGGATGTTGATGGATGTTGATGGATGGATGAATGGATGGATGTTGATGGATGTTCTTGTTCATGGATGTTGACGGATGTTGATGGATGTTGATGGATGTTGATGGATGTTGGTTGATGGACGTTGATGGATGTTGGTTGATGGATGTTGGTTAATGGATGTTGATGGATGTTGGTTGATGGATGTTGATGGATGTTGATGGATGTTGATTGATGTTGGTTGATGGTTGTTGATGGATGTTGATGGATGTTGGTTGATGGATGTTGATGTATGTTGATGGATGTTGTTGGATGTTGATTGATGTTGCTGGATGTTGATGGTTGTTGATGGATGTTGATGGATGGATGGATGGATGGATGTTGATGGATGTTCTTGTTCATGGATGTTGACGGATGTTGATGGATGTTGATGGATGTTGATGGATGTTGATGATGTTGTTGGTGATGGTGATGGTGATGGTGATGGTGATGGTGATGATGATGGCGGTGATGATGGTGGTGATGATGATGATGCATGTTTGAGAAAAACTCTATACAAGCCTTGGCCACGAACAGGGATTGCCGGCCTCGTATCTCTAGATGGCCTCGTTAACACTCGGCCATCTATAACTACTCGGCCGGCAATCCCCTATTTCGCGGCCGCTGCAGTAATGTACTATTTCGCTATCGTCGTTTCAACCGCAGGACGTCGACTGCTGGACGCAGGCCTCTCTCATTGATACCCAATCATTAGGTACGGTTGGAAGCGGCTTGCATCGACACTGAACCTCCGTCCATCTCGTTGGTAGACGTCCCACGCTGCGCTTGCCAGTCCGTGATCTCCGCTCGAGAACTTTTCGGCCCCAACGATCATCTGTTCTGCGTGCTATATGGCCTGTCCATTGCCACTTCAATGAGCTAATCCGTTTTGCTATGTCGGTGACCCTTGTTGTTCTACGAATCTCCTCATTCCTGATTCGATCCCGTAGAGAAACCCCGAGTAGGTATAGCCCTCTCTATAGCTCGTTGAGCCACTCTGAGCCAATTCATTAGGCTCATTTGGTAATTCATTTTTGTTTACATATAAATGCGATTATTTCGTAAGTTAATTTTCTGACTAAAGATAAAAAATGCGATTGCCGCAGGGGATTTACTTAGTCAGTAGCGGCAGCTTACTTTTGGCCGTTTAGTGATTTTTTAAGGCTAAATATCCAATTTGTTTATGGTTACGCGGCTCAGTTGATCTGGAATAATGGATGCGGAAGCCTCGGATAACCAAATATTTAAGTAACTAAATTGGTTTTAAATATTAAATGTTCTCTGAAATCATTTATCATAATCAGAATGCACCCAAATACAAAGTAGGTAGATGAAGGTCAAACTTATTAGTCATTCATTAGCTGAAATGTTATAAAAATCTCGTGTCACAGTGTTTGTGGTCGCACTCTTCCGAAACGGCTCAACCTATTTTTAAGGTTTTTTTTTTCGTAGGTATATTTGGTAGGTATACGAGCGCGCGCAGACAGAGCGCGGTCTGGCGTTCCGCGTTCCGAGTTCCGAGTTCTGCGTTCTTTCGAATGTACTAGGTCCCTTACGATAACGCACACAGCAGGCGGTCGGAACTCTCGAGCGGTCAAAACACAGAACTCTGAACGCGGAACGCGGAACTCTAGACCGCTCTCTGTCTGCGCGCGCTCTACGAAACGACGAACGAAGGTTGTAAAGAATTTTTATATGGCGGAAGTATAATTTAGGTATATTAATAACATTTGCATTTTAAAATACATATTTTCGGAATTTTAAAGGTCAAAAATACCTATAAAAGCAATATAAAAAACCGGCCAAGTGCGAGTCGGACTCGCGTACGAAGGGTTCCGTACCATTACCACCACCCTTAAGTATTTTTTTTATTTTAATTTAATTATTTATTTTTAAAGTGAATATATAACTGAATATTCTGTGAATATTTGAAGTGTCTACCTGTTACCATTATCAATATGGAGCAAAAACGAGCAAAAAAAATCACGTTTGTTGTATGGAAGCCCCCTTAAATATTAATTTTATTCTGTTTTTTAGTATTTCTTGTTATAGCGGCAACCGAAATACATCATCTGTAAAAATTTTAACTGTCTAGCTATCACGGTTCGTGAGATACAGCCTGGTGACAGACGGACAGACGGACGGACAGCGAAGTCTCAGTAATAGGGTCCCGTTTTGACCCTTTGGATACGGAACCCTAGAAAGCTAGCACATGTTTCGGTCTGTATAAAAATGTAAAAGGAAATATACGAAACTCTGTTAATTATTTCAGTAAAGTTGAAGAAGCCTGGATTGTGGGGAGAAATTAAAAAGGAATACGAACAACGAACTGCAATCAAATTACCATAATGAGGTCTCAAGTTCGCTTGTTTTTGATGTAATGAAGCCGGTGCCGCACAAGTTTTCCTGCCGCTAAATGATTATTTTGGTGAAGTGTCCATTGTTGGGCTTCTGAAGGTTTGACGTTAGAGAAAGATTTTTTTTTATAGAATATAAGCTTGCGTTTGACCACAATCACGCCTGATGAAAAGTGAAGATGAGGCCAGCGATGGAGCACGCTTGTCTCAATGCTCATTCACCCTAGACTTGAAAACGGCTTGTGATTGACATATTATTTTTATTTTATTAGCAGTACGGCTGCTCACCGAATCTAAGATTATTTAAAAGCGAAAAAGTTTTTCGGGTGCGCCGGTGGGATTCGAACCCACGTCTCCTGGGTATTTGCCCCAACGGGTGTTCTACCAATTGAACCACGTCGCATCCAACCGACTCCCCCAGAAATTCTTAATCGCTTACATACGCCAACAGTGGCGTGTGGTAACATCCATCGCAACTATTAGAAGCTACGACTCCTACGTTCCAAATTACATTGGAAATGCGTAAGAAATGATGTACCACATCTATTTATTCAAATATTATTTTTATTTTATTAGCAGTACGGCTGCTCACCGAATCTAAGATTATTTAAAAGCGAAAAAGTTTTTCGGGTGCGCCGGTGGGATTCGAACCCACGTCTCCTGGGTATGCGCCCCAACGGGTGTTCTACCAATTGAACCACGTCGCATCCAACCGACTCCCCCAGAAATTCTTAATCGCTTACATACGCCAACAGTGGCGTGTGGTAACATCCATCGCAACTATTAGAAGCTACGACTCCTACGTTCCAAATTACATTGGAAATGCGTAAGAAATGATGTACCACATCTATTTATTCAAATATTATTTTTATTTTATTAGCAGTACGGCTGCTCACCGAATCTAAGATTATTTAAAAGCGAAAAAGTTTTTCGGGTGCGCCGGTGGGATTCGAACCCACGTCTCCTGGGTATGCGCCCCAACGGGTGTTCTACCAATTGAACCACGTCGCATCCAACCGACTCCCCCAGAAATTCTTAATCGCTTACATACGCCAACAGTGGCGTGTGGTAACATCCATCGCAACTATTAGAAGCTACGACTCCTACGTTCCAAATTACATTGGAAATTGGCCCGTTGGGGCGCATACCCAGGAGACGTGGGTTCGAATCCCACCGGCGCACCCGAAAAACTTTTTCGCTTTTAAATAATCTTGTGATTGACAGTTAGAAATGCGTGGGCTACTAGCTTATTCTAAGTCAAATTCAAAATATCTTTATATGATTTAGGCTACAAAGGCTTTAGGCTCATAATCAACGTTAGTCATACAGTGATTTATTTCTGAAACAGTAAATTTTTCAGGACTTTTTTAAATGCCATCTTATTGAATGCAGTAAGTTAGGTTAGCTTTGCTAAAACAATTCCAAAAAAAAACCTGTTTCAGAAATAAGTCACTTTATGACTAACGTTGATTATGAAGAATCGCCGTCTCTGTTTGTTTTGTTCGAATAGACGGACACGGCATCACATTTATTCGTCAGTTAAAATTAATTAATGGGTGGTGAAACAGCGCCTAAGACTTGTTAAATTATGCGAAACAATAGAGGCCCTTCCATAATAATGCACATCAGATAATTGTCTTCTTGACGAAGTGAACATATTTTTTTAAGCCAAGGTACCACTACTTGGGTACTGGTACAAAACCAGCCTCATAAAATCGACTAAAATACATTCATAACGAGATCAGCAAATCGAATTGTCTCTTCTAAGCAAATTGCTTCATTCAGAAACGTTCTTTGAGACTTTGGAAGGGCTTGGTTTTTATCAAAGGCATTTATAGGTCAGTTAACGTGTATTGTTGGCCTTTTCTTGAAGAATCGGACATTATAAAACCCACATTTTAAATTAAGTACATCATCATCATCATCATATGCCCCGTAGTCGAACTTCGTATGCAAATAATAGTTTCATGAAAAGAGCGTGCAGGTTGTATAATGATAAGTATGTACATTTGGATATTTTCAGCAATATGTTAAGTAGGTTTAAACAAAAAACCGGCCAAGAGCGTGTCGGACACGCCCAAGATAGGGTTCCGTAGCCATTACGAAAAAATCAAGTAATATTTTTCAAAGGATTTCGTATGTGTACGGAATCTTCCAAGTTGAGGTATGTTTTATACCTTAGGCTACTATTTACTCTTAAACTACAAATAATTCCCAAGCAATTTTAGCCGCTATAATTTTCCTTTTATATATAATAAATATATTATTATTTACTACCATTCTGATTTTTTTCAAATTTTTCCACCCAGCAATTTAGATTTTAGAGGGGGGGGGACGGTCGATTTTAATGAAAATTTTCACTTTAAAGTTGAATATTTCACAAACAGATCACTGAATAGAAAAATCATGTTAGAAACCCCCCAATGGTTTTAAAAGACCTAACCAACGATATCCCACACTATAGAGTTAGTCGAGAAAAAAAAATCACCCTCACTTTACGTCTATGGGAGGTACCCTAAAAAAATTTATTTTAGTTTTTTTTATTTAATCACTTTATCGGCGTGACTGATATATATATTCATGCCAAATTACAGCTTTCTAGTACTAACAGTCTCTGAGCTTAGCCGTGGACGGACAGACAGACAGACAGACGGACAGACGGACAGACATGGAGAAACTATAAGGGTTCCTAGTTGACTACGGGACCCTAAAAACAGTTCCTGCAGTGTATTACTGATTTAGGGTAGGCTGTGTTTTGTCGTTTTTATTTTGTTTTAGACGTAAAATTGTAAATAATATATATATTTCCTTTGTTTTTGATGCCCCCTATGGGTTTAGTTTTTATAGTTTTACGTAGAGTGGGCTGCCTAGATGTTGCCCTTGTGCCGGTGGTTGGCTGCTTTGGGGTATTGGGCATTGTCGAATGCTAGATGTCTGTCATTTGCGTTTGATTAACTACATAACCTGACTATAAAGCAAACACAGCACCAATTAAAATGCTGGTCAGGCGCGGGTGATGGACTGGTTGGCGCTTGATAGTCCTTCTCTTGGAGTTGTTGATCGCTGGTGTGGGGGTGGTAGCTGGGTAGTTTACCTTAGTATTTATGTAAGGTTTCAATATTTTTTCTTTAGGAAACTGTAAGTCTATGATCCATAAAAATATATTTGTAATACATAGGTATAACTATAAGAGACTGTTTGTTTCTAAATAAATAAATAAATAAAATCATCATTATCATCCCAGCCTATACAGGGTGAAATTTTGAACGTGATACAAAATTAGTGTTTCAAGCTTAGTTAATGCTGGATAACATAATGCATTTACTCAATTATTGTTGAAATTTGTCTGATAAAATTTTGGATTTTCATACTTTGTTGTAGTTAAATTATGAACTAAATGTATGGAAACCTCAAATTTAACAATTCTAATTCTAACAATTGGGTAAATGCATTTTGTTGTCCAGCAGTAACTAAGCTAGAAACACTCATTTTGTATCACGTTCAAAATTTCACCCTGTATAATTTCACCCTGTATAATTTCACCCTGTATAATTGTATAATATGTCCCAGTGCAGGGAACGTGCCGTTTCGTGGGAGCCCCTTTTCTCCCATAATCTTTTTTATCCGAATTTTGAAAGTCAGAAATCGATGTCCATAATATTCTTGCTCATAAATATCGATGGTCATATTTTTTTTAAAGCATATCGCTTAATAGTTCTAACTGCAATGATCCACCATAATCCTATTGATCATAACTTTAAAAAGTCATAATATTGATATCAATAAAATTTCACGGAATATCGTTGATTATTCAGAAACATTGTATGGCATATATCTTAAAGTAATAATTGTTTTCAGTCATAATTTTGCATTAACTAAAACGCACTAAGCATATACATCGAAATCTATAACATCTAAAGGAATATTGGTAATTATTCAGAAACATTGTAAGGCATATCGCAGGCAGAGAGCGAGCGAAGCGAGCGAGCAAGACCTTTCAGGGCAGAAGCGACTCGGACAGGTTAGGTTCAGAAGGCTAAGGCGGGAGCGAAGCGTAGCGTAGCTCCCGCCTTAGCCTTCGATGTTAGGTATTTTTGTATGACAGCACAGACAAGGATTTACCTTTAATATTATGAAATGTCAGACAACCATGACACTGAATGTTATTACAAAGTAATATTATGCCTATAAATAATTATGACCTGCGAAAAAAACCATGCAATAATTATTATAAATGATTAACATTATGAAGAGTGATGCATTCATGACACTGAATGATATGACTTTACTTATTGTTCCTTACAATAATTATGACTTAAGAAAATCGGAACTCCAATTTATGTTGTTTAATATTATGACTTCCGATAATATGACGAAGAAAAATTATGACAGAAAACGTTATGGGCTTGAAAATTCGGAACAAAAATTTTATGGGAGTCATTATAACCCGCCGTTCGTTTATTGCATATATATATCATATCACATTACAGGAATAAGCTGGAACATATAGACTAGGCAGACTAGGTGTAGGTCGGCCTCCGATGGAGCGACGACCTGGTTAAGGTTGCGGGATCGTGTTGGATGCGGATGGCACGGGACCGATCTGTTTAGCGAGCCTTGGGGGAGGCCTATGTTCAGCACTGGACGTCTTTCGGCTGAAATGATAACACGCGTGATGCGGCGGTTGGAACGCTACAGAGAACCGCCCCGTCTCCTTAAGGTAGTGTGTTCCCACTAGGTATACAGTAAGACGCATTATGTCTGTGACAGCACAATGCGCGTGTCAAATGATGCGTCAGCGCCGCGGGGTGACGGCCGAGTGCCCATACATCATGCGTAGATGCGCATTAACGTAGACCTGGCATTGATTATTTTTTAAAATTTTTGTTAGGTACAGCCAACCAATTTGATTCCTAGGCCACTATACTAGAACCTTGTCGCATTAGTTCCTAGACAATTACAACGTAAGTGCGGGTCAAAGGATTATCAAGTTTACGATCACAAAATTCAATAAACGTAAAGAGTTTATGTTTTCGCTCCATGACGCAAAAAAAAAGAAGTTTTCACAGACGGACAGTAACAATTTAAGTTATTAATCAAAACCAACTCCTTTCCTATTCCTTATCGTTGACCCATATGTTCGTAAAAATCGAGATCTCATCATGACATACACCACATAATAATCACTGTCGTAGAAGATAGACAAATTGATTCATTATGATATGGTTTTATAGTGGCCTAGGAATCAAATTGGTTGATTGTACTTACTTGTTTTTTTAGGGTTCCGTACTCAAAGGGTAAAAACGGAACCCTATTACTAAGACTCCACTGTCCGTCTGTCTGTCTGTCCGTCTGTCACCAGGCTGTATCTCATGAACCGTGATAGTTAGACATACAGTTGTACGTAAAACACAAAAATAATACATTTTTGTTTGTTTACATTGTTTGCAATTTCAATTGACTGACAGTATAGGTAGATATCGGTCTGCTCGCCGTGACTGATATATCCGTCGTTGGCGCAGAACCTACGGTGCAGACATATGCGTCGTTGGCGTCGAACAAGTTAAGTAAATTCGATTCATTTTCATTATCAACAGCCGAAAGACGTCGTTGTAAAACGTGGCGATCTTGTGGTTTGAAATAGCTTCTCAAGCAGAGGAAGGAAAGGAGGGGGTTCGAGCCCGAGCTGACACCTTTGAGTTTGGTGAAGGAAAAAGAAGAAGAAACCTGCACAGCTGAAAAGAAATTCAACGGTGTGTGCGTAGTTCCCAATTCGCAATGGGTCCGCGTGGGAACTACGGTCCAAGCCCTCTCATTTTGAAAAGAGGTCTGTGCCTTGCAATGGGACTTGTATAAGCTGGGATAATGATGCTGCTGCTGATGATGATGATATTCCTTTCGAAAATCTAACAGACACACCTCTAAGAAATTTCTTCATCTTCAATTTTATTGCAATTGTAAGAATCGTAGGTTTTTTTGATATGAACCCTCTTTTTATTACAAAAGCATGTTTACCAGCTAAGTGTTTCGCACTCTCGAACACAAAACATACAACAACCAGGTTTAGGGTTCTGTACCCAACGGTGACTAACGGGAAATAGGTACTTACATTACTTACCTCGTAAGTTCTGACATTTTTAACAGACATAGAGCTACAGACCGAATCGAGAGTTAGTTTTGTGATTTTGGAAATTATTTCTACAAACTTAAATAAAGTTTACATTTCATTGAAAAATTGCAGGTATTTCTTCACATAATACATTCAGCAGTTATTTTTACGATGGATTTGAACTTTATAAGGGACGCTAGAACTTACAAGATTAATCTGTTGCATAAACCTCGCTGTCGTAGTGCCATTTACAGTAAAAACGCGTACAACATGTGTATAGTCGTGTTCAATCACCTCCCTGAGGTATTTAAAACCTTGCAGGGTGGTGAATTTAAAAAAAATATTACTAAATGGCTCTTGGAACACTGTTTCTATAATGTGAAGGAATATTTAGATTTTAATAGTAATATATAGAGTGTTATAATGTGTAAATGATTATATATAATATTGTAAATTGGGCTCGGCTTTTGAATCATGGCTGTAATTATAAGTTTGAATATGATTGTTGACATGCTGACAAACTATTGTTAGGTACTATCATAGTTAATAGTTATATAATGTACCTTAGTTATTGTATTGTTGTACATACCTCATCTGAAAACAAAGATTTGCATGTCGTTTTATTATCGACTGGATACTGTACTATCATATACTATAACAACTTGTATACCTATACCTAAGTATTCTGGCAAATAATATTTTTGACCCCTATTTTTTTAGGGTTCCGGAGCCAAAATTACAAAACGGAACCCAAGTTTCGCCAAGTCTGTCTGTCTGTCCGTCCGTCCATCCGCGGATTAGCTTAGAGACTATTGGCGCTAGTAAGCTATAATTTTGGAGGGGTGTATATGTAGCAAATACCCCGACAAACTGAATAAATAAAATGCAAAATTAAATTTTTTAGGGTGTCCCATGGACGTAAAGTGGGGGTAATTTTTTTTCATCTAACCTTTTAGTGTGGGGTATCGTTGGATAGCTCTTTTAAAATCATTACGGGGCTGTGAAGACGATATTTTGATACAGTGATTCATTTGCGAAATATTCAACTTTAAAATGCAAATTTTTGTTAAAGCGAGGATTCCCTTTAAAAGCTAAAGTATTGTATGAAAATTTTGAAAAAAAATCATAATTCGAGTAAATATATCAAATTAATAAGGACGAATTACGACTAAGTTTGCTTGAGAATTTAGTAGTAAATAGCAAAATTAATAAGATATGCAAGGATTTTTTCGTAACGGCTGCGGAACCCTATGCTGGGCGTGGCCAACATGCTCTTGGCGGGTATTCTAAAGTGTTCCCAGAAAACCTTCATTATTGAAATCACTACAAAGAACTTTGAAAAGCGTTCATTACGTAAATTCTGTAGTATTTTTTTAAATATCATCACGGAAAAGTTTAATATAAATTCTACAGCGTATTCTGTTTATATTTTGTTACAGAAATGTAACGATCACTATAAAAATAAACATCCTCCATTTTCATAAGTAAATATTTCGTTAGTATAAACTTTATTAACATAGTTGGGCAAACATTTAGAAGCAAATCTGCTGGGTGCAGAAGGGACGTGTTTGTTGAATAGTCTGCTGCAGAAAAAATAAATTAATCCTGTTATATGATCACGCCCACACATGGAAGTAACTTCTTAAATGAATTTTAGTATATATTTTTATAAACGCATCTGCTGATTAAAATGTTCGATCAAGGAAATCTAAGGTTTTTTATACGGAAAACTTTATAATCTAATATATATAAAAATCTCGAGTCTGGTGTTTGTTATCGAACTCCTCCGAAACGGCTTGACCGATTTTCGTGAAACTTTTTTGTCTACACCGTGAAATTTTAGTGGTTGTTTTCCCGAAACGAGGTGATTTAGTTTCGATTGTACAATCGATTTATAATTACTATTTTGACTAGAGTCAAAAATCCAATTTTGAAAAACGAAAGTCGAAAATGACCGCAAACCAATAGTACAAGTTGGTACAAGTAGCGTACGATCGTACGATAGGTTAGGTACCAACGAAGCGTTAGTATTGGTTTGCGGTCATTTTCGACTTTCGTTTTTCACAATTGGATTTTTGACTCTAGTCAAAATAGTAATTATAAATCGATTGTACAATCGATACTAAATCACCTCGTTTCGGGAAAACAACCACTAAAATTTCACGGTGTATATTCGGTAGGTCTGAGAATAGGTCGTAGGCTATTTTTTATGCCCCTATTATTCGCAGACGGAGTCGCGGGCAACAGCTAGTACATATATGTATTTTAACCTATCGCCATTCTCACTCATGATTAATATTTTCGAGATTTAACCTCGAACTAAGTACTTGATTGTTGAATTTACCTGGACGGTTCGACCGCACTGCAGCGGCCATGGTCACCAGTCGACTCGTCGAAACGTCGAGATAAATTAAGACACTTAAGTGTAACCATAAGTTATTACAGTAGCAGGAAAAAAAAACCTCTGCCTATATGCATACATCCACATACACTGCAGAGAACAAGCCTTCCATCAAAATGAGCGGGCTGGGCTATTATATAGTTCCCACGCGGACCCAGTGCGGATTGGGAACTTCACACACACCATTGAATTTCTTCGCAGGTGTTTTTTTTAATATGAAATGGGGGCAGACTAGCAAGCAAATCTGATGGGAAATGATCACCACCGGCAATTCAAAGAGAATCACTGATCTGTTGCTGGCCTTTGGTGTGTGCATGAATTTTGACAACCAGATGGCCTAGTGGTTAGAGATCCTGACTATGAAGCTTGAGGTCCCGGGTTCGATTCCCGTGTCGGGGCAGATATTTGTATGAAAAATACGAATGTTTGTTCTCGGGTCTTGGGTGTTTAATATGTATTTAAGTATGTATCTATCTATATAAGTATATTTATCCATTGCCTAGTACCCCATAATACAAGCTATGCTTAGCTTACTTTGGGACCAGGTCAATTGGTGTGAATTGTCCCGTGATATTTATTTATTTATTTTATTTTATTTTATTTATTTTCAAAAACTCAAAGGTGCGAGTCCGGGCTGAGCCCACGGCCCTCTGCTTGAGAGACCGTACGTCAAACCACGAGGTTGCCGCGACTTAAAAAAAGACCCGGAAATAAATTCATGAAACACGTTCGCCTAATGATTAAGAACTCCGATCACGTAAATCGACGGAGGCCAAAAATCAAAATTTACCTAATTTTAGAGTAATTCGAGGATACTCTAGCGTTATTTTAGTATTAAAACTTGAGATGGCGAAGTGGCTGAAAGGGCTTGGAAATTGGAAAAATTGGTAAAATTCAAACACTTGAAACAAAAATTAGTGAACTACAAAATTTACAAGATTTATCTAATACCTTTAAACGAGCAATTCTTGTATATATATATATAATCAGGATCTCGGAAACGGCTCCAACGATTTCAATGAAATTCGGTATGTGGGGGTTTTCGGGGATGAAAAACTGATCTAGCTATGTTTCATTTTCAGAAAATCGCTTTTACTCGTGTTTTCCGGCTATTTTTGTTTGCATTAGAATACAAGGCTACATTTCGCCGGCTTCGAGCATACCAAAATAGCACAGTAGAAATCGGGTGGTCGTGGATCCAGCCGACCTCGGTTCGATTCCACGTTTTTTTTAAGGTTTTTAGTTTTTTTTTTAAGTTTATTTTTCATGAGAAAACGTCAAGTTTCTTCTTTTGTGAGAAAAAGTTACTTTTTGTGAGAATGGTATTATAGGGAACGTGCAGTAACTATAGGCGGCAGCACTAATGCGACAGAAGAGACACTATGCGGACAGTAAAACAAACTTATCAAGGTAAAACATTCAATTTGATGTACCCTTATGGCACCAGTTGGCAGCACCGTCTATGTGCACGTTCCCTATTGGGAGCACAGAACAGGAAAAACCGGTTGTCTGTATAGTCGGTTTACGGACGATAGTTTAACGTGACTCACCCCTCCACCCCCCCGGTGTTTATGTCAAATATCTTGAAAACGGTGCATCCTACGGCAAAATCAATGAAATTTTCATCCCCCCTCTGACGCCCCCACACTCCCTCCCCCGCATCCCCCCCCGCACCCTCCCCCCTCTCACCCCCTTCCCTCCGGTGTTTTTGTCAAATATCTTGAAAACGGTGCATCCTACGGCAAAATCAATGAAATTTTCATCCCTCCTTTGGAACCCCCGAACCCCCTCCCCACGCCCCCCCTCCCTCGCACATATATAATCAGGATCTCGGAAACGGCTCCAACGATTTCGATGAAATTTGGTATGTGGGGTTTTTCGGGGATGAAAAATTGATCTAGCTTGGTCTTATCTCTGGGAAACCGGAAAACGCTTGGTACCGAGTTTCAGCCCGAGCAGAGCTCGGTCGCCCAGGTACTTTATCTTTAAGACTATAATTTGATTTGTTCTCTGAGCTGTATTCTGTTTGGAAAGAGAAAGACGCTGATAGTTTTAAATTTTCACTAGGATTTTTTTGTTTAAGGTGTGCTTATTCTAAAAGGGCATATCTCCAAAACTACCACACAATAGATCCATTACTTTAGTCTCTATTAAAAAAAAAAAGTGATTACGGAAATCTGACGTTGACGTTGTGTGTGGTTTGCTTAGGCGGTTTGGTTCTTTCTTGATTTTCGATCACAACTACAGGCTCCTTTAAAATCTTATTTAAATCAATAACACGTCGTTCGTGCATTAACATTAATAAAAATAGATCATTTATGTAACTGTCAAGTCTCAATGTAAATGTCAAATTTAAAATTATGACAGTTCTTTTTTCTGGTAAAAAAGGCAAAGGAAACAACCTATTCTGTAGTAGGTATGGTGTGGTATTGGTAAAGTCAGATTTTTTTAAATTTCTTGTATTTTTAAAAATATGGAGAAATAAATTATGATATTTTTTTTCAGTGTTCAGGAGGCAAAAATCTTTCGATTCCTGTAGAAATTTTCAGGTGTCAAGAAAATTAAATCTCGTCAATTCTACGTTCCATTTAGATGAATGAAATCTATAGAACTGAGTACGAAATAAAGGAGGAAAAATAAATAAGGTGGTTACTATCCCAGCTTATTTACGTCCCACTGCAAGGCACAGGCCTCCTCTCAGGCCGTAGTTCCCACGCGGGCCAGTGTGGAACATCGCACACATCATTGAATTGTTTAGCTGGTGTGTGTAGGTTTCCTCTCGATGTTTTCTTTTAACGACCGCTTTAACCTAGTTGGTAGTGACCCTGCCTACGAAGCAAGAGGTCCTGGGTTCAAATCCCGGTAAGGGCATTTATTTGTGTGATGAGCACGAATATTTGTTCCTGAGTTATGGATGTTTTCTATGTATTTAAGTATTTATTTATCTATATAAGTATGAACTAAAACAATTACTTTGCTCACCCGCGACCTTACAATAGTTACGTTTATGCAAGAAATGTGCGTTCATGCAGTTCCTCCACCTCCACACTGTACGAACACACACAAACACAACACAGTTTAACATTTGGTAGCATAGCATACGGTTGTGGTAGCTCTGAAGATGAGCTCTGGTTGAGTTCGAAACGCGTCAGTGGTGGTGATGGTTGGGTTTATGTGATTTGTGTGTGTTCGTACAGTGTGGAGGTGGAGGAACTGCATGAACGCACATTTCTTGCATAAACGTAACTATTGTAAGGTCGCGGGTGAGCAAAGTAATTGTTTTAGTTCATTAATATGGACCTCCGCAAAGTAACGCCTGATTCAATAAATTATCTATATAAGTATGTTTATCCGTTGCTTAGTACCCATAACACAAGCTTTGCTAAGCTTACTTTGGGACTAGGTCAATTGGTGTGAATTGTCCCATGATATTTATTTATTTATTTATTAAAAAAAAAAAGCATATGGTAAATTAAAAAAAATCACAAAACTAATCCTCCTTGCCAAATTTTCATTTTTCTAGTATACTAAAAGTCTCTGAGCTACTTAAGCCAAGGACAGACTGACGAACGGACATGGCAAAACTATAAGAGTTTTTGCCATCTTGACTACAGACCCCAAAACATAGAATAAAATTTTCGATTCAATGGGTTTTTTCAGTGAACAGTATGCTTAGTATAAGTTTTTACTTCGCGAAATACTTCTCGATCGCGTTTACGTAAAAAATTCAATTACTAGGGAAACATGGACAGCGCCTCCGCGCGCGCGCTTCCATGTTTCCATAGAATTGAAATTTTTACGTAAACGCGATCGAGAAGTATTGAAGTGAAGGAAAACTTATACTATACGCTCTGAAACAATTACTTTGCTCACCCGTGACCTCGCAAAGCAAAAAAAAAAAACAAAAGCACGCAAGCAAAAGCGCGGCAAAAGGGTATCAATGAGCAAAGTAACGCCTGATTCAGTAAAGGGTTTTTTCAGCTTATTCGTTCTCAACAACTAATAGTACTAATGTACGGTTTCTCAGAAATATGATAGAATATCTTGTAATCAAAATAATTATTCGATTGTTGAGCTAAAGGTCGACAATCAAATGAATGTTACGATACCAAAATCCGATCGCTGTCACGTAAGTACGAAATAATGAGAAACACGCCCCATCGAGATAAGAAGTACCCATGTTTGTTTACGCAGCTTTACCGTCAATTATACTTATGTCTGTTTCAGAGACAATTTGTATGGTGTTTATTCATAGCGAAAATAAACGGATCACTCACATCTTAAAACGAGTTTAACTCGACATGTTTCGGGCTAATCCATAGCCCTTCTTCTTGGAGTCACACGTCACGACGGCTGCCAAATGCACACTCGCCGCGCGCACGTCGCTCGCATGACGTGTGACTCCAAGAAGAAGGGCTATGGATTAGCCCGAAAAATGTCGAGTTAAACTCGGTTTATGAAGTGAGTGATCCGTTTATTCTCACTATGAGTGAGTCTCACGGTATTAGTTTCATGTTTGAAGTGTATGGTGTTTATTATTGGTAGTACCTGGGCAACCGAGCTCCGCTCGGGCTGAAACTCGGTACCAAGTGTTTTCCCAGAGATAAGACCAAGCTAGATCAATTTTTCATCCCCGAAAACCCCCACATACCAAATTTCATAGAAATCGTTGGAGTCGTTTCCGAGATCCTGATTATATATATATATATATAATATCAATATCAATAATAATATCACGGGACAATTCACACCAATTGACCCAGTCCCAAAGCACAGAATAAGTAATAGTACTAACGTACAGAAGGATCACTCTCGAACAAAGGTCAACTTTAGGTATAAAAACTTTCCTACTCCTACTGCGTGCACGCGAAATAAAAACTTATCGTGTGATACGAGCGTTCATATTCCGTTGGGCACCGCTGATCCGAAACCAAGGGCACAGGGTTCCCACTCGCCCATATTTGGTAGGTATATAAATCACGAAAGATAACACTGTGTATTAATTCAGTAAACTACCTTTAGTATGTAAGTAAGTTATTTATAATATCGTTTAGAAGTCATTGTTTGTTGCAAAAATCACAGAAAAAAAGATGCTTAATTAGGCGCGACGCGGCTAGCGTGCGAAGTGAAGGCCGCGCGACAACCTACTGCCATACTCCTCCCGGGAGGAGCGCCGGCCGAACATACATAAACTGCGGAGTGAAACCCCCCTGCCCAAAGTAAGCTAAGCAAAGCTTGTGTTATGGGTACTAGACTAGGCAACGGATAAACATACTTATATAGATAGATACATACTTAAATACATATTAAACACCCAAGACCCGAGAGCAAATATTCGTATTTTTCATACAAATATCTGCCTCGACACGGGAATCGAACCCGGGACCTCAACCTTATATATATATACGAGCAATTCTTGTATATATATATACATATATATATATATATATATACAAGAATTGCTCGTTTAAAGGTATTAATTAGGGGAACGTATCAAAATATATAAAGTTTAAAATGAATACCTAATGGACGAAATACATAATGGTCATAATATACCGGGTGGGTTTCCACGAGGGACCTTTGCGGAACTGGCAGATAGTTCAACCTTAGCACTATATTTCCCCCATAGAAACTATGGAAATATATGTTACCGTTTTCAAGTTATAGCCTTTTAAACATTCATACCAAAAACTACTTTGTGCCAACCCTAAACAGGTGGCTGGGTCGATGAACTTACGAACTTACTTGTAAACGTCTTTAGACGTCAGGATATTACGTTAATATTTTGCCATTTGTCCATTCTTAGGTCTGCGTGCACCGCTAAAAAAATCGTTGCAGGATTTCCAGAGGTGATTGTCTCTGTTATTCTACTTATTAAATTCTCTGGTGGAGTATTTATGTAATTTCTTAGTTAATAATTCTAACCACAACAAATACGAGGGGCGTTCAATATAAAGTGAGAATGAGATGCAAACTCTTTTAATATTACGAAATTAAATACTAGCCGGTAAAGCTAATCTATCTAGCTGATTGCTGTGAAAAAAAAAACTAACTGTCTTTTGTTTAAAAAAATATACCGTAATTTCTTTGCAGTGCTATTGAGTGCGTTTGCGAAAATGGAGAAAATTGAACTGCGCGCCGTTATCAACTACTTGTATTTGAAAATTTTTTCTACGGACCAAGTCAATTTGGATTTGCGGGACACTTTAGGGTCTAATGCTCCTCCGTATTCGACAGTCGCACGTTGGTGCGCCGAATTTAGACGTGAAAGAACATCGACAATGGACGACCCCCGCTCCGGACGCCCTACTACAGCAGTAACTGAAGAAATTGTGAAAAAAGTCGAAAACTCAGTTTAGGCGGATCGTCGTGTCACAGTTCGTTTTATTGCTGAAAATGTAAAGATTTCAACGGGAAGCGTGCATAATATTTTACATTAACGCTTGGGTATGAAAAAGGTATCTGCGCGTTGGGTATCAAGAATGCTTACTGACACGCAAAAACAAACTAGACTAGAGATTTGTCAAGAAGCTTTGAACCTGATGCAGCAAGACCGGGAACTTTTTTTGGCGCGATTTATAACAATGGACGAAACATGACTCCATCATTACGACCCTGAAACGAAACTGCAGTCTATGACATGGAAAAGGCCATCATCTCCAACTCCGAAGAAATTCAAGGTGAGCCCATCTGCCGGTAAGGTCATGGGCTCTGTTTTTTGGGATGGTAAAGGGGTATTAATGATTGAGTATCTCGAGCATGGAGCCACTATTACGGGCACTTTATACGCCAAACAAATAGCAACATTGCACAATGAGATCCGCGAAAAACGGCGAGGTAAACTCTCGAAAGTTGTGCTGTTCCACCAGGACAATGCCCCGGCACACAAGTCCGCCGTTGCAATGGCTGCAATTCGTGATGCTGGGTTCGATATCCTTAAGCATCCTCCGTATTCACCAGATCTTGCTCCCAGTGATTTCTACCTATTTCCGAGATTGAAACAATACCTGATAGGCCAGAAATTTGAAGACGACGACGCGGTAGTCGCTGCAGTACAAGATTTTTTAAGTACTCAAGATGAGACCTTTTTTAAAAATGGAATTTTAAGTTTAGGAAAAAGATATACTATGTGTATTATGCTAAAATACTATGTGTATAATACTATGTCGAAAAATAAAATGACATTTAGTAAAAGTTGTTTATAACATACTCATTCTCACTTTTTATTGAACGCCCCTAGTAAATCGCATGACATGACATGACACTGACAATCGCTCGAATTTACTCAATCGTCATAAACAATTAAAGATGATAGTAACCTCTTTCATCATAAATAAAATGTCTCTGTTAAAAACTGATAAAAAGGTTTTAGTTCATTAACTCGCTTCATCAAATTATTTTCGAATGAATTGCAATTGTTCCCTGGTTGGTCAGCAATTCATACAATACCTAGGCTGTCCTTGTTTTTTTTTCATTTTATTTTGGTTATCGTCAAAAAATGTAATACTTAACATATTTGACGGATATTGCACTAAAGTTGCCATAGGACTCTTCATTCACCGAGCCGAGATAGAATCAACGCATTTTTTACAACTATCGAACCTCTTTGCATGATTGAAAATCGATTAGAAACATATCATAAATATGATGTTTGAAATGAAATTGACATTTTAAGTTCATTTCATTTGCTTCCTACTTGCTTCCTATAAATGAAAATGCCTTTGTTAGATGCACGTGGATATTGGATGGAATTTGCTCATGTTATACGCGAGCTGCAATTATTATGCGGCTGAAGCTTTAGAACGTTACAGGGAAACATATCCACCACCACACCCAACAGGTCGTAGGTCAATTTTACGTGCTTTTGATCGTGTCGCCAACAATCAGCCCGTGTACCACGAACAGCTGAGAACGATCAAAGTGGAGGACCCGTTATTCGACTTGCAGCTAGACTTGAAGAAAGAGTACTGCGGTATTTTGAGCGGGATCCAAGAAAAAGTTCGAGATCAGCTGGTCGACATTTCGGAATAAGTCATAACGCAGTACTAAAAGTTCTTAAACGTGCCCGCCTTCACCCTTACAAAATACAGAGGGTTCAAGCTTTATTGCCTAGAGACTGCCCTATCCGTGAAGCTTACTGCCGGCGGCTATTGCAAAAAACAGTGGAAGAACGTGATTTTATCAGGCATGTTATTTGGAGCGATGAAAGCTTGTTTACTCGCAACGGTGTGTGGAATAGACGGAACGAACATGTCTATGCCGAAGATAATCCTTTCGCCTACCGATTTACAGGACACCAGTATCGTTGGTCAGTCAACGTCTGGGCGGCCATTCACGGAGAAACCATTATAGGACCAGTGTTTCTGCCTCCAACTCTAAACAGAAATGGGTACATGGCTCTTTTAAATGACGAGCTTGACACGTACTTGGACGAGTTACCGCTGGCTGAAAGAAGACACACTTGGTTCCAACAAAATGGTGCACCTGCCCATTCTACACTAGAAGTTCGACTGAAACTAAATAATGAGTTTGGGGAGCAATGGATAGGCCGGTTTGGGCCGCACCGCTGGCCACCGAGATCTCCGGATCTAACTTGTTTAGATTTCTTCCTGTGGGGCTGTATAAAAGATACGGTTTACAAAACGGAATGCAATACTTCGGACGAAATGAAACAAAGGTTGATTGCTGCCTTCGACAATCTTCGTAGGAAAAATCGTGAAGAGCAGACATTATCGCATGTGCACCGACATACTCGGGCACGGGCTGCAGCGTGTATTATTAGACACGGAGGAACATTTGAACACCGTATGTAAAAATTGAAATAAAGTAACTGATTAGTATTCATATTTTTGCATTTTATTTGGTTCATTTGACAGTTATGTGTCATTCTTACATCAGTACGATGACAACAACTCTCGGGAATAAACGTAATATCCCGAGTTTTCCCGACGGCGATTCCTTAATCTAGCCATCTTGCCGTGATGTGCAGATGCAATATAGGGTTATCACCACAGTTAAAAATGAGTGAATTTTGGTTTTTTTTTTTACTTTGTTTAAGTTTCTAAACATTATAAATCGACTGTGTATCACTTAAACGATGCAATATGTCCGCAAAGGTCCCTCGTGGAAACCCACCCGGTATACTAAAATTTTCTATGAAACTATTCATTAAACGAACTTTTTTAAACGTGTAATCTACAGATTGGTTTAGGTTAGGTTAGGTTTATTTTATGAAAATCCTGTAAAGTTGAGAATTTCCAAGAAAATTGCAATATATCAAATGACCATTATGTATTTCGTCCATTATTAATTTTAAACTTTATATATTTTGATACGTACCCATTAATTAGATGGATATGGTCATATATCTCAAGCCGTGGTGGCCTAGTGGTTTGACTTATGGCCTCTCAAGCAGAGGGTCGTGGGTTAAAATCCCGGCTCGCACCTCTAAGTTTTTCGGAATTTATGTGCGAAACTGCATTTGAAATTTATGAGCTTTACGGCGAAAGAAAACATCGTGAGGAAACCTGCAGTAGCGAAGAAATTCAATGGTGTGTGTGAAGTTCACAATTCGCACTGGGCCCGCGTGGGAACTACGGTCCAAGCCTTCTCATTTTGAGAGGAGGCCTGTGCTCTGCAGTGGGACGTATATAGGCTGGGATGATGATGATGATTATGGATTTTAAGAAATATCGCGGAATTCTACAGATCTGTGTTTAATCTTTACTAGGTCTGTCTCGCTGCTTCGTCCGCCTTAGAAATACGAAATACATACCTTCACGGGAATCATTTTACAAACTACAAAAGGTCGGAATTTTTGACGTTTTTCGTGACATTTCAGTACTTACCCATTAACTGTTTAACTGTCATAATGTCACTTGTTTATTTTGGCACAGTCAAGTGCAAAAATAAGTATCTATTCGAACCACTCAAAAATATGTTACTACGGCCTTATTGCGTCGGAATAAGAGTCTGTGGTACTTATTTTTGAAACTTTGAATAGGTTCATATTTTTACACAATACAATGCAATACAATACAATGACTCTTTATTGTACACCAGGAATAGTAAGCAATACAGAAAACAGGTACACAGAGAGTAAGTTAAGTTAAGTTACACCTGACTGTACAATATTTTTTTGTACTTATTTCATTCATTAGGTACTAACTGTTGCCCGCGACTCCGTCAGCGACGAAATTGTTTATCGCCATCCCGCGGGAACTATGCAATATCCCGAGATAAAAACCATCCTATGTCCTTCTCAGGGTCTCAAACTATCTCCATACCAAATTTCATCTAAATCGGTTCAGCGGTTTAAGCGTGACGAGGTAGCAGACGGACAGACCGACAGACAAACACACAAAAACACACACTTTCGCATTTATAATACTAGCCGTTGCCCGCGACTCCGTTCGCGAAGAATCGGGGCATAAAAAAATAGCCTACGACTACGACCTATTCTCAGACCTGCCGAATAAGGAGAAAAAAGTTTCATAAAAATCGGTCAAGCCGTTGCGGAGGAGTTCGGTAACAAACACCGTGACACGAGATTTTTATACAGGGTTATTTGTAATTCACTAGCATCCTTTTAACCCTAAACTCCTACCACTTAAACAAATGTTTTTTTCACGACACTGCTCGAAAATGTGGCCATAGATAACCTAAATCCAGTACTCAAAACTGCCTATATATGTACATTTAACAGCTGACTCATTTATGGCGCACAAACACGACAACAAAGTTACACTAATCGAAAACAGGACGTATCAGTATACGTATTTCATTGTACGATACGACTTTTTGAAAGATAATTTCTGAATTTCATTCCTGGCGTGCTGAAACGACATTATTGGACCAATCAACAGTAATCGTCTGCTGCATGCGATGGATGGATGGATGAATGGATGGACGGACGGACGGACGGACGGACGGACGGACGGACGGACGGACGGACGGACGGACGGACGGACGGACGGACGGACAGACGGACTGGATGGACGGATGGACGGGATGGACGGGATGGACGGGATGGACAGAATGGACGGATGGACAGATGGACGGGATGGTCAGGATGGACGGATGGACGGATGGACGGGATGGACGGGATGGACGGAATGGACGGATGGACGGATGGACGGATGGACGGAATGGACGGGATGGACGGGTTGGACGGGATAGACGGGTTGGACGGGATGGACGGGATGGACGGGATGGACGGGATGGACGGGTTGGACGGGATGGACAGCATGGACGGGATGGACGGGACGGATGGACGGATGGACGGGATGGACGGGATGGACGGAATGGACGGATGGACGGGATGGATGGACGGATGGACGGAATGGACGGGAAGGACGGGTTGGACGGGATAGACGGGTTGGACGGGATGGACGGGATGGACGGGATGGACGGGATGGACGGGATGGACGGGATGGACAGGATGGACGGGATGGACGGGACGGATGGACGGGATGGACGGAATGGACGGGATGGCCGGGTTGGACGGGATAGACGGGTTGGACGGGATGGACGGGATGGACGGGATGGACGGGTTGGACGGGATGGACAGCATGGACGGGATGGACGGGACGGATGGACCGATGGACGGGATGGACGGGATGGATGGAATGGACGGATGGACGGGATGGATGGACGTATGGACGGATGGACGGAATGGACGGGATGGACGGGTTGGACGGGATAGACGGGTTGGACGTGATGGACGGGATGGACGGGATGGACGGGATGGACGGGTTGGACAGGATGGACAGGATGGACGGGATGGACGGGACGGATGGACGGGATGGACGGAATGGACGGGATGGCCGGAATGGACGGGATGGACGGGATGGACGGGTTGGACGGGATGGACAGAATGGACGGATGGGCAGATGGACGGGATGGACAGGATGGACGGATGGACGGGATGGACGGGATGGACGGAATGGACGGATGGACGGGATGGATGGACGGAATGGACGGGATGGACGGGATGGACGGGATGGACAGAATGGACGGATGGGCAGATGGACGTGATGGACAGGATGGATGGGATGGACGGGATGGACGGGACGGATGGATGGATGGACGGGATGGACGGGATGGACGGGATGGATGGATGGACGGGATAGACGGGATAGATGGACGGATGGACGGATGGTCGGATGGACGGGATGGACGGGATGGACAGGATGGACGGGATGGACGGGATGGATGGATGGATGATTATGATGATGATGATGATAATGATTTCCTCGCATTAGTCGTGAAAAGCACAATGTTTAGTCTCGGCCAAAAGTGCAATAGATGGACTCGTACTTTCGAGGGCCTCCGCTACGCGTCGGCCCTCAAACAAACTCGTCCATCTATTGCTTACTTTCCAGCCTCTACAACAATGTACTATTGTTTTACGACTTTTGTCATAACTTAATATTTTTGGTGTAATAACGTTTTGAAAATATGAGATTACCTGTTATTTTTATGATACTCTGTGTATTTGTATGGGAAAAAAAGTGCTTCATTTTAAAAAGTCGTAAAACAAAAAACATTTGTTTGAGTGATAGGAATTCAGGGTTAAGAGGATGACAGTGAATTAAAAATAACCCTGTATATTAGATTAAGTTCCGACATAGATCGAAGGATCGCCAGACACAAATGGCAGTGAGCGGCACATTGCTCGTAGAACTGATGGCCGATGGGGCAAAAAGGTTCTCGAGTGGCGTCCACGGACCGGAAGACGCAGTGTAGGTAGGCCTCCAACAAGATGGAGCGACGACCTGGTTAAGGTTGCGGGATGGCACGGGACATCTGTTTGGCGAGCCTTGGGGGAGGCCTATGTTCAGCAGTGGACGTCTTCCGGCCGAAATGATGATGACACGAGAATTTAGTAAAATCCCGGAATTTCGATTCGACAGCAGACCTAATGGTTGACGCGAGCGAAGCCGCGGGTAAATCCTTGTTAATAGTTGAGGAAACATGTATTTTTTCAATAAGACAATGTGGTTTATAATACCTACAATTGCATTTGCGACTCGTGAAAATGTGAATAATTCACGACCATGCCATAGGCCGTATGGGTGTGGTACAAGTCATAAGAGTTGACGTGGAAGTAGCCTGCAGTCACCTCCACATAATCTATATTTCTACCTATACTAATATTATACTAATATTAGATTACTATAAAGCGGAAGAGTTTGTTTGGTTGAACGCGCTTATCTCACGAAATACTGGTTCGAATTAAAAAAATATTTTGTGTTAAATAGTCCATTTATCGAGAAAAGCTAAGCGACGCATCTGCAGAACGTGACTCGCGTTTACCTAATTAAGATTATTGTTAGCAAAATTAATTTACATTCTCACTACCTATCGTCTACCACCATGACTATCGTCATTTAGGATTTAAGATGTAGAATTAGTAATTAATTTTAATTAAATTAATTTTAATTCATTCTCCTGGTTTTCTTCAAGCCTCCGACTGCAGAGTTCATAACTTATCGACATGGCAAAAGTTAAGGGTGTACAGCCAATATTTGAAGTCTGAATTAGCGTGTGGGACGCCTGGCCAACTTTCGGCCCATTAAAATTAATCTCAAGTTTGCTGACTCGGTGTCACCAATTTATGAACACAGGAGAGACAACTTTGGTTTCTTACAGTGTGTATGACTAAGTAACGTGACCATTTCTTTGTCACCTTAAAATGGGACAACCACTTTTTAAGGAGGTTTTGGACAGAAACAAACTTTTTATTGCAATAACAAACGTATTACCTCCAATTATGCATTTTTTTTTCTATGCGCAAATATACCTTAGCACTGGGTGGAAGACTTCATAAAATAAATGCGTCCAACTCTTAAATATTTAGTTTATTATAGTTAAGTTTTATTCTTTGTTATTTTTTCTTAATATTTGTACTCTTGGCAAGGTTTTTTAATTATTATCTTTCACAATTACTATTAACATAGTTTAAACTACGTACACTTCTAATTGAGTTTCTCTTCTGTCCGCAACTTTATCTAAGAAAATACATTTTCGACTAGTTACCGCCGTGCCGTCATTTAAAATTTTCTGGAAACGGGACATTTTCGCGTCCCCGAGTTGGTTTTCGAGACACTGTGGGACATAGTACCTGAGGGCGGGACAGTCCCGTTCAAAAAGGGACGTATGGTCGCATTACGTAAGACCCATACCCCCGCCGACCAAATTCCTGTGCCTTACGCCACGTCAGTGTGTACCAAAAGAAAAGGATATGCCACGATCCCGCGATTCTATAAAGATCAGCCGCATTACGACCCATGGGGAGTAAATAAATAAAAAGGGCTCATCTGTCCTGTTTCTGGGCCGTGCTAGTTGTAAACATGTATTCGCTGCTTCAATACAAAAGCGACACAAGTCGAAACTGCACTTTTTTACAGTTTTTGAAAAATTACTATTTATTTATTTCAAACTAAATACAAACTGAAATATAGATGCACAGAAAAAACCCCAGAAAAAAGACCAATGCTGGGAATCGAACCCAGGTCCTCAGCGTTCCGTGCTGCGTGCTTACCCCTACACCATCACTGGTCTAGAAGTTAGCGACGAATCTTTCCCATACATCGTACACTTCAGTCTGTTATAATCACATTTAGGCAGTGATAAAGCGCATCTATGTTATGCCCTCTACCGAGAGACTTCAACACTCCTTCGGAGCTACCCGCTCACCTGGACCAAGAGATGGCGCTACTAGGCCAACTTTTACAAATATATGGTTTTTGAAATATATGGTTTCACGGGATGACCGTAAAAGTAATAAAAAATGAAGTTGAAGAAAATAAAAAAATAAATAGAAAAAGATACTTCATACTTAACTTGTAAAAGTTGGCCTAGTAGCGCCATCTCTTGGTCCAGGTGAGCGGGTAGCTCCGAAGGAGTGTTGAAGTCTCTCGGTAGAGGCATAACATAGATGCGCTTTATCACTGCCTAAATGTGATTATAACAGACTGAAGTGTACGATGTATGGGAAAGATTCGCATCTATGTTATGCCCTCTACTATTTATTTATTTTTTTATTCAAGAAACAAACAGTCGTTTACAAAAATTTTCTTAATATCTATTGCTTATAAATAGTTCTGGAGTTTCCTCAAAGTACATACGGTATGTGTACTAGCAAAATTACAATGTAAAAGAATAATTTTGAACATAAATAGTTGTGAATATTCCAAAAACAAGAAAACTAAACATGAAAGTAGTAATATGATAGTGGCTACCAGAAAACTATTTTTATAGCGGAAATATTGCAATTGAACGGGTCAATATTTATAAGTTTTTCATTGTCATTGAATAGCTTACATGCACGCCTCAAGAAAGTGTTTTGTGCATAACGCGTTCTATACAGGGGGATTGAAAACAATTTTTTTTTTCGACACTGGCGCTGACGTCTATTGGGGACTCTAAAATGAATTTGATGAAGTAGTGAGGGGGAATTTAAAATATTATTCAAAATTTTATAAAACAGAATTGAGTCTGCGCAATCTCGGCGGTCACTAAGCGTTTGGATTTTATGGTGAACAAGTGAGTCCTTATCTATATCTATATCTATACATATAATAAATCTGTAACAAGTCGGTGTCTGTACATTGAAGATATTTGAGAAAAACTGTCACTAGGGCTATTTATTGGCGCAATAGAACGCAAAACAATGATTTTTAGAATTGTTGTCTGTTTGTCTGTTTGTCTGTGCGTTTGTGCGCGCTAATCTCAGAAACGGCTTAACCTAGAAGGATGCGGCTTTCACTGATATGTTGGTATTTTCTTGGATTAACATTTAGTGTTTGTTTCATTTGAATCGGGTCACAAATAAGAAAGATACGTCTATTTTAAGAATTTATCGAACGGGTTTTTTTGTTTGAACGCGCTAATCTCAGGAACTACTGCTCCGATTTGAAAAATTATTTCAGTGTTAGATAGCACATTTATCGAGGAAGGCTATAGGCTATATATCATCACGCTAACACCAATAGGAGCGGAGCGGAGCGGAAGAATGTTTCAAAATCGGGGGTTTTTGAAGTAAAACTTCTATAGGCACGCTTGACTTGGGAGTACGGTGCACGGTGTTGAATGTGAACGCGGGTGTGCGGGGGGGTGCGGGGGCGGGTAATTTTTTTTATATCAAGGAACTAAGGAGAGCCATAATTGATGAAAAAGCAAATTGGATAAAAAAAAATAAGCTGCCCAAATTACTAATTCCACGCGGACGGAGTCGCGGGAAAAAGCTATAGCTAATATGCGTATTTTTATATTATTATTATCTCAATTCACAAGTGTTGTTTATTAGACTACTTATAATTTAAACTTGGACCTCGGTCCTAGGCATTACATCTACCCAGAGAAATATTTTTCTATTGTAGCTTATGTATATGTATATTTAAATAATTTATTGAATCAGGCGTTACTTTGCGGAGGTCCATATTAATGAACTAAAACAATTACTTTGCTCACCCGCGACCTTACAATAGTTACGTTTATGCAAGAAATGTGCGTTCATGCAGTTCCTCCACCTCCACACTGTACGAACACACACAAATCACATAAACCCAACCATCACCACCACCAAGCTACACTGACGCGTTTCGAACTCAACCAGAGCTCATCTTCAGAGTTACCACAACCGTATGCTATGCTACCAAATGTTAAACCACCAACCAAACCAAATACTAATGTTACCAAATGTTAATGTGTGTTATGAGTTTAACATTTGGTAGCATAGCATACGGTTGTGGTAACTCTGAAGATGAGCTCTGGTTGAGTTCGAAACGCGTCAGTGTAGCTTGGTGGTGGTGATGGTTGGGTTTATGTGATTTGTGTGTGTTCGTACAGTGTGGAGGTGGAGGAACTGCATGAACGCACATTTCTTGCATAAACGTAACTATTGTAAGGTCGCGGGTGAGCAAAGTAATTGTTTTAGTTCATTATATGTATATTATTATATTCAGCAGCGGACGTCTTTCGGCTGAAATGATGATGATGATGATAGTATCACGATGCTATCGCAACAACACTGTGTCATAGCCCTCGTCCGGGCTCCGTGTTGATTTTACGTTATTTTTTAAATATTTGTTTTATTTTCACTACTTCGCACCCCAAAGACCAGTTTACACAGTCTTAATAGTTGACAGAGCTATTAATTGATATGGCAGTTGAAACGCTTTAGAGACCTATCTCGTTATAAACAAGAATAAAGTTATGAAATTAAATAACCCCACAAAATAAGTAACACAAACTTTTATGAGGGTCGGGTTTATGCTCTATATCTCTATCTCGTACAGTCAGACGGTTTAATTTGATTATGTCAAGCGTTTAAGAGGGTACGATGGCTGAGAGACTTTTGAGAAATAGGTATTTTAATGAAATGTCGCTGTCTCGCCCGAACCCCTCCGTGTCAGTACAGCGAGAGCGGGACAACTGCAGCTCAGACCGTTATTAAGCGCGTAAAATTGATCAAAACAGCATTTCGTAATCCCCTGTTTTCTTCTCGAAAACTGGAGCAATAAAATTAGTTTTTTTTCAAAATTAATTAGAGGACAGATTACGCTATGCCCTATGTTTTCCTTTTTTTGTTTATATCAGGGATTCTTTTCTGATGAGTGTCTGAAAATGACGTTGAAATTGGGCAATTTTTTCAGTTTTTGAAAGCTCATATTTCTTATGTTAATTGAAATATGGAAAAAACGAAACATAGGGGCATAGCTGTGGTAGATACAGATTACACAATAAAAAAAAATTGGCTCTAAAGCCATTATCCAGGGAGGAAACAGGGGATTACGTTTGTATGGAGAAATGGTGCGCATCGTACCCTCTTAACGAAAGTTTACTTAATAAGACTGCCATTTTTATACTCTGACTTTTTTTTTAGACAGATAGGGCGAAGATTGATAGAGAAGGGCAACGATCCCCGCTCTGGGTCCTGGTTGGTCCAGCAGGTCTCCATTGCTATTCAGCGGGGCAATGCTGCTAGTATAATGGGGACCTTTGGACCAGGCGGGGTGCTGAGTGGGAATTAGATATATTCCATATACCTTGACGAAGCATGTTGCGGATTTTTATTTTTGTTTTTGTTAAGCTTTTGACGATGCGTGTTGCGGATATTATTTTCTTGTTTTTGGATGACTAGTTTTATTATTAGGTTGCCGAAACCTGTGGCAGATTGTTTTCATGTCTGATAAAGTTCTATTTTTAATGAATAAATGAGCTTAATTTCAACAAGTCTCTGACTTTAGATATTGGGAGACTTTATAAGCTCCAATAGGGATTATTTAAAAGCGAAAAAGTTTTTCGGGTGCGCCGGCGCGATTCGAACCCACGTCTCCCGGGTATGCGCCACAACGGGTGCAACTTTTTCGCTTTTAAATAATCTTAGATTCGGTGAGCAGCCGTACTGCTAATAAAATAAATTATATTCCAATAGGGATGTTGACGCCATTAAAAAATAATTCGAAGTCACGACTCCGGTAAAGAAACGCTTTATTTTAGCCCTAAAACCCGGATTAATTTTCGATTAACTGCAAAATTAGATTTTGTGTTGCTTTAAAATCAATAAATAGTTAGTTGATTGAGTTGGCGAACAAGTGACGTCATAAGTTGCTATTGCCATTCAAACTCTATGGGAGAAATTGTGTTTTGACAGCTCATAAAAAGTACCTACGTCAGTTGATTGGTGGTGTCAGAAGGTGGTTTGAAGGTGGAAACATTTAACATTTTAATACCTCCTGAATGCAGATAGTTTATTATTTTTTTCTTATTCTCTTACTAATTCAATTTTTTGGGATAATAATGGACCCATCGAACAGTGCGAAGATTCCGCCAATTTCGAGGTTGGATAAGATACTGATAGACGACCTTTGGTCAAGTACGGTAGAGCTGTCGTGTTCGGTAGAATTCCAGCCATAACCAATCTAGTCTCTAAAGGTCAAACCAAAAGACCAACAAAACCGACAAACTGACAAACCGGGAGCTGACTGAGCGTGCCCAGCGCGGTCAATAACACCGAATCAAATACGGTGTGCCACGTATCCGGGGTGTGTCACCGTATATTTGATTAAGTGTCATAGGGCGCGCTGGGCATGCTCCGTCGGCGCCCCGCGCTCCCGGTTTGTTTTGGGCTTTATTAAAAAAAAGCCCGTCTGTCATCCTGTCCTAGGGTAATGGGGGAAAAATGTTTTTTAAGGTCTTTCCACTAGGTAAAACTAGGTAAAAGCCAAAGGTTTGAAACCATAGAGCTAAAATTCCTTTCCTCTTTCATTTCAGCTAAAAACTTTGGCAGACAACGCTAATAATTTTTGTAATTTTTTTTGCAAGTCTATCTGACCACCGAAAGTGAGCTAAATTCAACATGTTTAGTTTGACAAGTGAGCATTTCTCATATCGGCGTTTTTTTTCAATAGACATTTCAAGTAATCTTTTTTGTTAGTGAAATCTTCGCATGCGAAGTCGACTCGCACTTGGCCGGTTTTTAGCTAGTACATCAATAAAACAATAACCAGTTTAAGCTGATTAGTTTAAACGACACCGTTTATATTGCGTATTAGTGCGGATCAGTTGACCTAAGTAGGTATATAAATATAGACACAAATTAGGCTAACGGCACAAAATAAAAAGGTACAGAAGTAAATCTACATACAAAGTGCGCTCGAGCAACGCACACATGGACACTGTTCACAGACACGATATCGCGGATCAGTTCGGATCAGTCCGAGCGCGATTGCCATCCGCGGGAGGCGCGCGCTGTGGTCGCGCGTACCTATTTATTTTGTGTCGCGCGTCTGTGGAATTTTTCGAGTGCAATAATGGAGCAACAAAAAAAGGTTATTAAAACTGTTCAGTGGACGGTTGTTTAAATTCAACCCTAAACGGTGAATGGTCGGTTTTTAAGCTACCAGTGGTTTCAGAGAGGTAAGTTTAGTAGGTATCTGCTTGTATTTCGATGGTTCATTTTAACGTTACATAGAATAGTTAGGTAAGTAGATAGGTAAGCACCTCGCCCCGACTCCCAAAGTAATAATAGTTTCCTATTTTGAATCAGTATAAACGAAGTAAGTACCTAACTACATTTTTGTGAGGTAAATTCACGCCACTAATATTACGTAAGTTGAAAACATGTTTTTTTGTTTGTATAGATATTGTGTTGTTTTTAGTATCATTAGATAGGTTTAGGTCTAAAACCGATAGGACAATGGAAATTGTGTAACTAGGATAATCCGTTTAGAAGTTATTAGGGATTTTCGATAGTGAAAATTGACAAACGCTAAATTTTGTAGGTAGGTATTTTAATTATTATTATTATTTTATATTACCATTCTTCCCGTTTGAATACCAACAATAAATCAAACAACTAGATACGAGTGCCACTATCACGATAAGTTTTGCATATGCCATAATTGACAACCCTAGAGCGACCGCCGAGCGTAGGTATGAAAAGTGAAGTACATACACTTGATTGACTTCTGTACCTTTTTATTTTGTGCTAACGGTCTCATTTAATTAAGTCTTCTGCTATCACACCCGGTCAGTCTCCGTCCGTACTAAAAGTGGGATAGTAAAAAATAATGGTCCCGTTAAATTTTAAAGTAGTAAGTATTTGCGACCTGTTGTGCAGCTCTCATCTATATTATGTTCAAGATTTTATTTTAGTAATACTGGAACTATCTATCTCTCAAAGGGCTGGCAACCCACCTGTGGTACCCTTCGTGTTGTAGATATGGGCGACGGTGATTGCTTCCCATCAGGAGACCCCCTCTTATATAATAAGAGCGAGCGAGTAGATATACATATATTATACGATGATTTATAATCGGTGATCAGTATACTTAGAGATTTTTCTGGCACGAACGACACGTGGTTAGTGTTTGACATAATAATCACATCGATTCGATTTGGTATTCTTGTTCTATATTTTCAAACGTGTCTCGTTGATATAATGCCACTTATTATAAGACATCGATAAACTAAGTATTAGAAGGAAAAGTATTCGTTCATGCCAGGAAAATCTCTAGGTATAGTGATCAGGAACCAATTTTTCTAGATCAGTATTCGGTGGCGACCACGTTTCAGTCGCAGTTAAGTATAGTTGTTGGCAACCCCAACACTAAATTGTTAAGTTGGCACTATTGCCCTTTGACTTTCTCTCTTTTTCCATCTGTCATGGCGTCAAATAAATGTGGTGAAATAAGTTGGTGTCTTTAAATTACTGAAATACTAGCACAAATCCAGCCTCTCCACGAGCGCTTCGACATGGTCCTTCGATCCAGCAAATAAAGATTCAGTGATTTGAAGACATCCGATCCGCAAACATACGCCACGAGTGGCCCACGCCTACAAACCACGTGCCGGCCACCTAAGAGCAGAAATTTTACACACGCCACGCCGCGTCGAGTGCATCCCACCCCACGTGCAGTACAGTGCATTGTTCCACAAATATTTCCAGAGAAATTTACATACGCCGCGTTGTGTGTCCACGTGCGCGTGCAGTCACGCACGAGTCAATAGAAAAAAGGTGAAGTTCCTATCCAAGACAGCTACAGCCACATCATGCAATCGCCAGAGGAAGCAGCGGCCAGGAAGGCCGATTTAGTCGCGAAACGCGGCTACGTGAAGGCTTCTCTCTCAAAGCTAGTGAAGAGTCTGCAGTCTGATGAAGCAACATTATCGACACTCAGCCGTCAAAACCTACTCGTCAAGCAAGAGCGACTAATATCCCTGTTCAATAGATACGAATCCTTTTGTATGGAGATTCTCGACGACGACGGCGACGACTACGAGGAAGCCTACACGCATGCGCTAGTGAAGCTGCGCGAACTGACTATGCAGCCACCAGCCGCGCCTACTGGCGCAGCCGACGCAGTCAAGGAGGCTTCTGCTTCAACATCGAGCGGTAAAACGAAGCTCCCTACCATTACAATTCCTACATTTACTGGGAAATGTCACGAATATAAGACATTCATAGGTTTATTCGAGTCTCTTATTGATAATGATCAGTCTTTAGAGGATATTCAGAAGTTATACTATCTAAGGAACTATCTCGCGGATGAGCCTTACGCTCTTATAAAAAATTTGCCTCTAGTGAGTGAAAGTTACAGTGAGTCACTTACCATATTGAAAGAAAGATATGATAATAAATTTAGAATACTCAATGAGCATATAAACAATTTGTTGGAGTTGCAATATATAACTAAATCTACTTCAACAAACATTAGAAACTTTGTGTGCAATGCAAAGCAAGAACTAGCTGCCATTAGGAACTTAAACTCATCTGTTGATATGTGGGATCCTATCATCTTGTGCATTTTGACAAAAAAGCTGGATTCATACACAAATAAAGACTATCAGCTAAGTCGTCAGGATGACAAGGAGCCCACATTGAAACAACTGTTTGACTTCCTAGACAAGCGAGCCTTAGCGTTAGAGAATGCAGAGCCTGCAGCCCGAGCGCCTCTGCAGCCGCGCTTGGAACAAACACATCGTCCGGAGCAGCAGCGCTTCGAGTACCACAGCAAGAAGAAGCCTTCATATCCTGCTGCATCCAACATAGCAGCGAGCACCTCTTCTTGCCTATATTGTAAGTGTGAACACAAGCTTTTTAATTGTCCCACATTCAAACTATTGCATGCTGGTGAGCGCATAGCGTTTGCAGCCAACAACAATTTATGTAATATTTGTTTGAACAAACATACACAAAAGTGTCGATACCACTTCAAGTGCAATATATGTAAGGGCAAGCACAACACAATGTTACATGAAGAAACAACAGCACCCTCTGTAACTATGATGTCCAAAGTTTCCTCCACACAGGTTCTCTTGCCAACAGTTCGAGTCAAATTGATGACAAGCAACGGCACTGAAGTACTAGTCAAGGCATTGCTCGACAGTGGCTCACAGACTTCCTTTGCCACTAAAGAACTAGTAAGGCTCCTCGATTTGAAACCAAAAACTATAAATACAGGTATCATAGGTATAGGCAATGCGCACAGCACCATAAATCATTGTGTTCAGCTTGAAGTACACTCTTTGATGTCACAATTTAAAATACCCATCACATGCTATGTTTTGGATCAAATAACCTCCAAGCTCCCACAACAGGGCTTCAACAGGGAGAATATTTCCATGCCCACTAACATAAAACTCGCTGATGCAGATTTTGATGTGCCAAGTAATATACACATACTAATGGCTGCCGATGTATTTTTCCAGGTGTTGCTACCTCAGGCTGAAGGAGCCATTCCTCAGTCCCCAGCACCCAGCAGCCATCAGTCAGCACAGCAGTCAGCAGAGCAGGCAATACCCGCGAACAACAAACAGTTATACTTCTTGAACACCCAGTTTGGCTTTGTAGTCGCAGGTACCTTACCCAACCAGTGCCATTCACAACAAAATAAAAGTGTAACTTTGTTTTGTCAACAATGTGACTCAGATATCAGTGAAACTGTTTCTAAATTTTGGAAGACCGAAAGTGTGCCTGAAACCTTCTCAGAAAAAAGTTCTGAATTTGATCAAAGTGAACAGAATTTTCAAGAGACTGTATTTTTAAAAAATAAAAAATTTCAAGTATCTTTGCCATTAAAAGTGCCATTAAGTCAGGTTAATGAAACAATAGGCGACTCGTTTAACCAAGCACTGCAAAGATTTTACAATTTAGAAAAAAGATTTAAAAAAGAACCTCAATTATTTGAGCAATATAAAGATTTCATCCATCAATATGTGGCACTAGGCCATAGTTCAATTGTGAACATTGACAAGTACAACCTCACTAAAGATCCAGTTTTTTTCTTGCCACACCATGCTGTGATAAGACTTGATAAAAAGACAACAAAGTGTAGAGTAGTATTTGACGCTTCCATGCTCACACGATTAAGGCGCTCACTTAATGACATTTTATTAAATGGCAGCGTTACACAAAAAGAGTTGTTTGACATACTTTTATTATTCCGTATAGGCGGTTATGTCTTCAGCACAGACTTGAAAAATATGTTTCGCTCAATTGAACTTGATCCCAAACACAGGTCTCTACAACTCATACTGTGGAGAGACAATCCTGATGAAAATATTAAATGCATTGAATTAAATACAGTAACATATGGAATGAAATGTTCAACATTCTTGGCAACTCGTTGCCTTATAGAGCTTGCAAATAGATATCAAGTTGAGTTTCCTGCTGCAGCATCAATCCTCCGCAATCAATCATATTGTGATGACATTTTAGTTTCTAGCAATACACTAGAATCACTGAATGACATGAAAAAACAACTCATTCAGATTCTCGAGCTGGGAGGGTTTGAGGCACACAAATGGTCGTCTAATTGCCCACAATTACTCCAGGATATACCACTTGACAGACAACACTTCGATGAAGTTGACTTACAAAAGCAAAACTACTGTCTCAAAACACTAGGTGTGTCATACAACACCAAGACAGATACTATCAACATAACTAGCCCTAGTTCTACAGATACCGTCCCCAAAACAAAACGCGAAATACTGAGTCACATAGCCAAATTTTATGACCCATTAGGTCTAGTTGGACCCATCATTGTGTCAGCCAAGCTGATCATACAAAGGCTATGGTCAACCAAAATGGGATGGGATTCTTGCTTAAATAATGAATTAAAAGGGCTCTGGTTCGAATTTTATGAAAGCTTAACCATTATGAAACCTATTCAAATTCAAAGAAATGTTGTGACTGACACTGCACATGCCAGATATGTTCAATTAGTAGGCTTTGCGGATGCGGCCAGTTCTGCTGCGTACGGATGCTGCGTTTATCTGCGCGTTGTTGACGAAACAGGTATAGTGAAACAATCTCTACTCTGTTCAAAATCTAGAGTCAATCCACTGCATCAAAAGCTTACCGTGCCCAGATTAGAACTCAATGCTGCCCTACTATTGGCTAAATTAGTGTCAAAGGTTCACTCGACTATGAGTCTCAAGTTAAACATCAGTGATGTTCTCTTATTCTCAGACTCTCAAATAGTTCTGGCATGGCTAAAGACTGACATAACTAAACTCAACATTTATGTTGCAAACAGAGTAAAGGTTGTTTTACAACACACTGAGAAATTCATTTGGTCATACGTGAATACGAGCGACAACCCTGCCGACTGCCTCAGCAGGGGTGTGCAACCGCATGAGCTCGACGGGCATCCGCTGTGGTGGACCGGGCCCAGCTTTCTGCTTGACAGCACGTATCAGCTGCCTCGAGGTAACGAATTTGATGTACCTACTGACTTACCAGAACTAAAGGCTGGCTGCAATGGCTCTGAGTTCTCTGGCGCTACGGTGTGCTCTGTTCTTGAAGCAAATTCTTCACTATGCTTAGATTTCCTAGACAAATACTCTGATATCAACAAAATGCAGCGTGTTCTTGCTTATGTATTGCGTTTTTGCAGCAATTTAAAGTCTAACAAAAATAAAAATCACTATTTGCTCACTGAGGAGTTAAATAATGCAATGCTTATGATTGTAAAGCATGAGCAACAAAAATACTTTAATGCCGAATTTAAATTGTTAACTCAAAATAAACCCTTAAAGGGTAGCTTAACAACTGTTAATCCATTTATTGATGACAAAGGGCTCATAAGGGTAGGAGGACGACTGGACTGCGCGACAATACCTTATTCACAAAAGCACCCAGTAGTGCTACCTAACAAATCACGAATTACTAAACTAATAATATCTAGTGAACATATTAGAAATTTACATGCAGGCCCCAAAATCACTTTGTCATCAATAAATCAAAAATTTTGGATTATAAATGGCATGAGCGAGGTCAAAAAAACCACCATTAAATGTCTCATCTGTTTCAGACTTAAGGCTAAAGTAGCCGAGCAGCTCATGGGCTCTTTGCCGCACGATCGTGTAAACGCGTGCAGAGTATTTCAAAAGGTGGGTGTGGATTTCGCTGGGCCTATCTCCGTTAAGCAGTCGAGAGTTAGACGTGCCGTGGTCTCAAAGGCATACATATGTGTGTTTGTTTGCTTTGCAACTAAGGCAGTTCATCTTGAACTGACCTCCGACCTAACGACACCTGCTTTTTTAGCCGCTTTAAAAAGATTTACTGCAAGGAGA